>CAWUFW010009777.1:600000-754888 GCA_963921515.1 Calotriton arnoldi | reverse complement strand
AAAACTTTTATGTAGCGCTTGTCGGCCTCTGTGCTGCTTTTGATCTTCTACCGGGGGACAAGCTCTGGAGTGTTCTTGTTGGACTGGGACCCCCTCCTGAGTTGGTTAACCTCGTTGCATGCCTTCACGAAGACAACTATGCTCAAGTGTGGTGGGGTGCCAAAGGTGAACTGACCGAACTTATCCAGAGAACAAGCGTGAGTGATTTATATCAGAAACTTGGGTACTAGAAATAATTCACTCAAGGGTACAGCATCAAGTTTGTCTCAAATTCACCAATTTCAGAAATTATGCCTATCACATTGACCCACAGACTCCGAAAGCGATGTGCTCAGGCTGTGCAGAATCTACAGAACATGAATTCAGTAATGCCAATACCCTAGACACAGTCGAGGCAAAAAGTATATTCCATTGTATTTCATGTTCCCAACGCAACAGAAGGTTTTGATCTTGTGATAGACATCAAATTGGAGATTAAAAAATGAGGACTCCTCATGGTATAATTCTGCTGCCGGCACTAGACATTGGACTTGTTGGATCAGAATGTAACAACAGCTACTTAGGTAGTCATCAAAAGTTTGTTGAAATAGGATGAGATGTTTACCACATTTGTACATACCATTACCAATGAGAGAGGTATTTACCATGTGAGGTAAATTCCTCTTATTTTGAGTTTTCAACATGGGAAATCAGAATTGGTTTTTAACACCCTGAATTACACTTTTTGCATTTTTTTCGGATACTTTCACCTGATAAATTTCAGCAGGTTTGACTTGTAGAAATTTATCAGTGAAAACCTGCAAGCGTGTGATAATTGTTACAGAAATTATAATGGCGATCCCAGTGCAAACATAGGTGTGCACAGGGATTGGAATACAGCCCTTAACAAGTAATGAGGGCCTTATTGCTGGTGTTATCTCAGATTTACTGTACATCATTTTCAAATCTAGTTCAAACTGCTAACATTAAGTGTCAGGTCTCCACCAATAGCCTTATCACAGGTTCTAGCGACGTTTATTCCAATGACCACTCTTCTTAGCAAACATTTGACTTGGAAGCTGCATTTTACTAATCAGCTGAAGGGAGTACCTCTAAGAGGGAAACAGCGTTTACACCGCTGTCAACACAACGCGCTTCCATTACAACGCAGTTGTTAAAACGACCGCGTTGTTTCTATGCGATCCATTACATCGCAAGTCGTATCAACGACTTGCTGTAGGGGGCGTGCAACACCAGGGAATGTGTTGGATTTTAAATCCAACACCTTCCCTGCTGTTGCGCAAACTGGAGTAGGAATAGTAATTAATACTATTCCAAAGTCCAGCGCGCCCCCTACAGCAAGTCGTTGAAACAATTTGCGATGTAATGGATCGCGTAGAAACAACGCGGCCGTTGTAACAACCGCGTTGTAATGGAATGCGTAGTGAAAGCATTCGTTGTAAAGGGCCATATTCCTCTAAGATCTCCTCCCCTGTAGACATCATGACAGATGCTAGCTCATTATGCTGAGGAGCACCTCTAAAGTCACACTTGATTGAAGCAAGATGGACATTCAGCCAAAGTTGAAAGTCAGCCATTCAGAAGGAACTGCTTGCAGTTTTTGTAGACCCAAATGAATTATTTCATCCGAATGAGAGAAAATACGTGGTAAATCAATCAGGAAATACTGTAACAGTTGCATATGTGACTCGTCAAAGGAATACTAGACCTCTTGCGCTTCTGGGGTTTCAGCTGGGATGTTGGGCAAAACATTGACTTTCACTGAGGGCTATCCACATGATGGGGAGGCAGAAGTTTCAAATGGACAAACTCAGCCAGCTTTTCCTGACTTTTTAAGATCTGACACTTTGTTTCTATGTATTCAAAGGAATAAACTTAAACTTTGTCATCTTTGTAACAAATCCGTATTCCCACAGGAGACTACTGTAGCAAAGAGAATTTGCTCAAATACAGCAGCATGGGGGGTGCCTGCATCATTGATTCCTTAGCCTCAAGTCCTACCTTATTCAATTCCCTATTTTTCTTTACTCCCCCAATTGTTGACAATGATTCAGAGGGAGTTGTGGAGATAATCCTAATGGTTCCCTTTTGACCAAGGAAATCTTTTGTTCCCGGGATTTAAAAGATCAGTGTTTTAGCCCCCTTAAAAACTTCCTATGATAGTGATGGAGCAAGGATTCAAGAAAAAGAAGCTTGCTCGAATAAATCCTCCGTTAACTTTCACTAACCGTTAAAACTGTAAATGAGACGAAACTAATATACACCAGACACAGACATATGGGGAGAAAAGCTTACGCATGCTTAAATTAATGAAGAATAAAATACAACGCAACTAAAAACCCGCTTTAACTTGTGAAAACGCTTTGCGCATGTGCAAACCTGAATTACGTAGAAAGAACGTAACTAACTCGCTTTGAGAGGGGAAAAACCTCACGCATGCGCAGGAAAGACTAATATGCGGTCTTGAGGTACTGCATGCCTGGCATCTGCTTGCTTGAATTTAAAAGAAACTGCTGTTATTAATGCCTTTGCCCAGAAAGATAATACTAACATGGGATAGAGTAGAAGTGGGTGGTAAACAGTAAGAATTATATGTTTAAGAAAATAACATCTGTTTATGATTCTTTTATTAATAGTGTGCATTCGGGCCTGCTAAAGCATAACGAAAGAAAAAAACGGCGACAAGTGACCGAAAATTGCGCATGCTCAGTGAATTCATGAAGTGACCCGGTGACCGAAAGAGCTGAATAAATGCCAAAATTCAAGGACAGAAGACATGAGAAAAAGGGGACATGTATCACTCTTCTATGTAGCCTGTATTGAATGTATTATTATAAATGGCAACAATTATGCATGGGAAGAGGATGACATGAATGAGAAAATGGGAAGGGCTAGCGAACAATATATTTTCTAATAAAAATGAATATGTCAGCATGGTATGATGAGAACTCTCCTAGCCCCGTCCAATCATATTCAGTATTTTAGTAAAGATTGCAACTCTTGAGGGTGGACATGAAGAAATAAAGACTATAACTAGAGTGACTTAAAAGGTTAGACATTGCATTTCATTTTGCAATTGGCGTTGGATTGCATTGCATTGGCTTATTCGTGGACGCAGAGAGAGAGAGGCGAGAGCAGACTGGGAAGATTCAGATCCGAAACGACAGCCTGATTAGATTCGAAGATTGCGGAAGAATATCGAGGAGTGAGAGAGTGTAAGAGAGGGAATCGCCCTGGTGCGTCGGGTTTGTAGAGAAGTCTAGTAAGTATCAGCCCTGTCCTGATCCTGTCCTATAGTTTTGTCTCCAGATCCTAAGTCAGGGGACCCCCACCAGTCCTTTGGCCAGAGGGGTGGTTTTCGGTCATCTCTATTAGGTAAAAGTCATTCTGTCTTTAAAATTTGCATATTTCTTTGCAAATGTGTTATTATATGTCTTTTGTTTCTACATCTATCCACTCTTATGCGTTTGATTTGTTGAAAGAGTTTGTGTAATTGAATGTATTTTATAAAGGAATTTTCTCTCTCCCATTTAAGAATGATGGAATTTGCACTGTGAATCTGTAATTGATGCGCGTTCAACTTTATGACTCAAATTTTAGATAAAGCTTATGAATCTTACTCAGAGTCTGTGGTTATTTCATTAAGAACTGTAAATTAGTTAAGAAGTTGTTAATATCACCATCAACTAACTCAACTAATGGTCCATCGACCAGAAGAAGAGTGTTGATTCGTGAAGATTAGTTAGGCATTGAAATGATATTCTAACCCGAAATGTGGTTACAGGGAAATAACTAATCAGAACTTAAGTGAATTATAAAACTTGACCCCCAGCGGATTGGCCAGGGAGTGTGGATGAGAAAATTTGAATAAAAGTATATGGGCCCATTTGAAATATTCAGGTTTTGTGTGAAATATTCAACCCTGGCCTTCGCGCTGGATCAGTTTTTCTGGTAGCAGAGTTATGGTTATTATTGATTAGTTTGGTGATTATTGATTATTGATCATTAACTACATTTTTTAACATTAAGAGTTAGTGTCGCGTTTTATGTTGTCTGGAAGTACAGGTACGGAGATACCTGGGAATCCCGGGAATGGAATTTAAAAGAGTGTGGTAAGGAAATCACACTGCAGAAGGTTACTCATCTGTTGTCATAATACCTAAAAGCTACGGAGGGCTGTAGGTGTTATATTAGGGAAAGACACACAATTGATGGACGGAATGCAGAGCAAATCAAAACATTCACCCCCAGTCAAGAGATCTGGGTTAAATCCATCATTCTTTTGCTCACCATGCCACCCCAGTTTAGACCTGGCCATATGCAAATCAGTCTTGACCCTGTGCCTCATGGGAACAGTCCAGCCCGAACTGCCAAGCCAGGTCCTCCCTGGACTGGAAACAAGCATCCTAGGACCGGTTTCGGGGTTTCACCCCTCTTCAGCCAGGATAGCTTGATTCCAGTGGCACAGTGAGCCCAGGACCCACGTCTGGGCATACCTGGCGCACTTAGGGCGAGAAAGCAAAAGACACACAATTGATGGACGGAATGCAGAGCAAATCAAAACATTCACCCCCAGTCAAGAGATCTGGGTTAAATCCATCATTCTTTTGCTCACCATGCCACCCCAGTTTAGACCTGGCCATATGCAAATCAGTCTTGACCCTGTGCCTCATGGGAACAGTCCAGCCCGAACTGCCAAGCCAGGTCCTCCCTGGACCAGAAACAAGCATCCTAGGACCGGTTTCGGGGTTTCACCCCTCTTCAGCCAGGATAGCTTGATTCCAGTGGCACAGTGAGCCCAGGACCCACGTCTGGGCATACCTGGCGCACTTAGGGCGAGAAAGCAAAAGACACACAATTGATGGACGGAATGCAGAGCAAATCAAAACATTCACCCCCAGTCAAGAGATCTGGGTTAAATCCATCATTCTTTTGCTCACCATGCCACCCCAGTTTAGACCTGGCCATATGCAAATCAGTCTTGACCCTGTGCCTCATGGGAACAGTCCAGCCCGAACTGCCAAGCCAGGCCTCCCTGGACCGGAAACAAGCATCCTAGGACCGGTTTCGGGGTTTCACCCCTCTTCAGCCAGGATATCTTGATTCCAGTGGCACAATGAGCCCAGGACCCACGTCTGGGCATACCTGGCGCACTTAGGGCGAGAAAGCAAAAGACACACAATTGATGGACGGAATGCAGAGCAAACCAAAACATTCACCCCCAGTCAAGAGATCTGGGTTAAATCCATCATTCTTTTGCTCACCATGCCACCCCAGTTTAGACCTGGACATATGCAAATCAATCTTGACCCTGTGCCTCATGGGAACAGTCCAGCCCGAACTGCCAAGCCAGGTCCTCCCTGGACCGGAAACAAGCATCCTAGGACCGGTTTCGGGGTTTCACCCCTCTTCAGCCAGGATAGCTTGATTCCAGTGGCACAGAGAGCCCAGGACCCACGTCTGGGCATACCTGGCGCACTTAGGGCGAGAAAGCAAAAGACACACAATTGATGGACGGAATGCAGAGCAAATAAAAACATTCACCCCCAGTCAAGAGATCTGGGTTAAATCCATCATTCTTTTGCTCACCATGCCACCCCAGTTTAGACCTGGACATATGCAAATCAATCTTGACCCTATGCCTCATGGGAACAGTCCAGCCCGAACTGCCAAGCCAGGTCCTCCCTGGACCGGAAACAAGCATCCTAGGACCGGTTTCGGGGTTTCACCCCTCTTCAGCCAGGATAGCTTGATTCCAGTGGCACAGTGAGCCCAGGACCCACGTCTGGGCATACCTGGCGCACTTAGGGCGAGAAAGCAAAAGACACACAATTGATGGACGGAATGCAGAGCAAATCAAAACATTCACCCCCAGTCAAGAGATCTGGGTTAAATCCATCATTCTTTTGCTCACCATGCCACCCCAGTTTAGACCTGGCCATATGCAAATCAGTCTTGACCCTGTGCCTCATGGGAACAGTCCAGCCCGAACTGCCAAGCCAGGTCCTCCCTGGACCGGAAACAAGCATCCTAGGACCGGTTTCGGGGTTTCACCCCTCTTCAGCCAGGATTGGCCAGGGAGTGTGGATGAGAAAATTTGAATAAAAGTATATGGGCCCATTTGAAATATTCAGCTTTTGTGTGAAATATTCAACCCTGGCCTTCGCGCTGGATCAGTTTTTCTGGTAGCAGAGTTATGGTTATTATTGATTAGTTTGGTGATTATTGATTATTGATCATTAACTACATGTTTTAACATTAAGAGTTAGTGTTGCATTTTATGTTGTCTGGAAGTATAGGTACGGAGATACCTGGGAATCCCGGGAATGGAATTTAAAAGAGTGTGGTAAGGAAATCACACTGCAGAAGGTTACTCGTCTGTTGTCATAATACCTAAAAGCTACGGAGGGCTGTAGGTGTTATATTAGGGACTATATCGTATAAGAGCCGAGAGTGAGTGATAGTGAAGGGTCCACCTGTGAAACTTTGGCCTTACCCAAAGGAGGAGTATCCCTAGAGGAGAAATAGGTCCTCCCCGAGCTTAAGTGAAGGGTAAACAGTGGTTTTTACTCGCAGTGTAAGGAAGTACTTTCTCTTTGAAGCAAGTGAATAAACTATCTTTCATTAGCGGAGCAGACAGAGTAGCGCTGTTTTTACGTTATTACTAACAGAAAAATTATAAAGAAAGATTAGAAAATGCATTGTTGTATTACCTTGTGAAAGGAGGGTCAGTAGCGGGAGTTATACTGACGTCACAAAGAGCCGCGCTGGTATTGGTTAAGACAGCAGGCGTGTAACAAGTGCAGATTGTAAAGGGAGGGTCAGTAGCAGGAGTAATACTGACGTCACAAAGAGCAGCGCTGGCATTGGTCAGACAAGTGAGTGTGTTGAAAGCTCTGATTGGCTGGTAGACAAGAACCGCGCTGGTATTGGTTGTGAAAGAGAATATGTAGTGAGCCTTGATTGGACTGTTGGTGTGAGTCGCGCTGGTATAGGACGAGTGTTGGCAAATAGGATACGTGAAAATACGGAAGAGTCTCTAGGTTTTGCCTGTTGAAACAATTAGTCACAAAGATCGGAAGAATGAAGCTGTTAAATAAAATCAGAAGTTTCTTTAAAAAGGATAAACGTGTAGTAACTAGAGAAGGAATTCTTATGCCACCTCCTGATACGCCTGCTTCCTTTATGATGATGGAACGAGGATATCATACTTGTGTCTGGTTGGAAAATTGGGTAGAGTATACGAAAGGTGATGGTGTTCTAGCTTTCCCTGAACATGGTACGTTTAATGTAAGAATTCTTCAGAATTTGAGAAATTGGATGAATTCATTAGAACCCAGTCCTAGGTTAACGCAGTATGAAGCTTTGGAGGAATGGGAAGTTGAGGCATTCGAACGAGAGAGGTACAGAGGATGTAGAAGAATAAATAGAGGTTTTTTCCCCAGATATCCGTTTGATACTCGAGGAGATCAGATGAAAAAATGGAGAAGAGCTGTAGTAACGGAAGGCTTGTATCCAGTGTTGATGGCTGAGGATCAAGTAGGGAGTAAGTGTAAAGAAAAATTGACATGAAGAAATAAAGACTATAACTAGAGTGACTTAAAAGGTTAGACATCGCATTTCATTTTGCAATTGGCGTTGGATTGCATTGCGTTGGCTTGTTCGTGAACGCAGAGAGAGAGAGGCGAGAGCAGACTGGGAAGATTCAGATCCGAAACGACAGCCTGATTAGATTCGAAGATTGCGGAAGAATATCGAGGAGTGAGAGAGTGTAAGAGAGGGAATCACCCTGGTGCGTCGGGTTTGTAGAGAAGTCTAGTAAGTATCAGCCCTGTCCTGATCCTGTCCTATAGTCTTTGTCTCCTGATCCTAAGTCAGGGGACCCCCACCAGTCCTTTGGCCAGAGGGGTGGTTTTCGGTCATCTCTATTAGGTAAAAGTCATTCTGTCTTTAAAATTTGCATATTTCTTTGCAAATGTGTTATTATATGTCTTTTGTCTCTACATCTATCCACTCTTATGCGTTTGATTTGTTGAAAGAGTTTGTGTAATTGAATGTATTTTATAAAGGAATTTTCTCTCTCCCATTTAAGAATGATGGAATTTGCACTGTGAATCTGTAATTGATGAGCGTTCAACTTTATGACTGAAATTTTAGATAAAGCTTATGAATCTTACTCAGAGTCTGTGGTTATTTCATTAAGAACTGTAAATTAGTTAAGAAGTTGTTAATATCACCATCAACTAACTCGACTAATGGTCCATCGACCAGAAGAAAAGTGTTGATTCGTGAAGATTAGTTAGGCATTGAAATTATATTCTAACCCGAAATGTGGTTACAGGGAAATAACTAATCAGAGCTTAAGTGAATTATAAAACTTGACCCCCAGCGGATTGGCCAGGGAGTGTGGATGAGAAAATTTGAATAAAAGTATATGGGCCCATTTGAAATATTCAGGTTTTGTGTGAAATATTCAACCCTGGCCTTCGCGCTGGATCAATAGCATCTCCAATCTTTAAGGGATCCCTTTCTCCTCTGTTTGTTTCTATCAGTCTGAACGTTGAGGGGGCACTACAACTGTACAGAGGGCTACGAGAACTGCTCGCCAGATCTATTAATCTTTCACATAGGCCTTCTACACTTCAATTTTATTCACATCATTAACCTTGTTTTCAGAAATAAAGTATTACAAAATACATTCTCCCATTACTTGCAAATTTCACTATGTACATCAATTCCTTTGGGATGGGTTTCAAAAGAATTATCAGCCTCGACTTTGTGTGACCAGTGTGCAACAATTCAAGCTTTTAGCGAACCGCAAGGAAAGGCTAGATTCTGGGGAACATTTTGCTTCACATCTCCTGAACACCTTATACATTTCTTGCCTGTTGCATGTTCCTTACCACCTTGGGGTCTACCCCCTGTACTTACACTCTTCAGGGGCATCCTTTTGAGACTTTAGAGTCAGTAGATGTTAAGTTTTGTTGAATGAAAGTATATTTTTTAGTTGCCTTTACCTCAGCAAGAGGTACTCAGGGCCGTATTGTAGAGGGAACGTTTTCTTTCTGTGTTTCCGGAGAGAGTGGTATTAAAAGTGAACACTGCCTTGCTTCCAAAGATTATGTCCGCTTTTCATTTCTCACATGAGGGGATTTTTTCTTCATTTTGGTCATTTCAATGTATTTGTACTCTTCCTTATCGGGTCACATGTCCCTCCTGCCCTCCCTAATAGATCTGGCCATCTGTTAGCTTGGATAGTTTATGGAGAATGCTGGAAGTGTCTAGCCTATATGACACTCAGCCAATGGGCAGGGCTAGTACTTGCAGATGTTTTCACTCCTAAATTAGCTTCAACGCGGTTGTGCCAGTTCTGATCCATGCTTAGGCGAAGATGCACCAATTCCGACCCACGCAAAGGCAAAGATGCACCAGTTCCGACGAGAATGCATGGGTTCTGGTTGTGGAAGCATCTTAGGCCTCATTTCCAAGGGTCTAGGACTGGAGTGCCACCACTTGGCAGGGCAGACTCACAGCTTGTAAAGTCCAGATGCAGGTGGTTGAAGTCTTTGATTTTGCTGAGATTTCGAACAAGAGGCAAGCAATCAAGCCCTTGGAGTCACTCTGGGTTCAAGTGATGCAGGTCCAGTCCTTCTCAACCACGCAGGAGAACAGCAGACAGCAGGGCAGCTTAGCAAGGCAAGAGTACAGAAAGGCAGAAGTTCAGCAAAACAACAGTCCAGCAGAGTGGCAGTCCTTTCAGCAGCAAAGCAGCTCTTCTTCCTGGCAGAGTAGTCACAGGTCCAGAAGTGAACTGAAGTCATGGTATCAGAGGTCCAGTACTTATACCCAGTGGTGCCTTTGAAGGGGGAGAGACTTCAAAGAAAACCTTGAAGTGCACAGAGGTCCTCCCTTCCTGGCCAGACTCCAGACTCACTGCAGGGGGATATGCAGCCCTTTGTGTAGGGATAGGACTCAGGTGTCAGTGTGAGGCTGTGTCCAGCTCCTCCTTCACATCTCCCAGGAAGGCCCATCAAGCCCCACCTAAGATCCCTTTGTGTTTGGCTGTCTAGAGGGAATGCACAAAGCCCAGCTGTCACCCAGCCCAGACTGAACAGAGACAGGTAGCAGGCGCTAAATGGCTAAAGTTAGTAAATGCCAACTTTCTAAATGTATGTGCAAAAACAGAAACAGCCTAAAGCACTCGTGTGTAGAAATTATACTACCAAGTAAGCAATGTAAACAAAAGTAAAACAATACTGTGTGCACCTTCAGAGAAGGGTCCGCCCCAACCTCCTGATTCAAAAGTGAGGAAAAACCTGGGACAATGTCCCAGACATCGGGTGCACTATGAGAAAATCACTCGAAGAAGACTGTAAACAAAATGCAATCAAATAGTGATCAAGCATACAAATACAGTAATCTCAATGTAACATTGTAACAAGTTGGCGTTGTACACAAATTCGACATCAGAATGTGATGCAAAATGTTGATAGTAGCTCGTTGATATATTTATTGAGCAATAAAAAAGACTCGATGTTCTTGCGTTGGAGGATAACAAACATTCCATCTGTGTTATTCCCAATGCATTTCGGGCTTTAAACAATAGCCCTTCATCAGGGTAATTTATAAACAGGAAAATTAATGTCACAATGCAAATTGTATATGATGCTTCAGTCAAAACAAAACATGAACGGCCATAAGAGGAACTTTAAAAGCGAACAACCAAAAATATATGCTCATGCCTTCGACAAAATGTGGCACACTGACTGTTAATTGAGAACCAGAAGAGCTAGGAAAGTTTGAAAAAAGAACTCAGAGAAAAGACGCCAAGTTCCCAACAAACCAGAATCAAAGTGAGGAAAAGGTACATGGTGGAAGCTAGTCATGCTTAAAAGAGTCAAACTTTGTAAAAACATAAGTAAAAATTGCTCTAGCTTAATATCTAAAATTAATAAGTGGAGTGCTGGACTGGCAACTCTATACCCGTGTAGAGATAGATGTGACATGCTGGGCATACAACTCCAAGTGAGAAATAAAGCTCCAAGTGAGAAATAAACCAAAGACTCATACCTCCAGGCAAAAATACGTGCTATCGCTTCGTGCGACTTGAACTAATGACCGCACAAACTTCACGCTGCGCATCAAAAGAACGGAATAGTGAAAACTCAACTATAATCCCGAATATCGAAACAAACGTGCTCAGCGGGCTAAAACCAAAGCTTACCAGCGAAACAAGCTGAGAGCTAAGTTCAACGAAGTGCGGGAGAAACCAACAGGTTCACAAAACAGCCTCCCGGTACAGGGTGATCAGCTGGCGTGCAGACGAAGTAATCACGTGCATGCAAGTGAATAGGCGTGCTGAAAGCTAACCCGGAAGTAAATGCGTAAGAAGTGGACCGTCCTAATCCCCGGTAAAAAACAACGATGTGAATAGAATGCACACATTGGAAAGCAGCCCTGGTGAAATTGACTCGTGATAAAATATACAAAAACTGAATATGAAAGGGAGAAGGAATGTGCAGAAAACATGAAGATAAACATGACTATGATAGCTGACTCAAACAACGTAATACAGACTGAAAGAATGACTGCTCAAGTAAAATGCTCATAAGCAGTAAACGTCAAACAACATAAAGAAAAGCATGATGAAGAATGAACAAAAGTAATAGCATGCCTTAAGTGGGCTATGCATATGGCTTATTACAAAATGACAAACAACAAGCCTAAAAAAACAGGAATAGTGAAAAAGTTATCATATAAAGCTATACTGTACAACACGATAACATTAACAACATGTAGAATACAAACACGGGACAAGTGTGTGCATAAATGTAAATGACATATAAGTTCTAGAATATAAACTAAATGGTGAACTGATGAAGGAACATAGGCATATGAAAATGACATTAGAAACTGTAAGAACCTCAACATAAAGTCTATCCAGAAATCTGTAGAAAATATGAATATGTTACAAAAAACATGAAAATTCAAGTCTGTCATTAAGACCTCTCAGTGTCATTGTGTCATGAAAACGTATCCAAAAGGTTTCACATTATAACAATAATCTTGGCATATCCTTAACCACCTGAGGTTTCACCACTTCAAGAATGGTAAATCTCAGTTGGGCAATGGGGTGATGATGTTCATGCCAATGAACTGCTAACGGTGAGCTTAAAGTCTTGGTTCTCATTCGACTTTTGTGTTCAGTAATGCGAGTGCGCCATCTCTCAAGAAACACCTTCCTTATTCCCAACTTATACGGGCCAAACCCATCACGTCGGATGTCTCACAACTTCCTGCGACACTTCAAGAATGTAAGGCAACATTTCTGAACCGAGGCTACCCGGCAGCAATACTAGATGAAGTTGAACGACGTGTTCACAGTCAGCAAAGAGACAAGCTATTGCAGAACCAATTCAAAGAGCCGATCAAAAGAGAAGTCTTTGTGTCCACCTATTCGTCCTTATCTCCCGCCATTAAAAACGCAATTCTGAAACGGTGGGATGTATTACAACTAGAACCTGATTTTCAAGGTATCTTTGCGGAACCTCCTATTTTTGCTTATAAAAGGTCACAGAATTTAAAAGAGATTCTTTCCAGTTACAGATGGAAGTGTGGAACATAAAGGCATGCGTCCATGCCGTAATTGCTCACATTGTAACAACACGCTGGTTGGCTGTAGTATGACTCATCCATGGTCAGGCAAACTCATCAGGTTACATTTCACTGCTGATTGCAACAGTCAACATGATATTTATGCTATCCGCTGCCCGTGTGGTATATACTACGTGGTAAAAACAGAACGGGCACTGCGCACTCGCATTACTGAACACAAAAGTCGAATAAGAACCAAGACGTTAAGCTCACTGTTAGCAGTTCATTGGCATAAACATCATCACTCCATTGCCCAACTGAGATTTACCATTCTTGAAGTGGTGAAACCTCAGGTGGACAAGGATATGTCAATATTATTGTTACAACGTGAAACCTTTTGGATACGTTTTCTTGACACAATGGCACGGAGAGGTCTTAATGACAGACTTGAATTTTCATGTTTTTTGTAACATATTCATGTTTTCTACAGATTTCTGGATAGATTTTTTGTTAGGTTCTTACAGTTTCTAATGTCATTTTCATACGCCTATGCTCCTTCATCAGTTCACCATTTGATTTATATTCTAGAACCTATATGTCACTTACATTTATGCACACACTTGTCCCGTGTTTGCATTCTACATGTTGTTAATGTTATCGTGCTTGTACAGTAAAGCTTTATATGATTACTTTTTCACTATTCCTGTTTTTTTAGGCTTGTTGTTTGTCGTTTTGTATTAAGCCATACGCATAGCCCACTTGAGGCATGCTATTACTTTTGTTCATTCTTTATCATGCTTTTCTTTATGTTGTTTGACTTTTACTGCTTATGAGCATTTTACTTGAGCAGTCATTCTTTCAGCCTGTATTACGTTGTTTGAGTCGCTATCAAAGGCATGTCTATCTTCATATTTTCAGCACATTTCTTCTCCCGTTCATATTCAGTTTTTGTATATTTTATCACAAGTCAATTTCACCAGGGCTGCTTTCCAATGTGCGCATTCCATTCACATCGTTGTTTTTTACCGGGGATTAGGACGGTCCACTTGTTATGCATTTACTTCTGGGTTAGCTTTCAGCACGCCTATTCACTTGCACAAGCGCAATTACTTTGTCTGCACGCCAGCTGATCACCCTGCACCGGGAGGCTGTTTTGTGAACCTGCTGATTTCTCCCGCACTTCTTTGAACTTAGCTCTCAGCTTGTTTCGCTGGTAAGCTTTGGTTTTAGCCCGCTGAGCACGCTTGTTTCGATATTCGTCATTATAGTTGAGTTTTCACTATTCCGTTCTTTTGATGAGCAGCATGAAGTTTGTGCGGTCATTAGTTCAAGTCGCACGAAGCGATAGCACGTATTTTTGCCTGGAGGTATGAGTCTTTGGTTTATTTCTCACTTGGAGCTTTATTTCTCACTTGGAGTTGTATGCCCAGCATGTCACACCTATCTCTACACGGGTATGGAGTTGCCAGTCCAGCACTCCACTTATTAATTTTAGGTATTGATCTAGAGCAATTTTTACTTATGTTTTTACAACGTTTGACCCTTTTAGGCATGACTAGCTTCCACCATGTACCTTTTCCTCACTTTGATTCTGGTTTGTTGGGAAATGGCGTCTTTTCTATGAGTTCTTTTTCAAACTTTCCTAGCTCTTCTGGTTCTCAATTAACAGTCAGTATGCCACATTTTGTCCTAGGCACGAGCATATATTTTTGGTTGTTCACTTTTAAAGTTCCTCTTATGGCCGTTCATGTTTTGTTTTGACTGAAGCAACATATACAGTTTGCATTGTGACATTAATTTTCCTGTTTATAGATTCCCCTGACGAAGGGCTATTGTTTAAAGCCTGAAATGCATTGGGAATAACACAGATGGAAGGTTTGTTATCCTCCAACGCAAGAACATCGAGTCTTTTTTATTGCTCAATAAATATATCAACGAGCTACTATCAACATTTTCCTTTACATTCTGATGTCGAATTTGTGTACAACACCAACTTGTTACAATGTTACATTGAGATTACTGTATTTGTACGCTTGATCAATATTTGATTGCATTTTGTTTACACTCTTCTTCAAGTGATTTTCTCGTAGTGCACCCGATGTCTGGGACATTGTCCCAGGTTTTTCTAACTTTCTAAATGTGGCATTTGCCAAACTGTCATTTAAAATGCAACTTCACTATAAGTTGTGATTTTAAATTATGAGTCCAGTGACACCAAACTTGAAAAGTGGGTCTCTTCACAATTGGGAATCACACTTAAAAGATGTAATAAGGTAATCCTAATGTTATCCTGCCGGAGAGATAGGCCTTGCAGTAGTGATAAACAAAACTGTTATTCACTGCCAAGATATGTAAAACCTAAAAGTACATGTCTTGCCTTTTAAATACATTACACACTGCCCTGTAGGTCATACAGAGCCTACCCTATGGGTGACTAATATGTATAAAAATGGAGGTTTAGGACTGGCAAGAGGTTTATCACGCCAGGTCGAAGTTGCAGTGTAAACTGCAATGGCAGGCTTGAGCCATGGTTAGAGAGCAACTTACCTGTGTGGCACAATGAATGTTGCAGGCCTTCTAGTATCATTTATTTTATAGGCCCAGGGCACATGTAGTGCACTTTACTAGGGACTTATAAGTCAATTAAATATGCCAATTGGGGTTAAGCCAATGTTACCATGTTTAGGAGAGAGAGCACAAACACTTTAGCACTGGTCAGCAGTGGTAAAGTGCCCAGAGTCCGAAAACCAGCAAAAACAAAGTCAGAAAACTAGAGGAAGGCAGGCAGGCAAAAAGTTGGGGGAAGACCACCCTAAGGCTGTCAGGTCTAACATGTGTCCCTCAGGCTAAAAGTGGGGAGAGCTACCCAACCCCTTGGAGCTCTCTTCACTAAGGCGGAAGAATCTGGAGAGACCATAGGCATTGGAGTGGTCAGACCCCCAGCTATGCTCCACCATAAAGTCCATTCCCTGTATGGAGATGGACCACTTCAGCAGTTTGGGGTTTTCACACCTCATATGAATAAGCCATCTGAGGGGTCTGTCTGAACATGAAGGAAGTCCCAGACAGGTATGGTCTCAACTTCTTCAGTTCCCAGGCCACAGCAAAAGCTTCTCTTTCAATGGCACTCCACCTCTGTTCCTGTGGAAGTAACCTCCTACAAGTGAAGGCTACCGGTTGGTCTAGGCCCTCCTCATTCAGCTGTGCTAAGACTGCCCTTATGCCATGCTCTGAAGCGTCCATCCGCACAATGAATTCTATGGAGACGTCAGGGGTCCTGAGCACAGGTGATGTGCACATCACTTCCTTGAGAGAGTCAAAGGCTTTCTGACAAGCCTCTGCCCAGATCACCAATCTGGGCTGCTTCTTTGAAGCCAGCTTAGTTAAGGGGGAAGCAATGGTGTTATAGCCCTTAACAAATCTGTAGTAGCCAGTGAGGCTTAGGAAGGCTTTAATTTCTGTTTGGGTTTTAGATAGTTGCCAGACCATGATGGTTTCAATCTTAGCCTGGAGGGGCTGCACCATGCCTCCATCTACCAGGTGTCCCAAATACAACACAGAACCCTGCCCAATCTGGCACTTACTGGCCATGATGGTTAGGCCTGCCTGTTGCAGGGCCTGATGCACCTTGTGGAGATGATGCAGGTGTTCCTCCCAGTTAGAACTGTAGACAGCAATGTTGCCTAAGTAAGCGGCACAAAAAGCCTCCTTACCAGCCTGGACCCTGTTAACCACTCGGTGGAAGGTATCGGGGCATTTTTCAATCCAAAGGGCATCATCCAAAACTGTAAGTGGCTCTCTGGTATTGAAAATGTGGACCTCTCTTTGGCCCCTCAGTAAGAGTGATATGCCAGTACCCTGATGTCAAATCAAAGGTACTGAGGAACTTGGCAGCGCCCAGCCTGTCGATGAGCTAATCTGCTGGGGAGATGGGTGGGGTGTGCATCAGTCCTGGTGACTGAGTAGACTCCTCTGTAGTCTACACAGAACCAGAGTTCTAGTGTGGAGCCCAGCGGGGCAGCCTTTGGTACCAACACCACAGGCTGGACCAAGGACTATTAGAGGGCTTAATCACCCATAATCCTAACATCTTGAAAACTTCCTCCTTGATGCTGACTCTCACCCTGTCTGACAACCTGTACATTTTGTTCTCTACAGGGGGGCTGTGCCCAAGGTCAACATCATGGACACACAGATGTGTGAGTCCAGGGGTGAGTGAGGGCAGTGAGGCAAACTGTCCCAGCCACTGGTAACAGTCCTTCTGCTGTTCTGGGGTCCTTGTGGAAGAGAGGTTGAGTCTCTCCACTGACCCATCATGTTCCTGTATAGAGAGGAGGTCAGGGAGAGGTTCACTCTCTTTTCCCACTCCCTCATCTGTCACAAGGAGTTTGCTCACTGCAGACCTCTCAAAGTGAGGCTTCAGTATGTTCACATGGAGCACCCTCAGGGTGTTTCTAGGGGTCTGGAAATCCACAAAGTAGGTGGTCTCCCCCTTACTCTCCTTGACTTCGTATGGGCCAGTCCAGCGGTTCTGGAGAGCCCTAGGCTCTACTGGTTCCATGACCCACACTTTCTGGCCAGGCTGAAACTCCACCAGTGTGGCCTTCTGGTAGTACCAGAGTATCTTGACTTCTTGGCTGGCCTCTAGATTACATTTCACCTTTTCCATAAGCGGTGCAGCCGGTTGTAGACAGCCAGCATATAGTTGACCACATCCAGACAAGGCTCCAAGGTCCCCTAACAGGGGAGTTCAGAGGGGCTGAACCCAAATCCTTTCTGTGGCACTTCCCTGTAGGGGAAGAGAAGGTAAGGCAAGAGGACGTCCTACTTACGCCTCATGAGCTCAGGCACGCCCAAAGTCATGCCCTTCGAAGTCCTGTTGAATCTCACCACAAGACCATTGGTTTGGGGGTATTAGGGTGGAGTGAACTTGTACGTTACACCACACTCATCCCACATGGACTTCTTGTATGCAGATATGAAGTTAGTGCCTCTGTCAGACACTACTTCCTTGGGGAACGCAATACAGGTAAAGATCTCCTCAGAGCTCCAGTCAACACAGGTGCAGTCACTGAACTCAGAGGGATGGCCTCTGGGTAGCGGGTGGCATGGTCCACCAAGACCAGGACAAACCTATTGCGTAAGGCCGTGTTGGTTTCCAAGGGTCCAATGATGTCAATGCCCACCCTTTCAAATGGGGTGCCAACAACTTGTAATGTGATCAGGGAAGCTTTGTGCTTTTTCCCTGATTTCCCACTGGCCTCGCAGGTGGGACAGGACCTGCACAATGCATCTGAGGCTGTCTTAATTCGGGGCCAATAGAAGTGGAGACAAGCCTGGCAAAGGTCTCGTCTTGCCCCAAATGTCCTGCCAAGGGTATAATGTAAGCCAAACCCAGTAGGTAGGTCCGATAACACTGGGAGACCACCAGCACACGGACTGCCCCAGCACCAGGAACCTTAGGCTCACTATAAAGCAGATTGTTCTCCAAGTAGATTTATGATTCCCCAGAGGCTTCACCTGCTGCATGGGCTGAGGTCTGCCACCTTAAGCCCTCAAGAGTGTGACGCTCTTTCTGCGCTTTTCAGAATTTCACCCCTGTGGGTCCACCCTCAACATGCCAGCTGGCCATTAATGGTGACCCACTGCCCATACTTTGAAGTATTTGAAGGCATGTGGACTTTTGGCACCATTTCTCTATCATCCAGGGAAACTAGGGTAATTTCTGTCCGTCCCCAAAGCAAACTGGGACTGCCCCCCAACCCAGAGCTGCAATCACCAACCCTGGTGTCTGCTCACTGGTGGGGGGCTGTGCCCTCTTGGAACATTTGGAGTCACCCTTGTTGTGCCCATATTTGTAGCACACATTGAGGTACAAACCTCCCTGTCTTATGGTGAATGAACCCCTTCATCTTAGGATCAGCCTAGGACTGGTTACCACTACTCCCTTGGCAATTATTTTGGAGTCCTTTTATTATCTTCTTGCTCTTAAGTTTTTCTTCCCCCTCTTTCTTCTGGTGGGAACCCTGATCACCTTTGTGGGTGTCCCACCTCCCGATACCTTTATGAACACTCTAGTGCCAGCCCAGAGGTCCGCCTCCTCAGCAGGCTTCCTGGAGTCAGTCAGCTTACTGTCCATTATGTGCTGTTGCAACTCTGGAAAACAGATTGTCTCGTGATCAAATGGCACAACCCATTAAAATCTCTAACTTTGCTGCATCTCACCCAGCCATTCAGTGCCTTACTGGAGTAACCAACAAAATCAAGCCAGGATTGGTTGGGTAGCTTCTGACTGTCTGGAATCTTTGGCGATACTCCAACCAACTGCAGGAAGAAACTGCTGAGCAAGTCTTGCCCAAGGAAGAAACAGCAGTGTTGCCTCAAGAGGAACCAGCTGAACACATTTTGTTTGAGCAAGAAGCAGCAAAACAAGCCTTGCCCGATGATAAAACAGGCAAATGTGTCCTGTTCAAGGAAGAAGCAGCTTAACAAGTCTTGCCCATGGGAGAAACATTCCAAAATGTCTTGTTCAGAAAAGAAACAGCTGAACAAGTCTTTCCTGTGGAAGAGGAGGAGAACAATGAGTCAGTACTTCATGGATAGTTTTCTGCTCCAGCTAGACACACTTGACGTCAAATCATCGTTCTCAACCCACGGAGAAAGAGGAAGAGTTAACTCCTGCAGCTCGAGCTTTGCCTGCACTTGGTAATACTGAGTTTTATCAGCATATCTCCAAGCACCTAGATTGGGCATTAAAAGAGATAACTCAAGGTCAACCTACTCAACCCACAGAGGAAGAGTTAGCACCCACAGCTCAAGCTTCACCTGCGCCTGGTAACACTGAGGGGCATATTAGCAAGAACGGCGTTAAAATTATCGCCGCTTTAGCAGAAGGAAAGCGGCGATATATGGGCTTGATAATATGCCCTTGAGAATCCAACAGAAGCCCAGGATCACAGCAGAACATGGGCTTCTATTGGTATTCTCAAGGGCATATTATCAAGCCCATTATCGCCGCTTTAGCAGCAGTTTCCTGCCGCTAAAGCGGCGATAATTTTCACGCCGTTCTTGCTAATATGCCTCTGAGTTTTATCAGCATATCTCTATGCACCTAGATCAGACATGGGAAGAGCTAACTCAAGAACTTAACCAAGAGGGTCTAACGGAGGGGCAGGTATGGCTGTTGAATACAACACCGAGCACTGTGAACTCAAATCCATAATAATTGAAAAAATGACAGGACACACCACCATAAGAGTAGAGTGGAAAGCCATAAAACATTGCCACACACTCAATCCCATAAAAAGTGCCCCTGAAGCCAATGAACACTCAATTTCACGTTTCTTCACTGGAGTCCCCATTTTATGGACATAGATCCAAATGTTTGCAGTAAGTGGGCAACCCCATATCATGTACACAGATGTACCCACTTTACATGGCCATGTGGTGTAGTGTGGCATGCTCTTGGTATCTATATTGTGCTTACTAGCCCTGGTGAGGCACGGAATCACTTTGTGGATAGGTAATATGCTACTCCGTGTGCCCAAACCTGATGCGATCTGAAAATTCAGGCTGGAATTGGGTTCTCATGAAAACAAATGTTCTTTGATTGCCAAAGAGGGTAAGACAGTCCTTGGCTAATCCCAACAGATGACAATGCCCCAATAGTATGACCTCAGGCATAGCATTATTAAGTGCAAGCCACTCTTGTCGACCAGGCCGTGTGACACCTGAGTGAGGTACTGGAGCTGATCTAAGATATTCACGAAAATGTGGGTTTTCTCAACATCTCACTTCTTAGCAGGCCCAGGAGATGTTGCAGGTAGATTTTAAATAGTCGTGGAAATTGTGTGGTACACCAGTTGACCCAAATCCGAGAAGAAGTGGCATAGTTCAATTTTGATTGCTGAACTCTTCCCACAAGTACAGACCTGGATCGTTAATAATCTTGATGGAAACGTGGGCAGACAGATGGGGCACTATTTATAGGCAACGTCATACATTTGGACCTGCAGGTTTACTAATTTGCTCAGAGGCAGATTTACAACTTTTTGGAATTCTTGTAACTTTTGGACTTCATTGGCCTGCTTTGCAAAGATTTTGCTCTTACTTTCTTGTGGAGTACTCCTGGCTAAACCTTTAAATCCAGTAGTACGACAGGAGTAAGTCTAGAGTATTTTTGGCCTTTACCTGAAATCCAGGAGTAAGCCTGGAATACCACAGGGATATGTCACAGATACTCATGGCAAAATCTTTTTGAATCAAGCCCTGTGCCTTGAAAAATGTGCCAGTTGCAAACTTTACAGAGACTGAAAACTTTTCAGAATTCATTATCTCAAGCTAAAACATACGTTTACATTTTCTCATGAGAATAAAAACATTTTTCCCTTGGAAAATTTCCTTCAGCTACACTGCCTCAGGAGTGAATGTATCACAATTTCTATGTGTCTGTGAATACCAATAGGTATGTGAAACGTAAACTTCCCGTACTTTCCTGCTCTATAACCTCCATGTAGAGTCGAGCGCTTAGACCTTGAACATTGCACTGGAGTGTCAGAACAGAAAGTGACATGACCTCAAGGAGAGGTAAAGGAAGTGAAGTAAGGAAGGAAGTGGTAAGCTTGGGTAAAACGTTTGGAAGAAAGAAAAAAAAAGAAATCATCAGACACTAATCCTACCGTGTCTGCATCGTCTCTTGCTGAAACTACACTCCGCTCCTTCCTAGACGAAGAGCCCTCTAAGTCAAACTTATATGCACAAATAGTTTAGTGAACTGGCCCTCGTTGTTCAGACAGTGGAGAAGCCCAGAATATTCAATACTAAGGCAAGACCTTCAGCCGCTTCTTTTTATACATTGACCCACACAGTGGTCAGAGTCATCTTGCCCTGCGTAGAGGTCTCCGCAATGTCATGGTGCTTACTGTCCACCACCTATCCTATTACCATACGTTGAATCCCTCTATGATCAAAAAGAGAGTGATTTTTTTTCAGATTTCAAAATAGATAAATATAAATGATAAAGTCACAGACAATAAGTTCAAAAGATTTTTGGCCCTTTGATGTCTCTTTAAACCCAGACCACCAGGACTTCCCGCGTCCTCCACTCCAATATGGTGCCCCCATCTTCCCACTCTCCTCTCCCCATCCTCCCTTGCATATAAACCTCCACTGCTCCTCTTCCAACCTTCTCTGGACCTCTTGAACAGGCGCCCCCCGCGCCTAGGGGAGGGGCGCCCTTAGTAGCGCCACGGGACTGAGCCGCCTCCGTGGCCAGGAAGGGGGCCGGATGTACGTGGAGGCCAGGAGACGTCATCGGGGGGGCGCCGGAAGACCTGGCACGGATATTTAAGGCGGCGCCTCGGGGTTGTCAGCCTCTTTGTCCCCCTGGACCTCCTGCAAGCTGCAGGGGCGCGTTGTCGACGGGAACATCGAGGAGGCCTGTCGGCGCCTGGTGGCGCATGTGCATGGTGGCGTGTGCACGGTAGGTTGGGGGGGCCTAGGCGTAGCTTTAAGAGAATAGTAGTTTTATTCAGAATCGGTGATTTGCCCTGCTCGGTAGGTGGCCGCATGGAGGGTGGGCGTCTTGATTAGTGGATTAATCGTAAAGGAAATCGTCAAAGGGTGTGCTGTCTTCTCCCTCGCGCAACCTTGTCCCTTTTGGGCCGCTCACGTATGCGGGGGCGTCTCGCGGCCTGAATATGTTATGCATGGGGGCGCGGCGGTAAATGGGATAGATATTGAGGCCGTTGGTAATGTGGATATTGGAGCGATCCTTGCTTAGCGCGTATGTTGTCATGGGGGTGAGCCTCCTCAGTCACTGCACAGAAATAAATGCTGTTTAAAAAAGGGAAGCGCACATAAGATTGATTGATTTATTTTCTCTTCCCTTATATGTCTGCGGGAGACACATCACGTGAACATGGCGGCAACGTGGTCTCAAGTCGGCGACTGGCAGGAACTTGCGGATGGCCAATGGCTCGTTGGGAGCAGACATGGGCGAAGGCTGCTGTGTCTTGTATGGTAACTATTTTGTAGGTGATATGCAGATTGGCTGAGGGTATGTATAGCCAGCTTGGTGGAGTGGTAGCCATTTTATTAGGTGTCCTGATTTAAGTAGACACACTGCTAAGAAGAGTGTGGTGCTCAAATCAAGGTTTTGGATAGTCTGCCTTTTATTTAAGAATGGGAGTGCATAACGTATGGGTTATATGCATGCATGTTAAAGTTGCATATATCTCCTAAATATTTACCATAAGTGCATAACTGATCCCGCATCAAAAGCATGGCTATAGGGAAGAATGTGGTTCATGAAACACTGTTACGGGATTGTATACCAGTAATGCGCAAGTGTTACGTAATGTAGTTGTCAGAATAAGATCACACGGGTGGTACCTTCCAAGTCAAGCCGGGTCTGGTGGCTTAGGGGACTAATGCATCCATTGCAGGGGCCTGTGTTCGACCTCATGGTCACAGGTTCAATTCCTGGCGGGTAGGCTTAGCCTTTACTTCAGGCGGAGGTAGACAATGAGCACCATTGTAGTGGGGAAATAAGCGGGTGTTATTCAACGTGGGGCAAACACGTGTTGTGTTATGTATCAGAGAAGTATGGCTGGGCTGCGGCGACCGAGTAGTGACCTTTTGCCGGTTGGGATGGTGGTTTTGAATGTGTTCCCAACTTTTCAGTAGCAGCCCTGAGGGTAAACATTTCTTGGTGGATGTGTTTATGGGGTTCTCATCCATGGGTTGACCGTGTGGTGTGATTCACTTGGTTTCCTTACATCAGATACAGTTGACCGTGTGGTGTGATTCACTTGGTTTCCTTTCATCAGAAGCAGCTATTGTCCTGTCAGGCAATTTGTAGGTAATAGCGCACAGGTTTTGTGGCTACTTTTGAGAAAGGATGCCGGAGATCTACACAGATCGATACGGCTACTCATAGCTCTATAATATGTCTTTGCGATGAGATTAGGACAGTTCGAGGCTAGTATTGCGATCTATAGGAGGTAACAAAACTTCCAGGGAGTTCAGTTGGTTGAGACTGTTCACGTAAGCATTTTTTCATGTAGCTTTCGGCCCTGAATTTCAAGATAGAATTCATTCCCAGCGGCTTAGCATAATCAAGAAGAGGGCAGTGCTGACGCCTTGGCGGTGGTAATAGGCGATAATTACAGTTACCTAAGGTGCGGATCTAGCCAAGGGTTAGTGGCACAGGGGGATCCATGTTTTTAGAGTGCATCAGTATGGGAGTTGGTGTACGTGGCGCTCAGTGGCATGTACCATCTACGGAGTTCGGGTGATTGGAAACAAAACCTTAGGCAATACAGTGGCTGATGCCCTGTCTCGTTATAAGTTAACAGAATTCAGAGTACGCTGGCTGCAAGTGGACGGTCAGAATCCCAGCTTTTGCACGGTATCACAAAACATCACAAAGCCACACCCATAGCTGTTATGGCAAGGTTGTGCTGGCCGCTACCGGCGTCACTTGTGTGGCTGGAGGACAAACCCCCCTTTCTCTAAGGGGGCGCGGGATGGGTAGCCGATCGCTAGATCATCTCCCCTGGGGGTACCGGCGAATCCCTGTGTTGTACAATACCCTGGAGAGGTAGTAAGGAGGTTGCAATCTATGGTTATATGGGGTGTTATGCTGCTTTGTTTGAGCGCGGTATCACCCAGGAGGGTGTCCTGGCGTTGCTCTAAGGAGCCAGCCTTCTTATGAACATCCACCTGTAGTAAGAGTATGCTCAAACACACATTAATAACCAAATTGTCGTACCACACTCTGATGCAAACGAGGGCATATCCCCTTTTTGTTTTTTAAATGGGTGCTTAGATAAGCACATGTGGGTTTGTTTTTCCAGAATTGACATAACAACCCCGGCTGTTGTGACAAGTTGGCTTCACTACACCGGAAGCACTCTTCTGTTAGCCGGCTCCACGTGAGCGTCCGTGAGCTTATCTCTGTAATTAAGGAATTGCATTTTAAAAGCTCATCCCAATAACAAGAAGAGATTTATTGGTGACATAATCCACAGGAAATGTGGGGAATTGCTAAGAAATCAAGCAATCTTAGGGTGGCTTTACTTAATTGCCGGATAGTTATATGCAGAGTCCTCCTTTTCCCTTTAAGTGTCAGCAGTCTCTAGTGAGGACTGATGGTGTACAACACAACTAACATGGAGTGTGCCTTGGGAAGGAAATGCATTTCAAAAGCTCAGCCTAACAACGGGTAGCGAGGTATTTGTGACATATTCCACAGGCAATGTGGGGAATGGCTTACAAAAACTATATTAGGGTAGTTTTACTTAATTGCCAATTAATTATATGCTGAGTTTCTTTTTTCCTTTTAAGTGTCAGCAGTCCTTGGTGAGGACTGAGGGTGCGCTGCACAATTAACATGGAGCGGGTCTTGGAAAGGTAATGCATTTTAAAAGCTCATCCCAACAACGGGTAGCGATTTATTTGTGGCATAATCCACAGGCAATGGGGGGAATTGCTAAGAAATCAATCAACATTAGGGTAGCTTTACTTAATTGCCGAATATTTACAGGTAGAGTTTCTCTTTTCCTTTTAAGTGTCAGCAGGTTAGTGAGGACGGATGGGGCACCGGGTAAGTCAATGAACGAATGGGTAAAGCAGCGGAACCATTCGATCAAGGGAATCGTAGCAGGTTACACAATGGGCACAATTTTCTGACAACTTGCTCCAGCTAGAAAAGGGAGATGTCCCGTCAGAATGGGGTGCATCGGTCGGTAAAAGCTCTTTATCCAGACTATACTGGGGGCTATAGGGGAGCACAGTCAGCGTCATGGGGGGGGAGGGCGAGTGCGCCAGGTAGCTTCTCACCCTGTGGCGGAGCGCTGACAGTTAACAACAAAGGGGGATGCGCAACAATGGAGGTTCAGTGACTGGATGGACCCCAGGAGGGGGTAGGATCCACGTGTGCAGAGGGTAGGCGGGAAGGGGGACTGACCTGCTGGTGGTCCTGGACTCTACTGCCCTAACCCGCAACGTATGGACTGAGTTGAACCTTGGGGAGGCTGCCTGTGTGCAGGTACCCCAGTGGGCTGGTGCGCTATGCGAGGCCCTGGATTTCAAGTTGGTTGTGCTACTGTTTACTGTAGCGCGTTGGGGCCTGCTGGCACAATGCACGCAGCAGAGTGGGGACTTGGTGGGCCGAGACGGCCAAGTCCAAGTGTTTGGCAAAGCTCAAGTTCAAGTGTAATGGCGGCCTAATTTCCTTACTGCCTTAGGCAGGTTGATGCCGCTAAAGTGTACGGCCCAGCTCAAGTTCAAGTGTAATGGCGGGCCTAATTTCCTTACTGTCTTTGGCAGGTTGATGCTGCTAAAATGTGATGCTGTGAATAATTTTATATATCCAAATAGGATACTGTAATATTGGTTTGTGGTGATTTACCTGGTTTGATGTGAATAAAAGAGGCTATGCCTTAGACAACATGCTCTGTTTCTGAGAGTTCTTGGGGCACGACGGGGAAAAAGGTAATGGAAATTGGGGAGGAGGGAATGTCACGTTGTGCGCATACTATGTTTTCCTCCTCCCTTCTTTCTCCTTTTCTGTTTCTCGATTGTTCACTAGTGTCACACACACAAACAGCTGCCCATCACTTCAAAAACACCCTTGTTGAAGGAACAATGGTACAAACCAAGTGAGGTTACTTTAGGTGGGTTAGCCTGGTATTCTGATATTGAGGGGGCACTCCAGATATTAAAAAAGTGATCCTAAGGTGCACTATGTGAGGGCCCAGTGCTATAGCATCTTTGGTGGCCACCAGGGCTAGTAACGAATGTTCTCGAGGGCAAGTGAATCTCAAGATTCTAAGCAGCTGACACCGGAAGGAAGGAGAACTTAAGGCACCATATTGCATTGCCAGCAGGCTAATGTACTCAGTGAAGGCTGCAGTCGAAAGAGAATCACAAATATAGTAGTGCTATAATATGTACTGTTATGCTGTGTTAGCCCCGGTACGTTATACTATGCTCTTATAGCATACAATGATATGCTATGCTGTCTTGTTATGTTATGTCTGTTACATTACCTTATCTCACATTATGGGGCATTACAAAGTTTAGTTCTACCATAGAAAATGAAATATAGGTGTCTATAAGATTGATAGTTACATTGCAATGCATTAAACATGAAGTCCTGAACATCTACCCTTAGAATATAATTTCCATGTTTTTTTTCTGAAACCTGTTCTTCAAAAAACATCATGACTTATTCGTGTTAAAAATACACATGATGTGTTCAAGATAAAGAAAACACACAAAATCCTCACCGGAAGTCTCCTCGCTCCAGTCTGTATGAAAGCTATAAACGGGCGCTCCGACCTATGTTGGAGGGGCTGAGGCTAGAGGGGTGCATAATACACATGTGAGGACCTGCCCCAAGGCTCGCTCCTATTGGGAAGAGGTGATACAAATGGTGGAAATAATCATTAACGGGACAGTCCCAGCTGATCTGCTTCTCCTCCTACTGGGGGCTCTGGGCTAGTGCTCCATATACCCGCTCACAGCATCCATGGGCACATTGGTATCACATCTCCTTCTAGCTTTCAGTCTCGTGCCAGCACAGTTCTGCAAGCAAGATGTGACTTCGCCACTGCACTTCTGGTGGGCCAAGGTCTGGTCAGTATACACAAACGAGAAAGTGACCGCCCTAATACGGGACATAGAACATACATTTGACAATATATGGTCCCCTTTTCGGATCTTCATGAGGACAGGTAAACAGTATAGGGGTGGCCTGTGCTTGCCTTTACTGAGAGAGCACCCTGGGCGAAGCCACATTTTGCACCCTCTCCCACACTTTTCTTTGGACCTAAGTCATTGGGAGACCACTGCAGGGAGCTCCAGCGTCCCTCTGGAAATCTGCGCCTTGGCTGTGGAGCGAGCTCGCATATGCTAAGGGCCGGCCCTGGAGGTGGCCCAACAGGCAGACCATCCACTCTCCAGCATTCGGGAATGGATGGGACGTTGTCTTCTTCAGAATATGACTGATCGTATGCGGCCAGCTGGCACGCCACAACATGGCTGGCCCACCACCATTAAAGCAACCCAGTCCCACGACCCTCCACCCCACCTTGATAATACTGCTCTGCAATGAACTATGGTGAAGTTTATATTCCTTTCTACTGTATTTCAGTTTAATGATACTTGAACCCTTTTAGGACACTGTCAGACACGACTGATCGCATCCACTGAACATGTAATGTACGATAGTTGGTTCTTGCTTTATCTACATATGTCGAATATCCGTGGGAATAAGTGACGCTTTTAAAAAATACACATGATTCCCAAAGGCATCAATAAAAGCCTTAAATGCCCCTAGAGTAATTTTTAGTGCACACACAACTCATGAAGCCTTTGAGTAACAAATTCAAGATTCTGACACAAGCCTACAAAGCCATGCACAGCCAAGGACCAGCATTCTTCAACCACTGCCTGAACTTCCACCGACCCTCCAGACAGCTGCGCTCCCCCTCTCTATCCCTCGCCCATGCCCTCCGCATTCGCCGCCACAACAGTGGAGGTCATTCCTTCTCCTACCTCTCCGTGAAATCCTGGAACAGCCTCTCCACCCACCTGAGGACATCTCCCTCCCTTCAGGAATTCAGAAGGGGACTCAAGACCTGGCTCTACGACTAAGAACCCGGAGCAGCCTGGACCCAGCGCCCAGATACACTCTCAGCGACTATTGCGCTATACAAATCCGGATGATTGATTGATTGAAACAGAGGGATCATGGGTGCCCTGTGGGATTCAAGACACAGGACCTTAAGAGCATCTCTGGTGTAACACGAATGTGCACAAACAATGGAATGAAGCATGTTCCTGACAAAGAAGGCATCATCATTTCAACCTAAAACTGGACAGGACAAAAGTCTTCCCTTCTCTCTCTCCTCCCTGTCCATCATTTGGGGACATTACTACCGTTTCTCCTCATTAGTACATGTTTAGCACCTGAATACATCAATGAACAATGGAAAGGTGACAAGTAAACTTTTTCAAAGCGCCGGTCGCTCCCTTGAATTACGGTACCACGTTGCAATTAGTATCTTTTAATTCATTTAGCTAGAAACGATCTTTTGTTGAAAACTGTAAATTGTAGAGCAGATGGTGAAATGTATGGCAAGTGCTGTAAATCCACAATTACGCAGAGAACACTAGGGCTGGGTAATCGCATTATTCAGTTGCTCTGAGAGAAGGTGAGCCTTATCGCGCTAGAGGGACAGCTGAAAAGTAAGGACAGGCATATGGACAACTCTAAGCAGATTGCTTACTTAGCCTTTTAAAAACTATCAAGGAGAGATGTAGTCTATTTTTGTCCTACTATGCTGCTAACAGTGGGCCATCATTTTGTCTCCTACTCCCTACTTTTAAATCCCATCTTTCATTTTGGCATGGTGCATCTTTGAATCTTTACCCAATTAGTTAATTAAAAACCAAAGAAGGGAAAACAACCCATCTCCAAACAGAAAGAGGAAAAAGCACACTTTTTAAATGTTAGTGGTTTCCGAACAGCAGTTGGTTAAAGAACTATCATGAACTAATGTGTATAAATAACTCCTTTTGTGCTCCCCTGGCTTGTTGTGTGTGGGAGGGGTTTGGATGAACAAACACATCAAAGGTTCAGAGGGACACGTTTAAGTTGCCAGTAAAAATTACTCCTTTCTGCTGACTCCCCATACAGACACAAACCACCCCACAGGGAGTCTCAGGACCCAAATATTAATCTGGGATTGGATGTATTCAGGGGCGGTTCCACCGCTATGGTGGAGGAGCATCACTCCACCGCCTGCAGAGGCAAACGAAAAATAAAATGATCTTAATGCAGATCATTTTGTTTTTCGGGCTGTGGCTGAGTCTTGGGGGCGGGGCCACAGCACTGCAGCAGGAGGAGGAGGAGTGGAGGGCCCTGCTGTCAGTGCGCATGATGGTTTGACAGACCGTCTTAGGATGGCCAAACCGTCATGTGCACTGACATCTCTCCAACCCAGCTGTGTTGGCGGGTGGAGAGATCAGCAGGGTTAGGCTCCGAGCTCCCAATGAAGCGCAAAACAAGCCAGCCCCGCCAAATCCAGACACTGCTGCCATGGTGAGAGCAGCCTCGGGATTGGCCGCAGCCTATGCCCAGAGGAGAAAACCAGCTAGCAGAGCAGCAAGCAGAAGACTGGCAGGCAAGTTTTTTTTAATTGTTTCAGCCCCCTCGCTCTTCCCCCGTGCTGCCCCCGCGCCGGTCCCCTTCAGCTGCCCACCACATTTCCCTTACACCAGCTGCTACTGGATGTATTAGCTGAGAAGAGATTGCTGCCACAGACCAACCCCCAAGATACGCCACTCCCTGATAGAAGTCCTGACCTGGAATAGAGGAGTTTAATTTAGGAAGCACTACTCAAACTGAACAAAGAGTTGGACCACTTTTACTTCATTACCGGGATCCCTGGCCTCATCAGAATGAGGGTGGACAGAGACACTTACATTACACATTTGTAATTTACAATAATGCTGTCCAGGAACTAGGTTTGTTAAACTGTCTAATCCACTCTGCAAAAAGATTAGAGAAAAGGTTGGATTTAGTGCCCAAACGCAGGAATGAACATGTGTTTAGTCTTCCAATGCCTGCTGCATTGAAAAGCATGATAGGCCACCAGCAGCCATAGGCCATATGGCCACCAGCCATAGGCCACCAGCAGCAATTGTGTTTAGTTGACCGCAGATACTTAGGTTGCTCATAACACCATGGACATAATTTGATGGTTGCCATGGGTCGCAATTGCAACACCTGTCAATGCCTATGTGATCCCTGGCACAGCCCTTGCGACTCCTATCCTCAGATACTCACGAGTGCAGAAGAAAGCTGCTGCTCGTGGCAGCACCTGTTTGAGATTGTAACAGTTACAGCTTGAAAGTGCTACAACTCAGCCTGATCAGCGAAGGTGTCTCCTAGCAAAACAGTCACTGTTAGGGCCTCTTACATGCCTTTGTGGTAATGGGGTTCCATGCATAGAAGTGATGAAGTAGACGTAGCCGAGTAGTGTCTTTGTAAGTTATTTATTAAGTCTATAACATCAGAGGTAGCAGCCCCACCAGGAGCAGCCTCCCTGCTGCTCAGCCCATCTTCCAACTGTCAACATTCACACCAGGCACCCGAGCATTCCATTCATGTCCATCACACCAACATTCCACACAGAACGCTCACACTGGCTGAGCAGCTAGGAACCAGGAAAGAGGGAACACTATAAACACAACAGGAAGATACTACATTATCTTCTCCCCTTAAAATGGAAAATTAATTAAACGATACTAAAATAAAAACAATTATACACAACAATGTACAAATGAAGTCAATAGTCCATAACCCAGGGATGAATGGTAAAAACCACATCACGAGAGGGAACAAAGACTAAACAAAGGAGGAAAGAAGAATGAAAAGATACACACGAACTAACACACATCCTCCTCCTTTAATGTTAAAACAAAAAGAAAGTTTAGAGAACGTTAAGCTCACTGACACAAAGTGAGATAACACCACATGACAAGACATGTGAAACACTGTGAAGAGAAACACGATAGAAACACACTCCGAGAACTCTAACACTGTGAAGAGAAACATGGGAGTAACGCACGCCCAGAACTCTAACACTATGGGTGGACTACATCCATGTATATACTCCTCATGTAAGGAACAAAATCATATAAAATGTGGAGAAGGGACTATAACCCAACTTGCCGCCCCTCATGTAAGGGACCATAAATGGAAAAATGGGACTGTGACCCATAACGTAAACTGTGTAGATTGGACTCAACCCATTACAACATCAGGAAACTGTGGAGTGCAAAAATGGGACAGTGACCCATAATGCAAACTATGTAGATGGGACTAACACCCATTACAAACTGCGTAGATGGGACTAACACCCACTACAAACTGCGTAGATGGCACTAACACCCACTACAACAACAAAGTGTGAAGCACAAGGTGACTTACACACACTACATGATCAATGTGCAGCACAAGGTGACTTATACACCCTACAATGACCAACTTGAAGCACATGGTGACTTACACACATAAGGAACATGACAACATTGCGTTAAATGGGACTGCCACCCATAAACTGTGAAAAAAGGGAGAGACAACCCTTAAACCACCCCTCATGTAAGGGAATAGTGGCTACAACATGGGAGTGGGACTAAAACCCCTACCCATCACTTGAGAAAGGGATACAGGCTTTGCAAAAAACAAAACAAAAACGCATAAAAAAACAAAGTGACCACCCACCTGTAAGGGTCGTCACACCCACCCACCATATGGAAATGGGGTACAAAACACAAAAACAATCCCAAGTAGGACATGAAGAATAAGATGTAAAATCCAATATCAGCATAGCAAGAAAGGGAAAGTTGTGAAAAAACAAAGGTAACAAAAAGGTACCATGATTACAACTTGTAAACTACATGGCACAAGATGAAAAAATGTAAAACTTGTCCAAAATGGTCAAACTAGGACCAGTAAGCGAATTAAATATAAATAACCCTATAAACTTGGATGACACTATGCAACACACTGGTGAGCGACTCCTCACCCGAAAAAAAACCCTCTTGGCACATACAGTTGTATACCGCAGATCATACATTGTCTTAATGAGCCAGTGAAAAGCAACCCAGTCCAAAATGTAACGTGGTGTGCCATTAGGAGCTGAAATAAAGTCTCAAACCATGATGAAAAGCAATTGAGAGACTCACAAGAAGAATGTTACCAATGAAACTGGCAAGAAGAATGTTACCGATGAAACTGGCTCCATCGTCGGCGAAAATCTCCACGATGTCCACACATGGAGAAGGAAAACCACACTGATGCTGCATCCGGCTTTTAATCCATACCCACGTTGTTCCGGAGCTAGCCGACAGGCACTTGCTGTCCCACACACAACTCCGGGATTAGCATTGTGCCTACAGTCCAAAATCGCAGCACGCTGCATTGACGCCTGCCGGATGGCTCTAGGAGCGTATGTGCTCCAAAACGTTGTTGCACAGCACGCTACACGTCACTGAACCAGTACACTTGCTAGGGAGACGAAGTCTTCGCACAGTGAAAGCACGCAATGACTCCACAGCAACTGGCACCCTCACGAGGCGCACAGACAGGTGAGGCTCGCACTTGTCATGCACCGCTTTAACAGGGCAATTTAGATTTGAAATACCCCAACCGCTAACATCCTGTGAAACGAAGCGCCAAAAATAAATAAATTACTCACGAGTGATCCAAGATTTCACCACCATCAGTAGCATACAAAGATGAGAGAGGCACACAGCAGTCAGTGTGTTCCTAAGCAAATAAGAGGCACAAGTTGTATATCATTAAGCTTGGTGACACTAGCAATACTGATAACTCATAGTCCAAAAGTTGTAAAGTTGGTGAGCACGACACGCCTGGGCTGGGGCTGTCCGATTTGAAGGACACTGGTGGGGCTGCGAGGCGTGCTGCTCCAGCTTCTCTTGTTTCATGTGATGCTCCATTTCACTTGTTTCTTGTGGATCTTGTGCCTTTTGTGTCAACACTTCCTTCTGGAAATGTACTTGCGCTGTCTGTGATAGGTTCTTTCCTCAATGAAACCAATTTTGACAAGTCACCATTTTCAAAAATACCTTTGCGCTGTCTGTCTTGACTCTTTTTGACCAATTCCTCTTGGAAATGTACTTGCGCAGACTGCTCTTTTATGAACGTCTTCTTCCTGGATATGTGCTTGTGCTGTCAAGAACTGTCATTTCTGTAGGTTTCTTAAGCTTTCAAGACTTCTTTATCAAGACATCACTTATCTTCATAAAGACCAGCTGTACAGCATTAGTTTATCTCCAGATCGTCGCCAAAATGTGGTAATGGGGTTTCATGCGTAGAAGTGATGAAGTAGACGTAGCCGAGTAGTGTCTTTGTAAGTTATTTATTAAGTCCATAACATCAGTGGTAGCAGCCCCACCAGGGGCAGCCTCCCTGCTGCCAGCCCATCTTCCAACTGTCAACACTCACACCAGGCACCCAAGCATTCCACTTATGTCCATCACACCAACATTCCACACAGAACACTCACACTGGCTGAGCAGCTAGGAACCAGGTAACAGGGAACACTATAAACACAACAGGAAGATACTACAGCCTTCATCTGAAGTCTCTCAGTATTGGTGTTGGGATTCCACTCTGGACTGCACAGGAGAAAGAGTTGTGTCATGAAGTGTTCCACTGCTGCCCAAACGCCTGTTTTTCTTGTGGAAAACCTTCTGCAATGACACACATTCCTGCACACAGTGACAGTGAGTTATTATTTGTGGAATATTTACTAACATTTTGCGCCAGCTTTGCATATCAAAAGTGACGCATATTAGTGCAAAATGTTTATTCGAAATGTATTTCCAGTGCAAAACCTGTTTTGCGCTGGAAAGTTGCCTGAAAGTAACACAAAGCAGTGCCTTGTGCTGTTTTGCTGTACTTTGCATCAAGGGGATGTACCATGGGTGGTACATGGTCATTCAAATGCAACCACCCATGTATTTTTTATGCACAATCCCTATTTACTAAAAAAAAAAGTATACAGGGCTTTGCATCAAATAATAAGGGTATTGTAATATTTGCATTGAAACATTTTTATTTCGACTATCTTTTCCTACTTTGAATGGGTGCTGCACTGTGCAGCACACATCCAAAATGACAAAAGTTTTAAAGTTTGTCTAGGCATGGTATTTTGTACTGGAAGGACAGCCTTCCAGTAGAAAACCTATTCGAGACATGACACAGACACCGGTGTGTGTGCCACTAGGCAGGCTGACTGTGCACCAGTGCTGGGGAGAGAGCAGGACAGTGACATATCTTAGTAGTTATGGCACTTTCCTGCCCTTTCTCTCTCATACAACACTGTTCAGCAACTTTGGCAAGACATTTTACTCACTATTCTCCTATGTTCTTAAATTACCATAATTCAGATATTTTTAGCCACTTTGCTTTCATTCAGGGTGGTTCTCATTCTCGGCATATGAGTCACAAAGTTGGCCTTGTCATTCAAGTTTGGGTGGAAGGGAGAAATGGAGGGGTCCCTGCACTGTTTTTATGTTGAGCTCTGGATTCCTCAGTATGTAATAAGCCTTAGAAGAGGACCTGTGTATTTTACCCAACAACATGTTCTTTTCGGCTCTCTACATCGAACTTTTCTCCTCAGTGTGATGGCTGCACAAATCAGCTTCTGTACTTTTTTATATCCAATGCTGAATACTTGCCCTGGAGAATTCCAATAGAAGCCCATGTTCACACCAGAACATGGACTTCTATTGGAATTCTCAAGGGCATATTATCAAGCCCATTATCGCCGCTTTAGCGGCAGTTTTCTGCCGCTAAACCGGCGATAATTTTTAACGCCGTTCTTGATAATATGCCCCTTAGTCTCTTACCCAAAGATAAAACACCCGGCCCGGATGGCTTTACTGTTCAATTTTTTCTTCACTTTAAAAAACTTTTAATACCTCATTTACTCTCATTGATCAATCATTTTCTCGTCACAGGTGAATCAAAGGGATCCTTCACTCAAGCAATGTTATGCTTAATCCCTTAAAAGGATAAAGACCCCTCCTCCTGCAAGAATTATAGGCCCATCTCTTTAATAAATACCGATTGTAAAATTTTTGCTAAAGTACTTGCCCTCCGTATTAACAAAGTTATCCCTGACCTTATCAATATCTATCAATCTGGGTTTGTCAAGGGTAGGTCAATCACTGATAAATCACGAACCTTTCTTAACATTATTCACCTTGCCTCTAAAATGGATTCTCCGGTGGCCGCTATTACCTTGAACGCTGAGAAGGCATTCGATCGGGTTAGCTGGGATTTCATGTTTGCAGCATTGAGATGGCATGGTTTTAGTCCTCCTATTATTCATTATATTCAATTGTTATATTCTGCTCCCTCTACCTCTGTTTGGGTAAACGGTTGTCAATCCAATTACTTTTCCCTCCGTAGAGGCACTAAGCAAGGATGTCCCCTTTCCCCACTTCTCTTCATTCTTGCCCTGGAGCCTTTCCTGGAAAAAATTAGGCGTTCATCGGCTTACACGGGGCTACAATTTCAGAATATAGATATTAAATTCACAGCTTACGCAGACGATATTTTACTTTACATCTCTAATCCATCTACCTCTTTACCTTCTCTTTTCTCTTTACTGCAAGAATACTCCCTAGTTTCGGGTTACAAGTTGAATATTGAAAAGTCTGAAGTCCTACCTTTAAACAAATTTTGCCTCTCTCATATGTTTCACGATTCTGGCTTTCAATGGAATCCCAGGTATATCAAATGTCTAGGCATCCTTTATGCCAATACTATTAGGGAAACTATTAAAATCAACCACGTTGAAATAATTCGGAAGATATCGGTCCTCGTTGAGGGCTGGTCTCCCCTTTTCTTGCCCTGGTGGGGGAGATTAGCCACTATTAAAAGATGCTTCTTCCCATTATTAACTTTTATTTATCAATGCTCCCTGTCTCCCTTTCGCTCTCCTTTTTCAGTACTATTAATCGATCCCTAACAAAATTTTTATGGAATAACCGCAAAGCTAGGATTTCTCTCTCCCGCCTTCAACATCCCAAAGATTTAGGTGGAGTTAATTTTTCCAATCTCAGCCGATTTCACTCTGCTTTTACGTTAAAACAAATATGGCCTTTTTTAAATGACTCCTCTCCTCCTCCACCAACGGCGTGGAGTTCTTTAGAACAAGCACAACTCTTACCCTTCTCCTTTCTCACAGCCACTCGCTTATCTCAACCTCCAAGGCGTTTTTTTACTCCCATACTCAGCCATTCTAAAGCCCTTGCTCTTTCTTTATTTCGTTCTCATCTCCCTTTTGATGTCTTCTTTGCTCAAACTCCAATCTGGTACAACAAATCCTTAAAGATTAATAATAAAGCGCTTTTTTGGAAGGAGTGGATCGACAAAGGTATTGTCACTTTTAATCACTTATTGAAGGATAAGCTCCAGAGGGACTTTTTTGATATTCGTGATTCATTTGGCATCTCCAACACACATTCTCAGCAATACCTCTTACTGAAGACCTCTCTCACTCAGCTTCTTTTACAGGATCATTCTCCAACCACCCCTGTCCAAGCTTCCTCCTCCTTACCAAACTTTTCTCTCCCTCTCAAGGCTGCAGCTATATATAAACTACTTTCCCGTCCTTCTGTAGATAGGTCTCAGTCTAAATTAGAGCTCTTATGGGAGAGTGATTTTGCCCAGGAGTTTTCTTTTCAGACTTGGGACTCTATATGGTCCAAAATACACACTTCTTCCCGCTCTGCTAGCACCACACAGACTCTTTATTTTTTTTATAACAGACTTTTTTACTCCTTCCGCATTGCACAAATTCAGGTTACTGGAGTCCACGAAGTGTTGGTCTTGCTCTTATGAGGACAGTGATTACCTTCATATGTTTTTTCATTGCCCGTTGGTTAAATCCTTTGGGCCCGTATCTGGACAAAACTAAATGATATCTTATCCACTGACTTTCCCTTTGATATTGTACATATATTTTTGGGAGGTTCATCGCCTTTATGGGATGTTCAATGCAATGTGCGTAGATTTATAGACCTTTACTTAGCCATTTCTTTTCAGATTATCACAACCAACTGGAAGGACACATCAAAAATATCGTACCACGCCTAGTGGAACTTGTTATGCCACCATCATAGGCTTGATCGTGCTTTCGCCACTTCAGTACCTTTGTTAATCAAAAAGGATTTGTTATGGTCACCTTTAACAGCTTTTCTTTCCAGACATGCTTCCTGAACTACCGTTTCTTCCTTTTTAAGTACCTGATGTTAAATTCAATATTTGTTCATGTTTAATCGATTACTGATGTTTTATACCATCGCCCATTTACTTCATGCCTTTCCCTCCTTATCCCTTTCCCTCTCTTTCTCTTTTTCTCTCTTTACCCCTTCCTCTTTGCAAAAAAAAAAATGTAAAAGGCACTTTCTCTTTGTATATTTTTTTTTTTTTTACCTTTTTGGGAATGGTTTTATGTATATCATTTTAATACTCCATTTTTAATTAATTGCATATCTCTTTGTAATGATGTTTTACTATATTTATCAATTTTCATTAAAGCTTTCTAAACTTTAAAAAAAAAAAAGGACTGGAGTATGTTGTAGCACTGCTGCTGCATTCCAGTACTGTTTGCACGTTAGGAATAAAGAGTATGGAAGAGCTCATGTGAGTCCCAGTACTGGAATACCAGTGGGAGAGTGATCATGTCAGGATTAAGGTGTATGAAATATCTGCATGTGTGTACCTGTACTGGAAAAGCAGTCGGTGGGGGACACTACAGGTAATGGATTTAGATGTTTGGCAGAGGCCCATGTGTACTCAAACATCTGTGCAAAGGTGCTTTAAGTAACCTCTGTAGTGTACGGCAGAGCTGCGTGTGGGCTCTAGTAATGGAGTACATTGGTGAGAGCTGAAGGTCAGGATTGAAGTGTGTGACAGAGCAGCATGTGGTTCCTAGTACTGGAGTAGCAATACTGGTCAGTGTTGTAACGACCTTTCATGCAGTCTGGCACTGCCAGATGGGTGAGATTTTAAGGGCCAAGGTGTGAGCTGTTTTTCTCTGGTCCTGTCACAGGACAAACACAAATGGCACACACACTGGGCCTTGCAAGCTGGCCCATCTGGCAGTGCCAGACTGCCTGAAAGGCCTTTCCAAAACTGGGAGTGAGGTGTATTGCAAGAGCATTGGCAAGGTTTGGTGAATATGTGTTTGTGGGACCAAGAAGTAATGGCATAGGGTGGAGTTCTGCAGTCCACGATTGAGGTGCACTGTACACCTGCTAGTGCCCCCAAATAGTGGTTGAACAGTGGGTGGGTGTGGTGTTGCATGTCAATAATCAGGAGTATGGTACAGATATGTTTGTCTCCTAGTAACTGTAGACCAATGGTGGGTACTGCCATGGACATTAGCTGGGGGGTTGCATGGGGTAGCAGCTGCCACCCCTGACTTTCCCATTGTGGCACGAACCACTGTCCTTGTCACCCCTGGCCACAAAGGTAGCAGGAGCTGTACCCGAACACTAGGAATTGTCGTGTTGCCTGAAGTCTCCAAAATCTGCTGAACTTTATGGCTACATCTTCTGCCCAAAGTCTGCCACATCTGAGTACCTAAGCGATAGCTCTGTTCTCTTGCTGGAACATTCTAGGGTAGGCCTGTACCTGAGCATTTGAAAGTATTGTGTGGACAGTTGAACCAGTGCATAATATATGATGACTGCGCCTAAGCATTACAGGTTACAACTGGTTATATACAGTTGTTCTTATGCATGCAATTGCTGTACTTGTGCATATGATGGCTGACCCGGGGCATCGTCTGGCATCCCATTAATTGATAGGTTGTTGCAAATTAAAATACCCTTTTACAAGTTTTCAGAACGTTCTAGTGATTTTATTGATCTTCCACTTGTGCAAGGTCATGTAACATAATTTCCTGTGGTAACAAGGGGGAAATGAGACTCGTGATGTCACTTCCTGTGATGTCATCAGGGGTGAAAGAGCATGTGATGTCACTTCTGCTACCTCTGGCATTTTGGTGAATCGACGCCCATGCCTAACACAGGGACTTTTTTTCACTGAAATGATAGTCATTCATATATACTAATCTCTTCGGCTACCCTTTTAATCAGAGTAGGTTCCTGTGTTACACCCTTCCTGATTGGTAATTGCAGCCAATCAGAATAGCCCTAGGATTAGCTGCCTATGACTTATGTCTGAACCTGAAATTTTGCAGTGATCCATGGACCACTGCAAGACTACCACATGTTGTTCGTATGTTTCTTCTCAGTTGCATAGTAGGAAGAAGTGGAGCCCTTAGAACAGCAGATTCGCCAAAGGGATTTGCTTCTACTTACTGTAAACTGAAGAGAAGAAAATTGTCTAACTTTAGTTGGATGTCACATTTTCTATTGTTGGAACCTGGAGATGGTGGAATTAGTCATATGTAAATTGCACACATACCCTGGCATTTTACCTATTGGTTGGCTACGAGAAACCTACAACCCTGAAGTTGGGAATCTTCTTGAAGGCGCACAAAGGCTTCACCAAGGCATTATCTCATTTTACTGATCATATTCCCTGCAACAGAATGGCCACCAAAAATGTACAGGGCATCAGCTTGCAGTAATGCAAAACAGCCTCTACTAGACAGCCCTCCTCATCTCCTGTTCCTGCTGCCAGAAGACCCGCCTGGAGATGCGTGGTGCAGTTGCTCTCAACAATAAGCAACGGCTCAGTGACGCAATCAGGGCTCCAATTTTCTTCACCTTTTTTTAAACGTTGGCTGCTTCGTAGGTTTTTGAAATAGGTGAATTTTTTTAAAAATTGCTAAATTCTGAGGTTTTTTGTTAATTTGCACAGCGCTAGTCCTTACTAACAATTCGAGAAACAACTTTTATGTATTTCTATATTCAGAGGCCGTAGGAAGTTGCAGACCTGAGTTCTATTCCATGTTGCTTCATGTGACCAAACACTGCGTAATTGAATGTAATCCTCTGTACCTCACTTTTGTAATTTATGTAATGTAAAAAATATATGCAAAGCACAAACTGCCCATTCTGCTGTCCAGTGATGATGTAATACACTATTGCTCTCCACTATCTCCCTCTCGTCATCTTCTGTTTATGGAATATGACTTCCACTGGAGCCCACGCATGCCTTACAGCTGAAGCACAGACCCTCAAGTTTGCATGCTCCTGCACACGGGTAAATATTGACTGTGGAGCATCTTGCTGCCCTTTGGACTTTAGCCCATACTCTATCAAATATATATTATAAATTATATAACCTTAAGGACATAGTGGACATACTTATGCGGTTGGTGCATTAACCTACCAAGCTATTTTACTGTGGCCTGCAGGTCATGCAGTGCAGCACTCATCTCCCTGAGCCTCTTCACCGGGTTAGGAGCATTGGCATGGGCTCAGGTCGACGATAAGCCTTGTGATAAGGATGTATTTAGTAATATCTTTTGTCACACTTTTTTTATATCAATGCAGAGACCTCAACGCTCAGAAATACAACCCCCTACCCTCCTGGTACCCTACTTCCCCCACTCAGTGCACCATGTGGTCTATGGTGTGCCCCGCTCGTCCACAATAACCACTTGTCCATACTCGTGGCCCTGGGCTGAGCAGCTGGTCATTTCAACGATTGACTGTACGGTTCTTGAAATGCCACTTGACTCTTTAAATAGCGCCCTGAGTCATACGATGAACGTATCTTCCCTTGTTTAAATGCCACCCTCTGTGCAAAGCTTTTAAGAACTGGGCACGCATCAGTCACGATGAAAGCTGCTTGTCTCAGCTCTCGAGCTGCACAATGCTCTGGGGTGCAATGGCAACGCCATTGATTGACTGACCGGGATACATTTCACGTTTAATATTAATTCACTCCAGCATACCTCTTAATAATGGACATTAAACCTAATTAAAGTGGCTGGCATAGTTGGCAGATTTTCTTGAAAGCTGCATGTATCTCTCTGGACAAAAAGGCGACCATTGAAGCAATGTAACCAGAGTATAATATACTAGAACAGCTCGGGATCCTGTCTGCTCACCTGCCTGGAGGAAGTTAAGATACAGAAGGGGTCCCATGCAAAGGTAACTAACTAAAAAGTAGTGCAAAAGGATAAATGATTTTTAAAAGTGTTAAAAACTTCAAAAGTATAAAGTGCGCACAAGCTACCCTGGTCTGGTCCACAAGACCAGAATGAAAAACTAATTCGAACAGTGACTGCCTATAGCTCACTACACCAGGTTAACTAAACAAGAGTCTTTTTATGAGACTCCGACTTTTCATCGAAAAGTATCCTAAATGAACTGCAGCACCCCACCAGCAATGCCCTAATGTAGCTGGTCGTGTTCTGAGAACATTTGTTGAGCTCTGTGTCAGCATTGCACAATCCTCATTGAACCATAATATGACATTAGTGCTCACTATTTCAGAATTAGAGGTTAATTTATACTACAGGGTAAGACTTTTATTCTATCAGGGCAATGGAGTAAAGTCTCCGGTACATGACGGTGCCGTACGGTGCACTTTGAATATCTTTTTTTATTTTAAAAACAACAAAACGCAAAGCGTGATTTATTTTTTTTTTTAAATAAAAAAAAGTAATCACCCCATGTCTTGGGGGTCATTGAAATGGTATTTTTTTTCTCTTTCTCTCTTTAAGTCTTTATTTCGATTATAAAACCATAAAAGACATACAAACAATTAAAAAATAGGCAGGGTAAAAACGTGATAACAGAATAGTTGGGTGATGCCAGGGTTACATTGATCTGGGACAGACACAGTGAAATATTTTAAAAAGGAACATTAATCCATCATTTCAGCGGACACTAATGTACTATTAAAACATTTCATTAATAAAAATATGAAAAGAGATTTCCGCTCAATTGTAATTTGTAAAGGGAGCGGAGAATGGTAAAACCAAACAACATACAATCTAAAAGATAAAAGCTACCCAGGTCTTACACAAAATCAATAGGCTTCACCACAATTCTCGGCAGTGTGGCAGAAACAGGCTGCCACACAACCCACATGATAAGGATAGAACAAAATAAAACAGATCAAGTTGATAGGCCCTTGAATTTATTTGCCCGAATCACCCATGCCCAACTCAGAAATGTTGCCGTGGCAATGACAATAGGTTCCTGGGTACTTGTCTGTAGGATCCTCAGGGCCTCTATGGCGTCTCTCGTGCCTAGGGTGGAACAGATGGGTTTGAGCCATTTCGTCCTTGGTGGCCTGTAGGCCGGACAAGCAAATAGGATATGAGCAATTGATTCAGATTGTACTAAGCACAGCGGGCACAATTCAGACATTGGCTTGGACCATTTGCTAGAGAAAACTCTAGTTGGAAGGGAGCCTACCCTAAACTGATGGTAAAGCTTCCTATCCAACGGTTTTGAAATAATATCCCAATATTGTTCGAATCCAACCTCATGTTTGATTGACAGGAAATCCCTAGTCAAGGTAGGCCTTGTGATGGAAAAGAAACGTTTGGACTTCACCATATCCATATAAGCCGCTTTAAGCTCTTTTTTTGTCAGCAGGGGAGTCGTTTCTGGGTTCTCCCACAATGTACCCATCCCCATATCTATCAAGGTTTTTTTTATGTGCTGAAGCCACTTAATCTTGCTTAGGCACCCTACCCCCCTAAAATCCAATAGAGCTTTGGCGTACAAAGAGAGCTCGGGGTGGCCCACAGCCTTCTCCACAAGGCTATAGGCCTGAATCGGGCCAGGTCCTTGATACAGACACATCCCAGGTCCAAGAACAAAGGCACCAATGGGGTCGATTGCGGCAAGCCTGTTAATGCCCGCATAAATTTGTTTTGGGCGATAACAATGGGAGTAATATCCTCCTGACCCCAGAATTCAGCGCCGTATAGAATTGCACTGGTAACCTTTGAATTGTATATTTTAAGAGCGGGAGCTATGGGTTTGGTAAAAGAGAGCCTATGCTCTTTTAGAAGAGCCCCAGCCAACTGCGCATGCTTCAGAGCGAGCATGTCGATTTGAGGCTTTCAATGCAGTTTCCTATTTAAGGTTACCCCTAGGTAGGTAAACACATCAGTCTGCTGTAGTGGAACATTATTCATGTGGACCATGCTCCTCATAACTTTTTGTGGGTGGAGAACCATAAACTTAGTCTTGTCCACATTGACCACCAGCTCATGATCGCGGCAGAACTCCTCAAAACGGGACAGGGCCACCTGTAGACCAGATTGAGTCTTAGATAGAATCAAGGTGTCGTCCGCGAACATGAGTAGGGGGGTTTTCAGGCCCCCCAAGGTTGGAGCATCGGTAGGACATGTGGAATAACACTGTATTTTTTTTACTTATTGCCACGTTTTGGATGGTGGCGTGTGAAAGTAAAAACTGGCCATTTGTCTGCCCACTCTAAAATGGGCAGATGGCCAAACCTCCGATGGCACTTACTCCATCGGGCCATCAGAGGAGTATGTCAGCAGTGGAGACAGAGTAGTCTCCATAGCTGACATATTACAGTTCCTTCCCTATCTTAATGAGGCGTCGGATCTTTATTTTGGTACCTCTCCGCCAAAATCTAAATTGGGCCCTAAGTAATATTAGCTGTTAGTTAAATACAATTCAAGCCAACCTCGAATAAACAAGAGCAGCTGCTGACACTTGTTTCACTGTACTTACCTCATTGTATACTTTCTCATTCCAGTCATAACTACTTGAGTAATGTCAACCTCGCTGACAGATATCTTGTCATCCTTCGTGTCTTCCGTAAATAACTCCAAACTACCCCTATGTATCCTAGAGGATAAAAGGTTTGCCCCTAGACAATAGCCTGTTTTTGTTTTTAAGTTTTAAAGATACATTTTATTTGGCAGTTAATGTAATATATTAGAAATGATAAACAATCATGTAAAACAATGTAATTGTAAGAATAACATAAGAAATGGAAAAGAGAATAAAGGAATAAGATTAAGGAAGAGGGAAAGGAGATGCAACTGTATCATATTTAAAACTACGTAAGAACAATATCATTGCTATAATGTACATTAATAGTAACATAGTAAGAAAAACGGTATATATGTCAACTGTGCATAATATTAGTAAAGAGCCAAGGAGGCTTAGGGCCACATGTATGAACCTATTTTGCATTTGCAAACAGGCCGATTTACAGAATCTGCCCATTTGCGAAAGCAAAAAAGGCTTTTACTATGTATCAAACCCTATTTTGTGATTCGGTAACCTGTTCCTGAATCGCAAATGGGTTTGCGATTTGGTATTTGGAAGGGGTGTGTTTAGGGCGTCCCTTCCAAATACCAAAAAGCGGAGGTATGTAGGAATGTTTTGTTACCGTGAATGCAGTTGCAAAACATTTGCATTTTACCACCAACTTCAAGTTGGTGGTAACCCATTCGCAAATGAGAAGAGGTCCCCAAGGGACCTCTTTCCCTATGGGAATGGTGGCGAAAGCGTTTTTTAAGGACAGGCAGTGATCCGACGGACCACTGCCTGCTCTTAAAAAATTAAAAGAAAGCTTTTCATTTTTTTCTTTTAAACACAACCTGTTTTCCTTTAAGGAAAATGGGCTGCATTTAAAAAAAATGATTGCTTTATTTAAAAGCACTCACAGACATGCTGGTCTGCTGACTCTAGGAGGCCACCATCCCCGTGATTTTAGCGATTCCTATGGGGTCACAAATTGCGACCTACCTCAATATTATTAATGAGGTAGGTCAATTTGCGACTCCCTAGGAATCGCTAAATGAAACTCTTGGAATTTCATACATTAGGAATAGCGATTACCTAATTGCTATTCGCAGAAAATCACAATTCGGTAATCGCTATTCCTAATGTTGATACATGTTGTCCTACGTTACCTCTTCAATTTGGGGAATATGTGAATCAGCAAATTTTGCAACAGAATCCAGAAAAATCATCACAGGTAACAAAAGAATGTCTTTTTTAATAGCAAGAGATAGAGGCCTATGATCATAGCAAACACCATACCACCAGGATTGGAAGCAATATTTTGGAAGAATCCAGGTTATGGTGATCTGCTGAAAGGCAACCTCAAGAAGTGAATCTAGAACATCAAGTTTAGCTGAATACGTAGACCATTCATCTGAGACAATATCTAGAAATATCTTTTTAAGATTAAAAGGGACTTGGATGTGAAAAATAGTATTTATCTGTTTCAAAACTTTCAACCAAAATTGAGAAGTAGAGAGACAATTGAATAGCATATGTTATAGGTCACAAGAAGTGACATTGCATGACCAACAAGAAGAGGGAAAATTTGGATTTATCCTGTGTGAAGTGACTTGGGTAGTCAAAAGTCTATTGTAAACAAAAAATAAACTTTGAGTGGTATTAGCTTCGCTAGAGGATTTCTGTAACTTAAGCCACATCTTTTTCCGCAAACACAATGAAAAAGAGATGTTCCCATTGTAATTCAACATCTTTCTTTTCTCACTCCACTGAAGAAGACATTTTTAAAATATAAATTTGGGATGCCAATGGAAAGGATAACAATGACGTGCTAATTGAGGGATAGAAGTTGGGGGTGGTATTGTGTGAAATTTGTTGATATGCTGTGTAAATTACAGAGAATATTAACATGTATTTAGTACAGTTTGAGGGAGTTACGGAAAAATGCAATTGAGCTTGTGCAAAAGGAAGTCAAGAATTGTTATCAAGGAGTTGATATACCCTTTTCAAGTCTTTCTCATACCAGGACTTCCCAAAACAGTTTTATTGTTTATATTAACATATTTATCAGGCCACATTGAGGAACGAAGAAATTGATCTCTGACAGCATGATAGGAGACAAAAATAGGGCGTAGAAGTTTACATGCATTTTTTTAGAATAGGGAGAGTCATAGATTGATGCTTCTGGATACAGGATTAAAATTCTCGAAAAGAAAAAGGATGTAGAAAAAAGTTCTCAAGATCTACTCATGGGGAGGTGAGATAGAATTATCTTCAGATAGAGAAAAGGAGACTTGTTTGAGAAAAAATGCCATATGATATGACGTAAGTCATTAAAATTGACTCCCCCCATTTGTTGAGAATGTATAAGTTCTTGAAGGGACATGCAGGTTTTTTTGTTATTCCACAAGAAGGTTGAAAGAATAGAATAGATTTTTTCAAATTGAAGACAAGGAATATAAATAAAAATATTAGAAAGGTAAAAGAGTACTACAGGAACCAACATCATCTTAAGCGTAACTAATCGTCCCCACCAAGATAAAAACAAAGGATTCCATCCGGAGGTAAGAGATGATAGAGTTGTGAGAACCATTTTCACATTAATATAAACTGACTCTTTTATTGTAGCAGTGAACCAAAGACCTAGGTATCTGATCTTATATTTATTTCAATGGAAATGAGAAGAAAATATATCTGCATGGAAAACTAATTTATTAAGTGGGATTATTTATTCTCATTTAGTTTGTATCCCAAAAGAGAAGGAGAATTTCCGACTTCTATTAAAAAGGATGGTAAAGAGGTTTGTGGATGTGTAATGAAAAGGAGAATATCATCTGCGTACTCCAAGAATTTTAACTGTTTGTCTACGTATTGAAATCTATGAATGTCTGAATTTGTACGGAATTTAGATAAGAAGGGTTCTAAGGTTAGAACAAACAATGAAGGAGAGAGAGGGAAGCCTTGTCAAACCCTTCGGAAAGTGAAAACGGTGAGGATATGAGACTACTGACAATGTTTGTGGCTTTGGGAGCTGAATATAGTAGAGAAACTAATTGAATGAATTTTGCACCTGTTAGAAATGGGGGTCTCTAGTTGGCAGTCTCTAGTTGGTTTGCTCCTTCGTCCAAGTAGGGACCCTTCTTCCTAGCCCTTGGTATGGGGGATACACTTCTAAAATTACCCCTGATCATCCCCTTGGTAGCTTGGCCCGAGCAGACAGGCTTAGGAAGTGTGTAAAGCATTTGTGCATGCATACAGTAACACAGTGAAAACACTACAAATGGACACCACACCAGTTTAGAAAAGTAGCAAATGTTTATCTAAACTAACAAGACCAAAAACGACTAAAAATCCAACATACAATACTGAAAAATAGGTATTTTGCAAGATAACCATCAAATTGCAGAAATAGCTCAAAAACACAGTTCTTTAGAGTCAGTAGCTCCGTCTGGGGCTACCGCAATGCTGTAAACGACAGAGTCTAACAGTTCCAGCCGACTACGTCGATACGGGTCAGCTTTAGCATCGACAGTACCTTTCTCGTTGTGGCTGATCCCGTTGCTACGAGTTGGTCGGGGCAATCATCGCGGTTGCCTTGTGAAGTGAAGCGGTGCAGGGTGCAGTGGCTTCACGGCACGGTGCAGGCAGCGGCTTGGTGACGGTCGTCCAACGGCATCAGTGAGACCAAGGCTACGAAGTGGAATGAGGCGGTGCTTGATGCGGTGTAGGCAGGTAACGGTGCAGGCGACGGAGCCGGTAGATGTTTGGGCGGGCAGCGACGGTGAGGTCCGGGCGGCAGAGTGAAGCGAGACGGTGCGGAGTGTGGTGCCCACAGTACGCGGTGCAAGCAGCGGCTCAGAGACGGTCACCCAGCGGCGTCTGTGAGACCAGGGTTGCGGTGCGTAGTGGGGTGGGGCCTTCTGCAGTGCCTTCGGGATACAGAACCAGCGACGGACTCAGTGACGAAGGTGGCTGCTCTTCTCTGCTACGGCGACTGAAACCAGCGGTTCCAGAGGGATGGTGAAGTCTTTGCTGTTCCTGAGACTTCTTGAACAGGGGCAAGCTCTACCTCAAGCCCTTGGAGATACTTTGTCAAGCAGGATACACACACAGTTCCTCTCTTTGGCAGAAACAGCTACTGCAGGCCAACCACAGACAGCACACAGCAAAGGGGCAGTACTTCTCCATCAGCTTTTCCCAACTCTTCTCCTTGGCAGAGTTTCCTCTTGAATTCCTGAAGTAATCTAAAAGACTGGGGTCTGAGCCCCACTTTTTATACTCCATCTCTCTTTGTTCACTGTGTCAGAGAAGCTCTTTGCTCAGCTGTGAGAAAGTGCCATCTTTCTTGCATGGTATGCCCCCACTTTTTGCTGAATTGCTGATGTGCTTTGACTGAGTGTGCCCTGGGCTCCTGCCAACCAGGTACCCAGGGCCTGTGTTCCTTCCCTAAAACTGCATTAATACCTACACCCAATTGGCATCCCTGGCCACAGGTCAGCCCCTAGTAAATGGTACCATGGGTACCCAGGGCACTGTGACCAGGGAAGGCCCCTAAGGGCTGCAGCACTTGTTGTGCCACCCTTAGGGACCCTGTACCTTACACACACACACTGCCCTTGCAGGCTGCGTGTCTTGGTGCAGAACAAAAGTGAAGAGTCGACATGGCACACATCCCTTTGTGCCATGCCTACAAACCACTGCCCTGGCCTAGGTCAGCCACCCCTCTAGCTGGGTGCACTATGCCAGTGGTGAGGGCACAGAGGCATGAGCCCTGTGCCCCTACAGTGCCCAAGTCCATTCTCGGGCATTGTAAGTGCAGTGCTGCCATTGAGAGTATATGGTGCTGGGAGTCTGTCATTACGAACTCCACAGCACCATAATGGCCCCACTGAAAACTGAGAAGTTTGGTATCAAACTTCTCAGCACATTAAACCCACACTGATGCCAGTGTGGGATTTAATGTAAACGCACTCCAGAGGGCATCTTAGAGATGCCCCTGAAACCAACCCGACCTCCAGTGTCCGGACTGAGTGGCTGCCCAAGCTGCCACCACCAGACATGTTTCTGGACCCCTGGGTCGAGAGCCTCTGCTCTCAGGGGCCTGAAACAATGCGCATCCTGGGGCGAGGTGCCAAAGCCTCCTCCCCAGGACGGGCAGGGGAAGCTTCAAAGGCCTGCCGCCTTTTGAGCTTCCCCAGACCATTTGCTGCTCCCAGCAAACTGGTCCCCACTGGTTCTACCCCCACTTCTGGCGGGAGAACCGGCGGGAAAACGAGAGGCAGGAAATGGGTTGTGCCCACCTCTGCCAACTCCACCCCTAAGGTGGGGAGGCGAGGTGAAGCACAAACTCGAGTCCCCGCCATCTTGAGGATGGGGGGACCCAGCCAACCAGGGACAGGCTCCTGCCCCCCTCCCACTGGAGAGTGGCAGAATAGGGGGTGTACCCACCCCAGGGAAGGGACCCGTTGGTCCCTACCCTTACCTACCTGTAACCACCCCTAAATTCAGTATTTAGGGGCTCCCTGAACCTTCCTTCCTCAGTTCCAGATTCCAAAACAAGAAAGAAGAACAAGAAACAAGAAGACCTGCTGTGCAGCTGCTCACAAGAGGAAGACACCAACTGATTTGGCCCCAGCCCTACCGGCCTGTCGACCCTCGAACCTGCTCCTGCTAAACCCTGGCGTCTCCAGTGGTCAGCACCCTCACAAACCCCGGAGGACCTGACTGCCTTGTGACTCTAACCACCTGGGACTCCCAAGAGCAGTGGTACTGCTCAAAGCAAGCAACCAACCCCTGGTGCCAACCGGGAACCGCGAATCCTGCACCCTCTGCACCCGCCGAGCCCGGCCTGTGCCTTAGTGGGCAAATACCAAGAGGACATCCCCCCGGCGACTGTGACCCAGAATCCAGCACCCAAGGGCCCTCCTCGACGCTCCTGACGACGCCTGCAGCCTCAGAACCAGGGACCCCTCCAACCGCGACCAGCCGAGGGTAAGATTTCCGACGCCTAAAGACACCCCTGCACCCGACACCCCATGGCCTCCTGTGCCCAACTCCTGGGTGCCTACCCTTCCCACAGCTTCCCAACTTACCTCTCGAAGTGGTGGTCGCACCTGAAGAATCACCGTCCCCGAGCTTGCAGTCTTTGTTCATCACGCAGCTTTCCCATTGAAAACCATTGGGCGCCCGACGGCCCAAAAGCCCACTGCACCCGGCCGCCCCAGTGCCGCTGAGGGTGCACCAACTACCCTGTTCGACTTCCCCACTTGCCCTGAGCAAGTGACCAGGAGCTTTGCTCCCACAGCCGAGTGGCCTGCTAGCCAGCAACCACCAACCAAAGGCCCCCTGCCGTCCATAGGATAACATTGGGCCTACTCACTCTGCACCCGGCCGCCCCTGTGCCGCTGAGGGTGTAACAACTGTACTTACCTGACCCTGGGGGACCCCTGAGTCTATGCCGAGAACCTTAACTCTGCCAGTCGTGTACTTACCCAAAAGCCGATAACTCACTTTTCTTCCATAGGGTAACATTGACTGGTTTCACTCGGAAATTCTTCTAAGTGTGGAGTTTCTCAACTTTAAAATATTCACCTAAACTCAACCGAGTAACGAAAACGGAAATACTCACCTGCTATTAGGAGAGATCCCAGTGCTGGATCTTGGTGCCCAGCACTGACCCTGAAAAGTAATCACAACGTTACTTACCGCTAACTCAATTTTCTTCCATAGGGATCCATTGACTGGTTTTCTGTGAAATTTCGTGTCCACTTTTGAAATACCAAAATATTGCTTAAAAATCACAACAGTAACGAATTCCGGTTTACTCACCTGCTATCAGGAGAGACCTCAGTGCTGCATCTTTTAGTCCAGTACTGACCCTGAAAAGTAATTTTAACCGTACTTACCAGTAACTTAAAATTCCTTCCATAGGATATCATTGCCTGCTTTTTGCTGAAAAAGTTTCTAAGTGTCGATTTCTGAAACTTACAAATATTCTTTAAAAATCGTGCCAACGATACAAACGTAATTACTTGCCTGTTTTAGATAGATATCCCAGTGCTGAACCCGAGACCCCAGCACTGGATTACAAAAGTAACGTAAACATACTTTACCTGCAAACTGAATTTCCTTCCATAGGATAACATTGGTAATTTTACCTGGAAAAGTTTCCAAGTGTCAACTTTTAAAATACAATAATATTCCTTAAAAATCACTACTGTAACCAAAACGCTTTTACTCAACTGTTTACAGGAAGTGTCCCGGGACTGAATCCAAGATCCAGTCCTGTGGTTAGAAAAGTAATCCACAAAGTAACTAATTGCATTTAACTAAAACTTTCCATTGAGGTCAATGTTGCATTGTGTTTGACATTGTGTTGCCTTTTGCACCAACTGTGACTACTGTAATCACAACGTCTATTGCCTATTTAAAAAGTGTTTAACTAAGGTAACCCATTCTGAGAAAGTATATTTTGATACATACTGTGGTTCTAAAAATAAAAACAACAATATTTTTATTCAAACAATTGGCCTAGAGTTCAGTTCTTGAGTGTGTGAGACCATTTGCTGACTGAGTGTGTACAACAAATGCTTTACACTGTCCTCTGATACTGCCTTACTGCTCGACCAAGCTACCACTTTAGAGAGTAAGGTTATATCTAACTTTAGCCTCTGCCTTACCATTGGGGAACTGTGGACCCTATACACACTGTACCTTACTTTGGTGCAGTATATATAGAGCCACTTTCCTACATCAGCCAAAACCAGTTCTGTCCTCTCTGGTGCAGCTTCCCTGCAGGAGGTGGAGACAGCATTGTGTAAGGCAGACCGGGCCCATTCAGGTGAAAGGAAATCTCCTCTCCCTAGTCTAAATGCAGCACAGGTATATTCAGCCCAGCCCTGACTCATCCAGGAAAGGTAGGACACACCTCAACCCCCCCTCCCTGTGGCTGTCTACAGTCAATACACATCCCCAGCCCCTGTAATTCCCAAGCCAGCCAGCCAATTCACAAACCAGCAGAGGAACACAGGATGGCTAAGCAAGAAAATACCCACTTTCTAAAAGTGGTATTTTCAAACACAGAATGTAAAAATCATCCTTACTAAAGGATGCATCTTTATATTCTGAGTTCAGGCATACTAAACTTTACCTTCCCATCCTGTCCCAATGGAAAGTTATATTTTTAAAATGTTATAAATAAACTCCCATTCTATCCTATAGGACAGATAGCCTTTCAATAGTGAAAAACGAAATTCTCTGTAGTTCACTATCAGGACATGTTACACACATCAGGGCATGTCCTCCCTTTCCCATACCCTGCACCCTGGCCACAGGGATACCTTGGGCGTACCTTAGGGATGACTCACATGTCTGAAAAGGGAGAGTTACGTCCTGGCAAGTGGGTGCACTTGCCAGGTCGACATGGCAGTACTGAACTGCACATAGACAAGACACTGCAATGGCAGATCTGAGAACCTTTTGCAAGGCTGCATGTGTGGGTGGCACAATCAGTGCTGCAAGTCCACTAGCAGCATTTGACTTACAGGCCCTAGGCACACACAGTGCACTGTACTAGGGACTTAGTAGTAAGTCAAACAAGCCAATCATGGAAACACCAATCCATAGTCACAATTTACAAAGAGAGCGTATGCACTTTAACACTGATCAGCAGTGGTAAAGTGCCCAGAGTCATAAAACCAACCAAAACAGGGTCAAAAACAGGAGGCCAAAAAGCAAGAAGTCTGGGGATAAACCCGCTAGAAAAGCCAGGTCTAACACAACCCCTTTCCAGCCTAAAGCCAGGGTGGACTAATCAGTCCCTTGATGGACTTCCCTGCTTGAGGCGATAGAACCTAGGCCTGGCCCACAACAGTCAGGGCACGTTCTGGTTCTACGCCCTGCTAAACCCAATTGGATCCCTCTCCCATACTCTCGGGCCCACTAAGTTAACCCATGGGGAACCCTCCTTCTCACCTGGGGACCCCATCAGTGCAGCACCTAACCTTAGCTTGCTCACAGGTTTGTTCCCGCAGGCAGATAGTACCAACATGGCTAACACAGTGTGTGGCCCAGTCCACCCCCAGGGTGTGACTCCCAGCCCCACCCAGAGGCAACTCCGTCCACCAGGACAGGAAGCCACAGCAGCCACTGACAGCAGTCAGTGCTGAGGGCCAGGCCTTTCATAGCTCTCTAACTCCTGTGGCATCAGAGAGTAGGATGCGGTAGCCCCAGGTGCCTGGCACACTTTGTCCACTCTCCCTCTTGTCAGGTCGGAGATGACATCCTGACACTGACCCACTATCCCAGGGTCTGTACCCGGTGGCTGGACAGGAGACTGGGGTGGGCTTTCCCATGCCCAGTCCTCCTCCCTGGGGCTCTGCACCCTCCCACCTGGAGCGGTAACCCCTTCCAGAATTGTCAGGGTACCTGTGGCAGGTGTCCTGCACAATTTGTCCCCCATTTCAGGGGTGTTATCCTGCAACTGGTATCCCAGCCTAGGGTCTGTACCCTAAGGCCTGGCAGGGGGGAGGCTGCAATCTCCCACACGCCCCTCCTACTGGGGCACTGCACCCTCCCACATGGAGCGATGCCCCCAGCAGACAAACCGGTAAGGGGGCACTGTTAGCAGTCTCCCCTTCCTCCAGGTCAAGGGGGACACCTGTACCTGGCCATCCAACCCAGGGTCTGCACCCATAAGCTGGACCTGTGCCTGGCAACTCAGGACTTCCGGAGGAGGACACCAACCCCCCCAAGTGAAAAACACTCCTCTGGAGCTGATAAAAAAGTCTGCCTGGTGCAGGTCTCCAGCCTCCTGTCCACCTGACAGAGCATGAAGACCTCCCAGGCCAGAAGTGGCCTCACCAGGGTCAGTCCTGAGGTGCTCTGACCTCAGAGCTAATAGCCCCTGACCCACTAGCCCTTCCACTTGGGACTGCATCCCCCTCTCACCCCTCTCTCTGGACTCATGCACCCTCCCCACTTGAGAGGTGCTGCCAGACACCACAACTGGTGGGACGCTTGTTACAGGCGCCCCCCAGGTCACCTGACACTTTGGGATCCCCCTCAGGGAATGGCTTCCCAGTACAGACCAGGCCCCCCTCCTAGTGTTCCCTCATGGAACCAACCAGGGCTTGAGACTGGGTTTCGAGCACCCCGGGACACAGCCCACTCCCACTCCTTCTCCTCTGATACAGGACATGGGACCCTACACCCCTCCCACTACTCTGGGACCTATCTGGGCCACTACAACCCTCCTCTACCTCACTTGGTTCAGGAAAACCTGATCCACCTCCTTTAGGATCACCCCCAAATGCTTCTTCAGACCCTCTGGAATCCACCAAAAGGTCTGCCTCCGGTGCGAGTTCCCTGGGGTCAGAGAACTCACACTCCACCATGTGTTGGCATAGCTCTGGAAAACAGGGCCTTAAAATATGCTCTCCGCCAATTGAATCACACAGCCTCACACAGGTGTTAACCAAGCTACCCTTCACCTCACCATCCAGTGCCTCGCACAAGTACCCCACATCACCCCCCTGTGACTGTCAAGACAGTGTCTGACTGTCTCTGTCACCCAACCCACACTCTTCTGGGTGGTCTCCACACTCACATACAGGACTTATACCATGGGGGAACCTCTCATCTAGAGTCAGTAGAGTGTCCCTCCCACCACTAGGAATATGATCCCCTGTGCCAGTTCCCCAATCCACTTCAGAGACACTGCGCACCACCGGAGCTACTTCATAAACCTGAACCCCCTGGTGTATGTTACCCCCTCCTTTAAATCAGACGCCACATCTGTGGGTGTGTGTACTGTTCGCTCAGCACTAAATAGAACCTTTTTGCTGCCATTGTCTGAGCTGGACTCCACCTCCAGCTCAGCCAAACACAGTTCTTCAGCTACACACATTTCCTTTTGTTTGGGTTAGGTCCTCTTGGTCTCAGCCATCTCGAGCTCCTCATCAAGCTCTTTCAGCCTCTGCTCACAAGCTAGAAGCCATTCATCTTTTTCTGTTTCTCCCTCACTTTCAGAGAAGTCCTCCTCCTCAGACTCATCTGGTAGTGTTAGCCACCAGCGGGGTAGCTCATAACTAAATAGGGCTGTCTTTAGATCCTTCCTATACCTTCTCTTCACAGGCAGCCCCTTTCCTTGCAGGACACACACAGCTCCCTCATTGTATAGATGAACATGTGCCAGAAGTCAAGTTTCGCTTTGTCAAGACTTCACAGGTGCAACAACTAACCAGAGTTCCAACAACCAAATTTCAAAGGGAAACAGGGAAAAATAGTATGTGGTTGCGTAATGGTCTGCACTATACTAGTAGTGTACACCAATCACTGTATGTAAGGCACAAATGCAAGTCCGGATCCCGAACGCTGACCACCAATGTTAGAAATGGGGGTCTCCATTTGGCAAATTCTTCCTAATCAGCGTAAGGTACACTTCTAAAGTAACCACTGCTCACCCCCCTTGGTAGCTTGGCATGAGCAGACAGGCTTATCTCAGAGACAGTGTGTGAAGCATTTATGCATGCATACAGTAACACAGTGAAAACACTACAAATGGACACCACACCAGTTTAGAAAAATACCAAATCTTTATCTAAACCAAACAAGACCAAAAACGACAATAATCCAACATATAATACTGCAAAATAGATATTTTGCAAGATAACCTTTAAATTGCAGAAATATCTCGAAAACACAGTTCTTTCGAGTCGGTAGCTCCGTCTGAGGCTACAGCGATGTTGAAAACGACAGAGTCTAACAGTTCCAGCTGACCGCATCGGTAAGGGTTAGCTGTAGCGTTGACAGACTTGCACACAGTATCTTTCTTGTTGCAGCCGATCCTGTTGGTACGAGTCAGTCGGGGCAACCATCGCGGTTGCATTGTGAAGTGAAGTGGTGCAGTGCGCGGTGCGCTCACGGCGCGGTGCAGGCAGCGGCTCGGTGACGGTCGTCCAACGGCATCGGTGAGACCAAGGCTATGATGCGGAGTGAGGCGGTGCTCAATACGGTGCTGGCAGGTCACGGTGCAGGCGACGGAGCCGGTCTATGGTCGGGCGGGTTGCGATGGTGTCGGTGAGGTCCGGGTGGCAGAGTGAAACGAGGCGGTGTGGAGTGCGGTGCCCACAGGATGCGGTGCAAGTAGCCGTTCAGAGTCAATCGCCCAGCGGCGTTGGTGAGACCAGAATTGTGGTGCAAAGTGCGGCGAGGCCTTCTGCGGTGCCTTCAGGACACGAAACCACCTACGGACTTGGTGACGGAGTCGGCTGCTCTTCTCCTTTACAGCAACTGAAACCAGCAGTTCCAGAGAGGGTGCCCAGAGGGATGGTGAAGTCTTTGCTGTTCCTGAGACTTCTTGAACAGGGGGCAAGCTCTACCTCAAGCCCTTGGAGATACTTTGTCAAGCAGGATAGACACACAGCTCCTCTCCTTGGCAGAAACAGCTACTGCAGGCCAACCCCAGACAGCTCACAGCAAAGGGGCAGTACTTCTATTTCAGCTTTTCTCAGCTCTTCCCCTTGGCAGAGATTCATCTTGTATTCCAGAAGTAATCTAAAAGTCTGGGGTCTGGGCCCCACTTTGTATAGTCCATTTCTTTTTGTTCTCTGGTGTCAGAGAAGCTCTTTGCTCAGCCAAAAACAAGTTCTGTCCCAGGAGGTGGAGACAGCATTATTAAAGGCAGACCAGGCCAATTCAGGTGAAAGGAAATCTCCTCCCCACTACTCTAAATGCAGCCCAGGTCTATTCAGCCCAGCCCTGACTCATCCAGGAAAGTTAGGACACACCTTAACCCCCCCAGTGGCTGTGTACAGTGAATACACATCCCCAGCCCCTGTCATTCCAAAGCCAGACAACCAATTCACAAACCAGCAGAGACACACAGGATGACTAAGCAAGAAAATACCCACTTTCTAAAAGTGGTATTTTCAAACACAGAATGTAAAAATCATCCTTACTTAAAGATGCAGCTTTATATTCTGAGTTCAGGCATACTAAACTTTACCTTCCCATCCTGTCCCAATGTAAAGTTATATTTATAAAATGTTATAAATAAACTCCCATTCTATCCTATGGTACAGATAGCCTTTCAAATGTGAAAAACGAAATTCCCTGTAGTTCACTATCAGGACATGTTACACACATCAGGGCATGTCCTACCTTTCACATACACTGCATCCTGCCCACAGGGGTACCTTGGGCCTACCTTAGGGGTGACTTACATGTACGAAAAGAGAAGGTTAGGGCCTGGCAAGTCGGTGCCCTTGCCAGGTCGACATGGCAGTACTGAACTGCACACAGACACTGCAATTGCAGATCTGAGAACCTTTTGCAAGGCTGCTTTTGTGAGTGGCACAATCAGTGCTGCAAGTCCACGAGCAGCATTTGACTTACAGGCCCTGGGCACACACAGTGCACTGTACTAGGGAGTTCGTAGTAAGTCAAACAAGCCAATCATGGAAACACCAATCAACAGTCACAATTTACACAGAGAGCATATGCACTTTAACACTGATCAGCAGTAGTAAACTGCCCAGAGTCATAAAATCAACCAAAACAGGGTCAAAAACAGGAGGCCAAAAAACAAAAAGCCTGGGGACAAACCCGCTAGAAAAGCCAGGTCTAACAGCACCGAAACTAAACCAAGAAAGAGTGGAGAAAATAAGCAGCCAATTCGCACAGTCAAACACCTTTTCAAAATCTAGAATGCTTATAAGACTTGGTTTTACCCAAAACGTTGAAAAATAGCCTGTTATTATCAGAACTTTTGAGGAAGCAGTAGGGTTAAGGGCAAGAATTTTAACAAAGATTTTATAGTCTGAATTAATGAAGGAAACTGGTCTATAGTTTTTACATAATTTTGTGTCTTTACTTTCTTTAGGGATAAGATAGATTAAGGCATCTTGAAAGAACCCCCCAGACTCCACTTCCCCACAATATCACCATCCAGTGAAAAGTAGTCCATATCTGAATGAAGGGTCAACTTGAGAGAAGATAAATATCGATGAATATCTTCTTTACAAGCATGTGAATCAGGAGTGAAAGAGTTTGATAATAATTAGTAAGGTAGGCCATTATATCTTCGTTTTTATGAACAATATGATTATTAGCACATAAAATAGACTCTACCTTGACACGATCTTTTTTAATTTTAAGATAATTAGAGAGAGGTTTCACAGCTTTATTTTATCATCAATAGTACCTAGCGCTGGATTTAAGAAAGTATGAAGTAGCATCTTCCGCTGGAATCTTATTGAAAGCAAATTTGGCTTCAATCAATTTATCCAAACATGTTATAGATTTAGTCATGTAGTATGTATGTTGTAATCTTTATGAAAGCAAATGTGAAATGAATCAATTCATCCAAACATGCTATAGATTTGGACGTGTAATATGTATGTTCTAATCTTTATGAAAACAAATTTGGCTTGAATCTATTGATCCAAATAATTTTTAGATTTACAAGTGTGGTATGTATATTCAAATTTTTAAATATATTTCATGGGCTGAAACAACTTCTTGGAGGAAGTCTTTTTCCTGTGAGGTACAAAAGAAATAATGAAATATTTAGAGGCATTTCTAAAAGTATCCCAGATAATCTGTGGGGAAATGTCAGCTGTCTCATTAATTTGAAAGAAATTATTCATAAAGCCTTCAAAACGATGCGTGAAATCAGGATCTAGCAGAAGGGAATTATTGAATCTTCATCTCTTATTACCACAATCTACATGGCGAAGGTCTAAATCTAATGTAACAGGGCATGATAACAAAATCAATATAGAACCAATTTCTGAATGTAAAATGTGCTGTGCCTGAGGATTTGAGACAAACAAATAATGAATCAATCCTAGAATGTGAGAAATGTACAGGAGAGAAAAAAGTGTATTCGTATAGGGAAGGATTACAAAGTCTCCAAGCATCAATTAGAGATCTTTGTTATATATTGAAGGTAAATTGTGAACGCATGAACAATGGGATAAAATTGGTTTTAAAATTACAATCAGTAAAGGAATTCATAATGATGTTACAGTCTCCACCAAAAATTATGTAGTTGTTGGTGTCATTAATTTAGATAAAATGTAAGGCCAAAAAGATCTCTCTAAATTCGTGGGAGCATAAATATTAAAAATTGTCACAGGTATTTTATTGATAGCTATGGCAACAGAAACCCATCTGCTTACCGAATCAGAGTCTTGCGAAATAACTTGAATGTCTTAAGATTCATTGCAGAGTATAACCACTCCATTACGTTTCCCTGTGCCTGGGGAAGAAAATATAAGGCTAACCGAGTGCCTTTTAAGCTTATTTGCTTCTTTCTCTGATATTTGTGGTTTTTGCGGCAAAACAATGTCACCTTTCAGTTTGGAGAGTTGTGACAATACCATTTGTCATTTTATAGGAGATCTTAAGCCTTTAATATTCAATGAAATAATTCTTAAAGTCATATAGCATATTGTATATAACAATAGCATTCAAAAACCAATAACAATATAAATGTGATTAAATATTTTAAAGAGAAAGCAATAATGAAGAAGAATAAAAGAGTGTGTTGAGAAAAACTAGATGTTTTAACAAGGAAATAGAGAGCGAAAGATAGAGGTAAGGAAAGAGATAACAGGAAGAAGAAGAAAAAAGACAGCAAGCATATTTGAAAAAAACACAAAAAGGACATACCTTTATAACATACAAATAGTTTAGGGTTTAGGGGAAATAGCCATTACAACGCGGTCAGAACAACGTGTGACTGTTACCACTAAGCCAATACCATTTATATGCCTTTACCACGCATGTGTTTAGCATGAATGCCTTTACCACAAATTTTGTTCTAAAGGAATAAATCATAAAGGCATATGCGTGGTTATACTTGCACTATGCTTTTTAAATGCTTGCACAAAGAACAGTAACTTTTAAGGGCTACTTATCAGTGTTTAGGGTTTGTTTGTAGGGGTATTTTTTAGGGTTTTGAGCTAATTTTAATTGGTTTAGGGTTGGTGTGGGCTATGGTTCCTGGGATTTAGGGCTCAGGGCATGTGTCTGTTTTGTCCATATATGAGTTGGCATTGCTTCAGTAATGGCATCGGGAAGTGGCTGCAGGTGGGTGTTAGGGAGAACAATTTGTGCGTGCAATGTGTTAAGAAAACTTCATACCTGTACTACAGCATTAAAGTTTCCTTGGATTTTTTTGATTGGAGTCGTGCCCTCTACGTGACAAAGCGTTTCCCCAAATTGGAAATGCTTTGTATTTTCAGCCGTTTCCTGGTTGTTGGAGATTGGCTCCCGTGTGTGTGTTGTAGGATACCCATTGGTTACAGTAGGGCAAATCATAGACAGCCAGTGTACACACAGTTTAAGGCAGGACGGCAAACAACTTTCATGGTAATATATTTAGAGTGATCTCCTCAGTGATTTACGAAATATACTTACCTATTAAATTTTGACAATGCATTTTAGCAACCATGCCTTTAAAATGAAATTTTCATGGCAAAGAGACATGCGTGTTAAAGGCATATGTGTTGTCAAAATATTCACAGTAAATGCATGCGTGCTAATGATGCATGTGTGGTACAGACAGCGTGGTAAAGGCATGCATGGTAATTGCATGTGTGGTTCCGTCATACAACTGTTGTGAAGCCACATGAGGGGGCTGACACAACTGGAAACCAGGGCGGCCAACAGAGGAGGGGAGAACAGACCACAAAAAACGGTATTGATGTGTTCTTCATGACACAGGAGGGACTGCCTTAAATGGGAATAAATATAAATTACAGATATTGAAACAAACAGTTGGGAGGAATCAATTAAACTACAGAAAATTTAGTTGATGAATTATATTAAATTAGATTGTCAGAAAAAATATAAGAGCAAATATATAAGAGCAATACAATGATGTAACAGTAAATTTGGAAGTCTTCATTGCCTCTCCTCCGCAACTATCGATAAACTTTTGCAGAAGAGAAGGATCTTCATATGTCGAAGTCTTGTTATTGTAAGTTACTTGGAAGAAACAAGGATAGAAGAGATCAAATCTGCCATTCAGGGTGCAAAGAATTATTTTCCACCTGTTGGATGTAGATTTGACAAAGTCTTGTGCAAAAAAACAAATTGGATCCAAACTGTGAAATATGCCCTTTAGTTTTGCTGACTTATAGGAGGTCAACATACTCTAAAAAGAAAATGATAACACCTCTGGGTTTCTGCAAAGATGATGAAGAACGAGAAGAATGACCAAGTCGGCGTGCCCGTTGTATATTTCATAGAGGGGAGGCTGGAAGATCCAAAACCTTGGAAAGAAATGATTGAAAGAAAGAGATTGAATCTGAGCCAACCCTTCAGCCAGGGCATAAATGCGAAGGCTATTTCTTCTGCTGGGATTCTCCAAGTCTTCAGCATGTTTTTTCAAGTATGATACTTCAGATTGCAAAACATTTACAGGCTGCACAGTATACTGGAGGTCACCGTCCCTTTGTTCCATTTGACTAACTCTATTTTCCATGAGTGTCCATTTATCATCCAGAAGTTGGAGTTGTTTATTGGCTTCTTCCATGTATGGTTTAAGCACCCGAATTCCCTCGTGAAAAAGTTCCATTGAAATTGTAGCAGGAGACTTTATGGATAATGGAGGATCTTGTTTAACCCTTTTATTAGTTGAAATATTGAAGGTCGAAGGATGTTTGGAGGACATTTTAGTAGCAGATGATGGAGTGGTACCAGCTGAGGTAGAGGAAGATGAGGAGGAGTCTAGGCAGGCAGCCACAATATCTTCCAAAGAGTTAGAGGAACTGGCTTTGCAGGTATGAGAGGAGATGGGTGGCGTAATTTTGCAAAGTTTTCAATTTCTAGTCCTCCCCATAAGTCAGTACTTATACAAATAACAGTATGAGCACAGTATTAGTTCAAAAGTAGTAGCTGATAGAAAGGGTCTGACAGGCAGCCATTACATTGTGGGTCTAAATAAAAATTGCATAGAAAAATGGCAGCATTTTTACAGTTTCAAGATGTCCAAAACTGCCCACAATGACCAAGCTGACAAAAATGACCAAAATGCCAAGGGGAATCTCCCATTACATGCCTGAAAAGGTGGCATCACATTGTGAGGTAATTTAAGACTGAGGGGAATTGAAAATGCTGCTCGTTGAGAAAACAAAATGGCGGGTGTGGCTTCCCGTCAGAGCGCCCGTCAATTATGATTAGAAAGGAGAAGGTGCTCCACCTGCATGGCCCGAGCAGCAGGTATGGAAAGCAAGGTCCTGGATAGTAGCGGCCCATCTGCCCACCACTGCAGCAGCAGAGCTCTTTAAATGGCAGCCATTTCCGATCGGCGCAAAACCACGCCCTCAGAGAATATCCTGTTTAATCATCTGTCATTCTAGCAGACATTGCTCAGTCCATCAGAAAGAGTATTAACATGTCATACTTAATTAATTTGTTTCTCACGGATATATATATTCTTTATTCAATCAAAAATATGACCATTCACATCATAAAAACAATTCATGAGCATAAAAAGAGTTAAAATTACAATACAATATTTCTTAAAAAATTCATATGATAAGACAAACTCACACATCTTCCAATATAAATGTATAATACATAAGTTCGTACCCTAAGGCCAGATTAAGATGTATTAACTGGTCAAATTCTCAGAGGCAGTTTTAATCGAATCACTGACAAAATATCGAAGGTCAGAATATCGACCTACAAAAATATCGCAGCAAGAATATCGAAGTCAAGAATATCGACATCCTATCTACATTATGGTAAGTACAAAAATATCAACAACAAAAAATGTCGATGTCAAAAATATCGTTGTTAAAAATATCGTTTTTTATTTAAGTTAAAAAAATAATGTAAAATAAAGTAAATAAGACATATAATTAAAATAAACATAGTTAATATTTTAAAATGTTTAAAAGTTATAAATAATATATATAATGCAAAAATAAATTAAACATACATATAATATATAATATATATACTTACTTACTAATAATTTTTAATAAGTATTTTAATAACGTATATTTGATTTAAAATATCATATAAATTATAAATACATCTATACACATAAAACAATAATATAAATAAAATTTAAATAAATGTATATAACAAATTAAAAAAATTAAGATTATTTTTAATCTTTTTAATATTAATTATATACTACATTAACTAAAATAATACAAAAAATATTATATAGCGGAGGTAATAAAATTACTATTCCAACTCCAAACATTGCAACAGTAGAGAAAATGTTGGATAGCGTAGGGGTAAAAATTACTATTCCCACCCCAGTGAGTGCAACAGTAGGGAAAGTGTTGGATAGCGTAGGTGTAAAAATTACTATTCCCACTCCAGTGAGTGTAACAGTAGGGAAAGTGTTGGATAGCGTAGGGGTTAAAATTACTATTCCCACTCCAGGAAGTGCAACAGTAGGGAAAGTGTTGGATAGCGTAGGGGTAAAAATTACTATTCCCACTCCAGTGAGTGCAACAGTAGGGAAAGTGTTGGATAGCGTAGGGGTTAAAATTACTATTCCCACTCCAGGGAATGCAACAGTAAGGAAAGTGTCGGATAGCATAGGGGTAAAAATTACTATTCCCACTCCAGTGAGTGCAACAGTAGGGAAAGTGTTGGATAGCGTCAGGGTTAAAATTACTATTCCCACTCCAGGGAGTGCAACAGTAGAGAAAGTGTTGGATAGCGTAGGGGTTAAAATTACTATACCCACTCCAGTGAGTACAACAGTAGGGAAAGTGTTGGATAGCGTAGGGGTAAAAATTACTATTCCCACTCCAGTGAGTGCAACAGTAGGGAAAGTGTTGGATAGCGTAGGGTTTAAAATTACTATTCCCACTCCAGGGAGTGCAACAGTAGGGAAAGTGTTGGATAGCGTAGGGGTTAAAATTACTATTCCCACTCCAGGAAGTGCAACAGTAGGGAAAGTGTTGGATAGCGTAGGGGTAAAAATTACTATTTCCACTCCATTGAGTGCAACAGTAGGGAAAGTGTTGGATAGCGTAGGGGTTAAAATTACTATTCCCACTCCAGGGAATGCAACAGTAAGGAAAGTGTCGGATAGCGTAGGGGTGAAAATTACTATTCCCACTCCAGTGAGTGCAACAGTAGGGAAAGTGTTGGATAGCACAGGGGTAAAAATTACTATTCCCACTCCAGTGAGTGCAACAGTAGGGAAAGTGTCGGATAGCGTAGGGCTTAAAATAACATACTTATTAATTAAATAATTTATGTAAAATAAAGAAGATATTAAAAATTATTTAACTAAAAAATTAATAATAAATACCAATAAAATTAAATTAATATTTACTTAAATAACATTAAATTACTTGCCACCCTATTCCCCCATAAACACACAACCCGCTACACATACAAAATACACAAATAATTTAATTGTCAATTAATCAATTAATAACAATTAATTACCAATTAATAATAAATTAACAATAAATTAATTATCAATAACAATAAATAAATAAATTATCATTAATTAATTATAAATAAATTACTTCCCGCCCTATTCCCCTATAAACCCACAACCCGCTACACATAAAAATTAACATAATTAATTTGATTATCAATTAATCAATTAATACAAATTAATTACCAATTAATAAATAATTAACCATACATTATTTAACAATAACAATAAATAAATAAAATAATACATTAATTATAATTTATATAAAGATAAATTAATCAATGAATACAAATTAATTAGCAATTAATAATTAATTATCAATAAATTAATAATCAATAACAATAAATACATACATATTAATTAATTAATTATAATTAAATTACTTCCCACCCTATTCCCCTATAAACCCACAACCCGCTCTGATACTAAAACGCAAAATGTACTTAAAAAAATGACTAATTTCTAAACATTTAATACACATATTTAAAAATAATAAAAATACATTACAAAAAATGTTAAACATACATATAAAATACATACTAAAATACATAACTCTAATATAAATATCGATATTATTAACAACGATATATTTGCTAACGATATTAATTACTTAGATATTACTGACTTCGATATTACTTACTTCGATATAAAAAAGAACGATATTACTTACCTTAAGGTCGATATTCTGGTCAACGATATTCTTAACATCGATATTCTGTCCCTACGATATTAAAAACTCGATATTAGTGTAGGTCGATATATAAAAAAATCGATATTTTGACTGCTCTCCGTTTTAATCATTTTTGACCTCTTCCACCAGACAAGAAGCAAAAATCTCGAGATAGCAAACACAAGCCACCTTGTGGTATCTGATCTAAGAATACGTATGGCTTCACTCGGGCGATTAAAAGATAATAAGCGGCAGACTGGGGTTATCCAGGTTTTCCTAAGGTCAACATAGGAGGGACAACAAAAGAGGAAGTGATCAAGGGTCTCAGGAAAAGTGTGACATGTAGGGCACAATGGTATAACAAACGCATTTTCCCAGGTACTTCTTCTTGCATTTAAGGGGAGAGCTCCGTATCTAAATTGAATATACAGGGCTCTTGCCTGGGGGGTTCGATGTCATCCAGAAACAATTCAAAACCAAACCCTCCTTTAAAATTTAAAAAACTCGTGGTTAAAGTGCCATGTGCAAAACATTCTAAACTTTTTGAGTCCAAAAACTCCCAGTACCTTTTTTTAAGAAGGGGAACCATGGATTTTGTATTGGACCCTGGCTCCTCCCAGATACACCCCAACCCTAGTTTTAAAAACCACTCCTTGATCTTATTGAACCACTTAATGCGACCTATTTGTTTGTGCAGAGCAATCAGTTCACCCAGGGCCTCCTTCACCGGGACCTAATTTGTTTCTCTTTTATTTTTTAAGTAGAGCAATAACTACAAATTGGGCCAGGATACAGTTTGGGAAGGATTAGGCAACTAATATTTGTTTTACTCCCTTGTTCTGTGCAGGGCTTGAATCAGGTAAAACCAGGCACATACTAAGGATTTTGGAGGCACTGGGCCAAACATATTTGCAGGGGGCCCTGTTCAGAACAGTTTTGAATTTATGATCTAATTTCTTCTTTTTCATGGCCTGTTTGTCCAGGACACTGACAGTGCACAGGCACACTCACCCAAATTTTAAATGGGCTTACATCTAATATTCAGGGATAGTGATGTGTGTTTTGAATATTGTAACACAGCAGCAGCTCACCAATATTACTGCAAATAATCTCTGTGACACCCTGCCATTTCTCAAATGTGAGGTCTTGTTTTTATCTAAAATAAACTTTTTTATGGATGTTGCATGAAATATAAACACAACATATCTCTGCAAAATGTCTGCAATAGAGTCTCACACATCACCCACATTAAAAATAAATCAAGGGAAAACAGTATTTAAAACAATCTGTTTAAGAATTATTCAAGGTCATCAGGGCAAGACTCTCTACAGAACCGAGCTGGCTCTATCAATTGGCCCCACGCAAGGCTGGAGCCCTAAGCCAGAGCCCACTTTGCCCATGCCTTAACATGTCTCTGGGGCAAACAGCATCTTGCTCTGTTTATCAGGGCAAGTACAAAAGTCTACCTTTGCAGACCTGGGAGGCAGTGACTGTTTATGCTGATATCAAGGACACAGGCACTGTGGAGCAAACCAACGTGTACCAATAGCATCAAAGAGGCAGTGTTTAAGCCATGCAGACAGGACTGCATGATCAAGACATGGAACGCTATTGTAGCAAGGCAGCCCTATCACTTTATTTGTCTCTTCCACATCAAGGGCAAAAAGAAACGCTGAGCGGACAAATGCATGTTCCTGGAAGGAAGGGAGCAGTGGTGTGTCTGCTGGGAACCTCAGAAGGCAATAAGGGGCCCATTACGATACCCGGCGTAAATAATTCCGCCAGGCATGGAAGCGGCAAAAATCCGCCCGCACACACCGCCTGAACACCGACCACGCCATTACGATTACACAAACCGAATACCGCCATCGGCGGAAAAAGCACACAAAATACCGCCCGCCAACGTCCGAGTCGGAGTCAAACCGCCCGCCACGGACGGAAACACGCTGCGACAACACAAAACCGCCCGCCCTCACGGCCGACACACCGCACGTGAAATTACGATCGCACCGACATGAGCGCGGAAAAACCACAAATATACCGCCCGCCAGCGCAAACAACGCCGATGAGAATCGACACGGCAGAAGCCATGGCGCCAACGTACCTGCACAGAAACCATCCGCACACAAACCAATAGCACACAACATGGCCAACAAGTCCACACAGCAAGGCACGCACAAATACACAAGCACAGTACACATCCCGAAAACACCCCCCGGACAAACAAAAAATACAAAGGCCAGAACCCCAGACACAACACACCTGAAAACAACAGACCATGAGGACACACCCACATAGGTGAGTACAAAAGCAGCACTCCCACAGACCACAACCCCTTGCTACATTGCAAACCAGAGAGGAGAGGAGAGGACACAGTGACACAGCAAGGACAGCAGCACACCACAGAAACGCACACATCACTACCACCACCACCACCACCACCACCAAACACCACCACCACCACCACCACCACCACCACCAAACACCGGCACCACAAACCCCCTGCACATTACACAACACACACCGCACCAGCACCACAAACATCATGGCACCACAAAGAATGCCCAAGTTCACGCCCATGGAGCTGACGGTCATGGTCGACTGAGATCATCAAGGTGTACCCACAAATCTATGGGAACATGGTCCAGCACACACCACTAGCCACCAGAAACAGAATGTGGAACCGGATCGTAGACCAGGTCAATGCAGTCGGGACCCTGCCCAGGAACAGGGTCGAGATTAACAAACGTTGGAATGACGTAAAGAGCCTGGTCAAGAAGAAGGAGGGCAAAAACAGAGAGCTGGCTGCCGTCACTGGCGGAGGGAATCCCGCGCTCTTTAAGACCTTCAAAGCGTGGGAGGAGAAGGTGCGAGTCGTAATCCATCCGGAGATCCTCGCCGGATTAGCAGAGGAGTGGAGGCTGGTAAGTACAAACTAATGTATACCAGCACACCGCTATGTACTCACATGCACTACCACCATGCCACAGCTCCCAGGGACAAACACCCCCATGTCCAGCACACAATACACAACACATCACACACACATGTAACAGACACTACCACACACAGCCCAAACCGAACAACTGTAAAATGCGTGGGGACATGTGTACACTAAGCCAGCCACGTAACCACCAACAGGTCCACAAATATGCCAGAAGCGCCACAACGAGCACCCACCACACCCATGTGTCCGCCACAGCTGCACTAACCGACAAGTAACAGGTAAGTGGCAGGAACACAAAGTGCAGTGGGTGGGACGGTGGACAGCCCAAGTACAACACACACCAGGCCCCTAGTCCCACAGCACAGCAAGGAGGAGCATCCCCACACCCCACAGCCACGTGTCAGCCACCGCAGTGCACAACGACAGCCGAAAGGCAGACATCACGGTCCACAGCAATCGGTGTCAGTGGGTGTCCAGCCACCCCCACGACCCACAACACCCCCCACCCCCACAGACCTGCAACATGGAGCACCCCCGCTTAGAACCATGTGGCATCCAGTACAGTGCACGCACGAACAACCTGCAGGTGGGAAACTGGACAGGGCTGGATTACTGGAGGCATGAGGACCGGAACACGACCAACACATGGGACATGTCACGTAGCAGACGAACACGCAGCACCGCCCACCGTCACGAACAAGTGAACAATGTGCACACGGACATGAACAACAGACTCACACCCCACATGACCCATCACAGACATAGCAACACCCAAGGAGCCACGTCTGCATGCACAGGCCACACTGAATATAGTACCACACGGCAGCCACTGTGCAACTCATCACACACAACCGAAACACCATTGAAGTCCTGTCCATGTAGCCCCAACTGCCTGTCAACCACACACCCCACAACTACGCCTATGTAAGACAAACAACACTAGACGCAACAGAGCGGAACAACATATATGCACACGAACACCACTGAACCCATCAAACACACAGACACACCATGCACAAACAACATACCATCCATCCCATCCGTCAGCCCCAGTCTCATGAAAGGCATGTCATCCGCACAGCTGCCACACATACAGCAGTCACACTAAGATACATGCCCATGACCAACCATGTGCCAGAAGTCAATGAAGTGCACGACACACTGTGAGCAACAACACACCACATGGGCCACACCCCCCGAGCACTGCAGTGATGCACATGGCACAGGGCAGCACGCACACCAAGGAGATGGGACAACTGCAATACGTTGGCTGGCACACAACCATCACTCACTCATAACGATGCGTCCAATGCCATGTCCAGTAATCACAACAGACAGCAAATATGCAGGCCATGTCAAGCATGCACACACCTCAAACCATGCACTGTCATGCTGCCACAACACATGTCACGTTCGGCACCCATGGCTCACAGCATGTACCCCAAAAGCATATTCCCTCCCAAATGCGAATCTGGGGCATGGCCCCCATGTTGCCTTATGCGTTCCTAAGCGTTCCATTTGAACCCCAAAAGCATATTCCCTCCCAAATGCGAATCTGGGGCATGGCCCCCATGTTGCCATATGCGTTCCTAAGCGTTCCATTTGAACCCCAAAAGCAAAGTACAAACCAGACCCAGGATGGGCCAGGAGCCCGCATACACCAGAGTCACAATAAGTAGGGGCACAGCAACACACCCATCGGCATGGCCAATCCGTCCCATGCCACATGTGCACAGCACACAGTCCCATTGCCAAGCACACACAACTACAGATGCTACAGCCACACACACGCCTCCGGGAAACCCATGTACGAGATTGCACGAACTGTCAATGTCAGACGACAAATACATACTTCGCCAGGTGCAACACAATAACTAATCTCATTCTCTCCACAGGTGACGAACTGCTGGATGCTGGGGATGGAGCCAGCAGCCAGCACAGCCAGCCTACAAGCCCCCAACGAGGACACACGGATCTGGAGGATCTGTCCTCCTCCTCGGACACGGACAACGAAGCAGGCCCATCTGGTGTGGCAGGGCCCAGCCGCTCCCCAGGACCCCTCCTACCCACCAACCCATCATCCAGGGCTGCTGAACATTCACAGCCCCCTGCTGCCACTGTCGTTGCGGCCACACCCACGGTAATTTTGGCCACTACCACTGCCGCAACCAGCCATCATCGCCGCACCGACCACCACCGCCGCCACCACCGCCACGTCTCCGCTGGCACCAGCCCCAGCGCAGGTGGTGGCCCGGACGACTGGATCCACCCTGGGAGCCACAGCGAGGACCGTGGTGAGCAATGTGGCTAGTGGGCAGGCCGGTGGCAGCAGGACTGGTAGGAGGAGCAGGGTCAGGGAAACGCCAGCCTCCCCTGGGAGCCATGCTCTGCCTCACATGGCCAGAGTCCTTGGGGCCTATGAAGAGGCCCAAGGACAATGGGTCCGGTCTGCCTCAGACACGCGTGAGGTGCTGGGGGTGTTGAGGTCCATGGACGCCCGTATGGGCCAAATCGTGGACCTCATGGGACAGCTGGTGGTGGCGGTGAGGTCACAGCCAGGGACAGCAGCTCCCCTCCGCCACCACCTGCCGGGGCGCAGGGTGGAGCAGCAGTGTCCAGTTCCCCTGCGTCCACAGCCAGTGATCACACCTCAACCACCAGCATGTCGCAAGCAGGCACCCCCTCGCAAACGTGGAAGGGGCCGTCCGAAGAGGAAACAGATCTCCCGGGAGGACTTCGCACGCTCCAGTCGCAAGTGAGGCAGCCAGCCAGCCTTCCGCCAGCCTTCCTTGACCAGCCACTGCATTGACCTGGACTACGATCCCACTCCACACAGCCATCTGGATGGCATGTGTCTGTTGGACTATGGACATAGAACCAGTGGGTACACCCTGATCATCACGCAGCCATGACCGACAGCTCATTGTCACTGCACGCACCACTTTTGTCATCACCTTACACACAATCACATGTCACAGTTTGTAATAAATGCACCTTTTTCACTAACTGCTGTTTGTGCCCTGTGTTTTATTTGTACGGAATACAACGGCCACCTTGGGCGGAAAGGCACCTGATGCGTGGCATGGCAATGGAATCCGGAGGGCCTGTAGGGACCTAGGGGTGGGAGACAGAACAGGAGCACATTCAATGAGTGTGTCACACACCCATCACACAGTACATGTCAACAACTACAAGCAATGTACACACATCGCACAGAGCAATAGGGCACAATGCCACAGCCACCAACAGTGGCATACTACCCTGGCCATGGAGCGTTGACACACAGCACGCAGTGAACAAGCGGCCACCCTGACACAGCACACACACACCTGCACAGATACAGCCACATCAGCCGTCGTACATGGACACTCACCGTCAAGTGAAGTAGCGGGCGATGAGCTGCTGCCGCACATTACCAGCTTCCTCCTCTCCGCTGTCCTCCTCACTCGAGCTGTCCTGGTCTGCGGGCTGGGGCCCTGGTTGATCTCCGTCATCCACGATGAGGGGGATCTGCTTCCGAATGGCCAGATTGTGCAGCATGCAGCACGCCACCACTATCTGGCACACCTTCTGTGGGGAGTACGCCAGCGCACCCCCGGTGCGGTCCAGGCACCTGAACCTGGACTTGAGGAGGCCAAAGGTACGCTCGACCACACGTCTGGTCCTCCCATGTGCCTCATTGTAGCGATCGTCTGCTGGGGTGCGAGGATTCCTCAATGGACTGAGCAGCCATGCCCCATTCGGATACGCAGAGTCACCTGGGTGTGAGGACACAGAGAACTGTTGCTAATCCAACTGGACAGGGGACAGCATCGCACAGCCAGCACGCTACACCACTCCACATACTCACCGACAATACAGCCACGATCCTGTTGCAGATTGGACATCAGTCGTGGCAAGATGCTGTTGCGCATGACGTGTGCGTCATGGGCCGAGCCTGGGAACTTTGCACACACGTGGGTTATCACCATGTCCGCAAGGCACACCACTTGCACATTCAGGGAGTGCGTGTGCTTCCTGTTGCGGTACAGGTGCTCAGTGGCCTGTGGTGGAACAAGGCCGACATGTGTGCAGTCAATGGCTCCAACGACGTGTGGGATTCTGCCAAGGGCATAGAATGCACCCTTCACTGCCGCCAATTCACGAGCCCTGGGGAAGCGGATGTACCTGTTCCGGTACAGCATCATGGCTGCCAGTACATCCCTCAGCACTTTGCTGAACATGGGCTGGGACATCCCTCCTCCAATGCCCACTGTGTGCTGGAATGACCCAGTGGCGAAGAAATGCATGGCGGCCATCACCTTAGCCGTGGGGGTGACAGCAGTCGGATACACCCTGCGGGGACGGAGATGGGGTTCTAACATGGCACACAGTCGATGCAGGGTTGGCCTGTCCAGCCGAAACTTCCTAATAACCTCTGTATCGTCCATGTCCGCCAGCAATTGGTATGGGCGGTCAATGTTCGGTCTCCGCCTAGGGACAGTGGCAGAGGACACATGTCAAAGCAACACGACACATGGCAATTTCGCATACACCTCACTGACATGACTGAGTAAGCACAGGAGCCACAGCCCAGCTGTCAAGCTGGGACGGCACGGCCACAATACACTTACACAGGTCTCCCAACAATGGCAATGGCTAGTGATACAAACCACTGCCATGTGCATGCACATGGGGATCTAGGCCCCAATGACTTGCGGGCGTGCTGATGGGGACTGACTGCATATCCGTCAAGCGGCAACGCCACGGCAACATGAATGTCTGCTGAGCATGGAACTGCTTCCGCGGCTGGATGAGTATGGCACACGGCGACGACGATGTGGGCACGGGCTGAGCGGCCAATACAAGTGGGACCTGTGGCACGAGGGGATATGAGACAGTAGTAGGTGTCAGCACTGCACCCTATGTACAGCACTGTACGGATCACACCTCCCGAAACATTGACTGGTGTCCACATTGACAGCCCCATGCCAAGACGGCTGTGTGCTTGCAGTCACACGTCACAGGTGAGAGGTTACATTGCACGTGCCAGGTGGCAGACGTACATAGTGGGAGCTGGCATGTGTGTGCATGTGTCTCCTGTTCAGGATCCACCAGATGGGCGCTGACTCTGTACTGACCATTGGACACAGCATGTTCCGTGGAAGGCTTGTGTGTGTGGGATGGTGGCACTGGATGTGCCTCCGTTGGGTGGGGGGCCATGCACAGGGCGGGTACGTCGATGATTGCGCATTGTTGGTCACGGTGGGTGCACCAACTAAGATGTGTTGCCCTGTGTTCAATTCCTATGTCCGCATGATGATGGACTGTGGATGTGGGCAGACTACACATTGGTCGATGTGCTGTCTATATGCATGTGCCTTCACACCAGGCACAGCTGCCCCTGCACATGTGACCCCTGCTGGACTCGCTGCTGGGTCTGTGGAGCTGATGCACCTTCTGCGCGTGGGGCGGACAGCTCTCCTCACTTCCCTCATTGCGCATGTCATGTCTTTGCCGCAGGTGACATGGATCATGGAGGGCCCACATGTACGCGTGGGTAGGCTACACATGATTGTTCACTGGTCGCCACCCCCAGTCAGTGTTTCGAATGGGAAGGTTGTCGTGCTGGTGGTATGTTCGATGTGGCGGATGGGCGGGCCTAGGTGCGGGCTTACATTCCGGACATGGGGGGGTAGTTGGATTGGCGACTAGTTGCAGTACACACGGGACACGTCTCTTCCTTTCCACATCTGGGTCATCCCTTGTACTAACTGACAGTGATACAGTCATCTTCGCCCCAGCCCTCATGTCCTCCCCTCGCCCCCCAATATGCATGCTCACCTGCGAGGCTAGCGCTTGCACAGGCAGCCCCAAGCTCGCACCAGAGAGGGCAAGGAGTGTATGTGTGGGTCCAGTTGCACGAGTGGGCTGTCTCAGGGTATGATGTGTGGCGGGACGCCGTCCACCTGCGTGGTGCCCCAAATGGAGACCCGGCCTGCATGGACTATGCATCACAGTCTTCGCCTTCCGGATCCGCCACCTGCGACACCCAGTGGCTGTGGCTGCCCTTGCGGCCAGGCCGCGTCCGTCTGTGGCTGATGGCCCACACATTCACTCTTTGGCCTCTCTGGGAGAGGCTCAGGGGTGGTGGCGCACGCGCTTGCACTTAGTCGCAATGGCATGTGGCGTGGTTGGTATGATGGGCAATGGATGGGATGGTGCGAGCCACCTCCCGTGACGTCAGTGCTGCTCATGCTGTGGTGCGTCCCCCTACACTTCCATTTGACTTTTTGCCATGCTGGACGTTGAGGTTCTATTGCCTGCGTGATATGACCAGGAGGAGCGCGAGGAGACCTCTCACACACCATGCTCCACTGCCATCCCGTGCCATGTATCGCCTGTGCGGATTGACTATGTTGGGGTTACACCTGGTCGACTGGGGCTGTGTGTGCCTTGTCAAGGGGCATGGCGGGCGCACAACAGGATCCAGCTTGTCCACAGAGGGTGGGCTGAGGTGCGCCTGGTACCGCTTTGTACGTGTGCCCGGCTGCTGTGCACACACGTGTTCACTCCCCCCGACAGGTGTCCTCTCACAATGCCCAGGGAAGCGGTGGTGTACTGTTCATGACCCCTCCCAACCTGGCGTGCTCCAACTTGGCATGTGCGCATCTACCCGTCGCACCCACCCACCTGAGCACTGCGTCCATACGACTTCACACGACACATGTGTGTCTTCCACAGTAGTGCTACTCATTTGCGTTGACATCCAATACCAGTGGACTACATGGTCATGTCACGACTGCCGTGTACTTCACATACTCTCATCCTCTCTCATTCGTACTTGTGAAATGAGTCAGCGGAGACAGTTTTGGTTTCAAACATTATATTGAGACTTCTGTCCTCTGTGATGCAGTATAGTGGACACTACTGGCAGCGGAATACATGTTGAGGATATACTGAGCATGATTGCAAATGGGATAGGGTGTGGGGTTACATGTGATTGGCTGTTGCATGTGGGATGTGGGCTTCAGAGTTACATCTGCTTGGCCAAGGCTGTGCTAATGTACATTTACGTATAGCTGCGGAGCTGCGGACTTTGACACAGACGGTATACATGTAGCCTACCAGACCGCTCGGCATCATGGGCACAGTCCATCTCAGTTCCATGTGACAGGTTTGCTGCGGTTGTTCCTCATGCACGCGTGCATGTGAGATGACATCAGGGCATGTGCTTGCGTGCATGCAGCGGCGTGCCACTTGTTGTTGCACTGTGGTGGTTACTGGACATGTCACAGTCACTGGGGTCGTGTTGTTGTTGTATGCACTTGTCGTCCATGCAAAGGTCCTGGTATGGGATTCCCGGGGCGGGGGTGGGAGGGGTGCAGCACCCACAGACTCCAGGCGACCTATTCATGTCCACTGAGCGGTGTGTGTGTCCATGTGCGCTGGATCCATGTCGTGTCCTGGTTGTTCGTGCAGTTCCGTCCATGTGGGTGCGATACACAGAGCCCATGCCACTGCCTCCCACGATGCATGCGGTGTTCCTGGATGTGATGGGGAACAGTGTGCATGTCCCGGTCATATCCGATGTCATGGCGATGTCGTTGATGGTGTGGTTACAGTTGCCGGTCGTTTGGTATGGCTGTTGTGGTGGTGACTGGCCAGTCCGTGCGGAAGCTGAGCATGGGTGCGGGGTTGGACTTCATAGGTCACTCGGGGAACCTGCGTTGTGGTCCGACGTATTTACAGGTTGTCAGGTATGCGATGCCGTCCAGCAGGGCTTCCATGTCATTGGTGGTGTACATGTTTGCCAGCCAATGAAGCGGATGGTGGCTGTCAAGGTGTTGTTCGTAAGTTGTCCCTTGGAGGACCATGATGGGGCATGCTGGGTGACATTCGATGTAGCTGTTCTCGATGATCCATCGTGTGGAGGCACAGTGGTCCCATTTCAGTGCGGGTGCGATGTTGGCCACATACGCCATGCCCCCATAGGCAGAGCAGGCCCTGTCGTGTGCGTCCAGAGGGAGGAGTAGTGGTAGCAGGTCCGCCTTCAGACATGCCGGGTTGGAGAGGCATATCTCGACGGGATGCTGGTAGGGACACCTCCGACAGTAGAAGACGGGCATGACGCAGCTGAACAATGTGATGCGGTAAGTCAGTCAGTAACTTACGTTCAGCAGGGACAGGAGATCGCATCCCAATGTATGTATCGTGTTGGTTTTGTACAGCTTGAGCTGTTCGGCGTAGTTGGGTAGGTGTGTTGCGGTTGCCATTTCGCAGCGGTTCGTTGAGATGGCGTGCTCCGGCTGTGTGTGCAGTCTGCAATGTGCACGCTCCGGGGTTGCTGTGAGCTCTGTGTAGTCGTAGGGAGACAGGACTTGTGTTCTGTTGGCTTGTTTGGAGGACACGGGCCCTCTTCCCACATGCTTCTCAGACAGTTCAAGGTCAGTGCTGTGTGACTCCTTCCAATTAACTTGCATGTGGCCGACATGGGGAGTGTTTTCTTCTTTCTTCCCCGTCCGTTGTGTGCTTCTGTGATATGCGCTATCTGCCCTGTGGTCGGTCTCCTCGGCATGCCTGTGTTGGTCTATTCTTGGACAATGGCTGTATTCACCGGCTTCTGTCGTAGGGCTGTGGTTTCGGAGTTGGAATGGAAGGTCATTCAGTGCTGTCTGCTCTCCCTTGTGTGGGCGGCAGGCTGCCTTTCCGCTCTGCGTTGGGCCTTGTGTGTGAATGTTATTCTTGGGCCACCTGTTGTCGGTCCCCGGGCTCTTTGGTGTTCCGTTTTATATGTCTTGTTCATATGTGCAGGGTGGTATGGGTTTTTCAGTGTGGTACTGGCGTTCCTCTTCCCGAATGGGCCCTGCTTCTCCCTAGTTGGTGTGGCCGCCGCTGTGTGCTACGCCATGTTTGTTACACTGGGGTGTGTCCTGCTGTTGCGTGACTTCACTGACATGTGTGCGTCGGTTGTGTGGCGTTGGGTGTTGTCCGTGGATTGGGCGTTGGGGACATGTCTGTGGCAGGCCTGTCACGTGTCATGTGCGTTCGGGGTGGGGCTGATGTGTGTGCTGCTTGGTTGTGTCCCTGTGTCTGTGTGCGACGCATGCATGGCGCTGCGGTTGGCCTCTGCGTTGTGCGCATGTGTGGCGGCGTCATCGGCGCTTTGGGGCCGTGACGGGGTGGTTGGTTCCTAGTCCCAGGTGGTGTGTACACATGTGTTCCGCGATGTTAGGATTTGGCCTGTGTGTCATATGTGGATGCAATGGTGGATGTGTAGTGTACACGCGCTGGTGGGGGTTGTCCTCTTTTTCCGCCCTTGCACTGTGTGCGCTGTTTGCGTGCACTTGTTGTGTGTGTGCCTACCTGCGTCTCCGCGGTACGTTGCGTCCTTGGTGGTGCATCAGCAGAAGCATGGGAAGGGCCTGCAGTGCTGGATTCATGCCCGGGGTGCCGCATCTTCGTTGTCCGTGCTCTGCGTCCGTGTTACCGCCTCTCTTTCACGTGCGGTGTCTCTTAGCCGTGGGAGCCGTTTGTTTGCGGCATCGTAATTTATGCGCCGGGCGGGGCGTGTTTCGTCGGACGGTGTGTGTCAGTTGGGCTGCGCCGCTACGTGTACGGGCGCACTTTGATGGCGGACGGTGTTGCTGGCTCGCCGGCGGTGTTTGGCCTGCTTTTCGCATCGTAATTGGGCGGGCGTGTGGACTGCTGCGTGCCGGCGGTAACTGGTGGTTTTTGCATCCGCCAGCACGGCGGTTGTGCTTCCGCCCGCCATCGTAATGGGCCCCTAAGTATTTTCATCAAAATAAACAGGTGTGTGAGGACACATTTTGTTTTCCGGCCGGTGAACAAATGATTCAGGTTTTTAGACTCTGAGAGTGATTGATAATGGTTCAATTCCGGTCACAATTATGAGAGGTTCCTTCAAAGGCCTTCCACCTATGTAAAAGGTGTAAGGATCTTGAATACAAAATAAAGTACTAAGGGCCTGATTACAAGTTGGGTTGTTCATTCTGTCTCGTGCATAATCCCGTTTACGCATTGGATGGAATTATGATTTTGGTTTTATTTAACACATACGATAATTATCAGATGCATTAAATAATCCAACATTTGTTAAAATTCTGCAGGTCAAACCAGCCGAAACTTAACAGGGTAAAACATACAGTATTTACCATAGCATGTGGATTTCGGTGTGTGAAATACGAAAATCTGCATGTTATTCACTATACACTCGTAATGGGTGGTATTTATCGCACCTCATAAATAGCATACCCCATGGTATCGTTATTTATCAAGGCGATCAATAACGCCTCTACTTGCAATCAGGCTGTAAGACTTTATTTGTCTTTAAAAAGTGGAGGGGTGATTATCATCCAATAGAATGATCAGTGTTGAAGATATCCTTTCAGGAAGCTATATCAGTTTGACCAATAATTGCAGTATGTTTTTAGTTTTGATCAGAAGATATTTTCTCAGCCCTTCATTCCTACATCAGACTCAGGACAATGGTAGATAATATGGAGCACATCACAGCTCTCTTGTGTGCAGCACCAGCAAGTCGCGTGTTGCAGTAGGCCTGCTGTGTGGAATGTTTGTGGAGTACATTTGGGGGTAAATTTCACCCAGGCCTCTCTGACCTCTTTCTCCATTTCCTCAGTGATTGCAGCTCATTCGTCTTCCACGTGACCTATTTGGTGTAGCCCTTGCCATTTGGTGGGTAACTGCGCCAAGAGAGACCAAGAGTGAAAGTGTTGGACCATGAGATTATAAAATCCGGACGCCGCTCCTTTGAACACAACCTACTGTTAAAGGTATTGTGATATCAGTGAATCCTCTATGAACCACGGTGGTGCTCTCAATCAGCTAGTGAGAGAGTGTTTCAGTTGCAGGTATTTCCATTCCTGGAACAGAGGCAAGTTGAAGGTCCAATATTAGCAATTGGTCTAACATAAGTAGACCCGCTCCCACAGGTCCCAGAGGATAGGCGAACCCCCTACTTGTACACCGGCATTACACCAGATAGGAACTCACAAATACAGTCTTGTGTTACTCTAGAGCAGGTTGAGGGCAGTAAACCAGACCTTAAACATCATCTGTATGACTGGATTGGTAGTTTGTGAGGATGGGGAACCGGTATTGTACAGCATTTTGAGGCCCGGCGTTGCATCCATGATCTCCCTTTCAATAAAGACCCACACTGGGGCAACGTCCCATGTATGCCCCAAATGCACCATCTGTGATAGATGGAGTGCCGTGTGATAGTGCTCTACACATGGAAGGGTAAGACCACAGCATCACCTGTCGGCAATCAGTTTGGTAAGTTTCAATCTGTGCCGCAGGGAATCCCAGACAAAGGATTTTTTACCTCTGTAAATTTCCCTCGGGTAGAAGTTTTGACCCGGAGCATGCCCAGGACATAGGTGAACTGAGGTACTATCACCATTTTCACCGCCTGCAGCAGTCCTTATAATGAGACATTTAGATGACACCATTTGGCATATTCCTCCTCAGTCTTGGTTTCGGTAGGACAGTGTTGTCCGACACCATCTTTTCCAGGCCTTTGTTGACATACAACCCCAGATACTTTAGGTAGTCTGTTTTCCATTTAAATTTATAGTCCAGGAGGGCTGTTCTCATAGTAATCCAGAACAGTGGCAAGGTACCACTCTTGTTCCAGTTGATCTTGTATCCGGAGATAGTTGAGAAATTCAAGATAGTGGACATGAGCACCTGTAGGAAGGTGGGGAGGGTAGTGAGTGTAAGGCAGTATGGCATCTGCATATAGGAGAATTTTGGAGGCATGCACAGGCATAGGAATACCTGCCATCTATGGGTGTTGACGTATGGTGTCTGCCAAAGGTTCTAAAGCCAGGTAAAATAAGAAGGTCGAGATGGGACATCCCTGTTGGGTCCCTCTCCGGACAAGAAAGGGTTCCGAAAGAAAGCCCCTGCTGTTAACTTGCGCGGAGGGAGCCTCTTAAAGCCACCCAACCTTGTCTATGAAGTTGTTTCCGAGCCCATGCCACCGGAGCCTATGGAATAGATAGGTACATTCCATCTAGTCAAAACCCTTCTCAGTTCCAGGGAGAGGGCCACAAGATCTTGCAAGTCGTTGGAAAGCCAAAGTATGTGGGCTAATGTTCAGAGATGGTTGCGGAGGTCCTGCCTAGTACAAACCCCACCGCTGAGCTATGCACAAGCGTAGAGATCACCTGCTTGAGTCGCTTGACCAGAATTACTGCCAATATTTTCATGTTATTGTTCAATAGTGAGATTGGGTGGTAACCAGTGGAGTGGGTCTTTCACGGGTTTGCGAGAGGAGAGACTGCCCATCACCCCAGCCTCCTTGTAGGTTTCGTAGAGGGATTCCACCACTTCTGCTTTTACCCAGTGATAAAAGTCACCTGAAACCATCTTCCTCTGGAGCTTTATATTAAGGAAGGCTGGAGATTGCCTGGCTATAGCCTCCTTTGTAGTGTCACAAGTCAGGAAACCTTGTCCTTTGTCATTCAGGCTAGGAAGCATTAGACCTTCATAAATGCACATTCCTTGGAGTCGTCGTGTTCCACTTATGGGCTGTATTGTTCCGTATGGTAACCTGCAAACCCGTTGGCGATTGCCTGAGGGTTCATGAGCAGGTGCCCTTCAGAATCGTTTATGGCAAAGAAGGCTGTCAGTGCTTTGCTTTGTTTCAATAGGACTACTAACAAGCAGACAGCTTTCTCACCTTGCTCATAATTATGAGCCTATAGCTGGTATAGCGTCATATTTCCGCTTTCATGGTATACAAGGTGTTGAGGTCCCTTTTGGCCTTCTTAAGTCTACTCCTGTAATATTCTTTCGGTGGGCTATGTAGGCCTGTGTCACGAGTTTGATATCTTGTTCTAAAGCCAACTGCTGGTCTGCCCTGCACCTATTGGTCAATGCAAAATCTCTCATGATTTGACCCCTGATGGTGTCCTTTGCGGCCACCCAGATGATTTGGAGGGAGTTTACCGAGCCCTTATTTTCATTCAGATAGGTGGTTATATGTGATTTCAAGAACTTTCTCTCAGCAGGCATTTAGTAGCAAGAGATATTAAGGCACCACGGTTTCTTATGGGGTCGCCTCAAGCCCCAGTCCATCTGAAGGCAGATGGGGGTGTGATCCGAGATCCCAGTCTCCAAAATATCACTATCAAGGAATGTGGAGTAACAATGGGGGAGATAAGGAAATAATCTATTCTGAATGGGGTGCAGTATGCGCCAAATGTCGGTTAGGCCAGGATCATCCGTTATGTCTTGCAGTATGGCCTTGTCTTTACTATGCGTCATATCTCTGGAGCCGGTCCTGTGAAGGACGGTGTCCGAAGCAGGGCTCCGGTCACCCCCAAACCCAAGCTCAACTGGGAGGTTCCAAGTTCCGTTAGTGCTCTGTTAAGTTGAAGGAGAAAGGGTTCCATGTTCCCTGTGGGGGCATAGAAAGAGCCCACCCCAAGAATCTTGTCATCCAGCCGGAGTGCAGTAAGTATAACTCGCCCTTCAACATCCACCCAGGACCTTAAGATTTTACATTGCAATGATCTCTGGAGCTGTATAGTCACCCCACATTCTCTGCAGTTTATGTTTGGTATCGATTCACCCAAAAGTCAATTAGGAGGCTCTTCAGCTGAAGAGTATCTGACTCACCCAGTTGTGTTTAAGCTTTGCAGCTTCTGTACTGGATAAATGGGCCTCTTGAATAAGGGCAAATTTTGCTCGCTTGGAGGTTAGGTAGGAAAGAACTTGTTTTGTTTAATATAGTTGTTAAAACCATTTACATAAGGGAGGCTATGTGTAAGGCATGGTGCGCCATGATGGTGGCTGGGCAATGGGGAGGTGATGTGTGGGGATCAGAGATAGACGACGGGGAGGGAGAGATGAGTAATCCTGCACCTGCGACAGAGGGAATTTGGCACAGTCGGTTGTTGACTCCAGCCAATTGCTAGGTCAGCATATCAATGAGACATAAGGGTGATGTGGAGTAATGAGACCCTGAAGTTAATGTCCCATTTTCGCGGTTGCAGTTGGAGTTGTAGAAAGGCTTTCTATTTGGTATTGGCCTAAACTGAAAAATCCAGCGCAATCTTAATTTATTGCCATCCAACTCATAAGAACCATGGGGCTCATTAGTATGGCGGGCGGACAAAGTCCGCCCGCCAGAGCCCCGGGAAACGGGACCGCCCGCACTGCATGCGGCGGTCCCGCACCTACGATTAGGATGCGCCCGCCACACTGGCGGGCGCATCCCGCATTTGTAACATTGCGGCTGGCGGTGCTCAAAGCACCGCCTGCCGCAATGCCACAAAAGCAAGTTGTGCATTTCAGTGCACAACGTGACAGGCACTGCGCGGTGCCTGCCACGTTGTACATTGAAATGCAGGGGGGTACCATAGGTACCACCCATGTGCACCCCCCACCCCCCAGAATACCTGGGGGCCCGCTACGGGCCCCCAATGGCGAGAACCGCATGCCTTTCCGTGGCGGCGTTGCCACCACGGAAAGGCTAAACCCCGCATGCATCATAATTAGGCCTGGGCGGTATATTCCGTTTCGCTCGCGGAATTTGCGGAATTTGGGTAATTTCGTGTTCCGCGGAGAACGCGGAATTGCCAAAAATTCCGCGATCCGCGGCTTCGCAGAGTTTTTTGCTTGTTCGCGCTTTCAAAATGCGTGTTCGCGAGATATTTCTCTCCGAGCACGCAAACAGCGTTCGTGAACAGGAAAAAAGCATCGCGAACGGGCGGAACAAGCAATTCCGCGTGTTCGCTGAACTTTTGCGTGCTCGTGGAGATTTTTTACCGTTTTGCGGAGCTTTGCGTAGCGCAACTACGCAAATTCCGCCCAGCCCTAATCATAATATGGATGGCGGTGTCTACAAGACACCGCCACCATATTAACAGCTTTTCCGCCCGGTAGGCAATTGGGCGGATTGCCTACCGGCGGAAAACCGGCAGACGGTCTTTCCGTCCGCCGGTGTCCCCCCCGCCATAGTAATATGGCGGGGGAATTGGCATGCGGGCGGGCACAAATGTCGGGCGGATCGCCACCGCCATGCGGGCGGTGGCGATCCGCCCGACATGCTAATGGGCCCCCAGGTTTCTATTCTGCAGTCAGAACTACTCGGGCCTATTTGTGGTGTAGGAAGCAAGCTATGATTGGCCTGGGTCTGGTTGTGGAATCCCTTAGCGGGGCTCTGGAGCATATTCTGTGAGCCCATTGCAGTTTAAGAGGTTGGGTGAAAGTTAAACCTAGTAGCTGCAGTAACAGGTCCATCAACAGGCTCAGCACATTATTATTCACTTCCAACCTTTCAGAAATTCTGTAGAATCAGACGTTAGCCAGCCTTGCCCTGTCCTTCAAATTGATCATCTTTCGTTTGAGATACCAGATGTCTAGACCCCAGGAGTCCGCATTGTCTAGGCCTGTCTTCCAATACAGTGGTACATTTGTCCAAGCTGTCCACGATGGTGTGAAAAGAGCCCAGATCTGAGATCTTTGCATCCATGGCACCTAATTGAGTCACCACTGCTGAGATCTCCTCCAGAATGAGTTCCATTGAGGCCTCCTGTGGTGTTGTACATGTGATGCCCAATGGTTTGGTACTCCCCACAATGTCCGTAAAAGAAATTGCCTCATGGCTTTGCCATTAGCCATGTTCATAGGCAGGTTGTATCTGGGAGGGAAAAGAATAAAGACCAGACACAGCTTATCCAAGGAGGGTAGATACAGTAAACGTGTGCAATCAGAATCTTTGGCCCAGCCTAAGTTTGTCCCACCAAGAAGGGCAGATGGCAGTGAAAAATGCCATAGCAGAACAGAGTCTTGGAGTCTTGGAGGTCGTCACCTGGCTGGGGTGTATCGCACCAGCTGGGTGCTCCATGGGCAATCCAAGGGCTTTGTAGTGGGAGTGGTGAGAGGTCAGGAGGGAGGCCGGTTGATAACCATGAATGGTCTCTGCAACGCTTAGGAGGATCCCGGTCAAGCGTCCCAGCTGAACTCATTGATGGGTTATGAAGAGGGATACACTCAGTCTACTCCGCGCCTCCATGAGTCACGTGGTCACTAGATAAGATCAGTAGGCCTCTATAAATGATGTACCGCATGAGACAAGCGCACCCCTGCCCTGTTCTTTGATGCAAGGTGTCCCTAAAAATTAGGGATACAGCATCTGATCAGGCACCAGTGCGGGGTGTCAAGGGCTCTCTCCCAGCTCTGCAGCCTCATGTATCCAAAGCTCCCAGGACTGAGCAGGATGGATGCTGAGCCCGCTGTGGGCATGGGTCAAGGTAGGCTCCTCCCAGCTGCCTCTCAAAGGCTGCACTGTATCTCTAGCAACCTGAGTCAGAGTTGGTCTTAAGGGGCTTAGGTCAAAGTTGGGCCTGCTAGCGCCCAGTCATCACCCCTGGCGTTTCATTGAGTCGGGGGCAGTGGCTAGCTTTGAGGGTTAGTCCCCACCATACACCGCCGGCAGTTGGTGTGGTTTCGGCAGCTGGTAAAAGTCCCCCTGCTCCTCACAATCTGTTCTGTCTGTACCGTTCAGTATGGGGCAACAGGTGCGCTGTTGCTGCCGGTGACTGGGCCTGGGGAGCTCTATATAGAGTCGGCCATGACATTCAGCAGCTAGACTCTGTCCCTCAATCTTCGGATTTTTAATGAAGTTTCTAGTATCACAGTAATTGATGCTTTCTGTACTTTTTTCATATATGAATCACAAATTAACAACCTTGTGGTTAGTTTATATAAAGTATTTTTCGAACTACTAAACCCTATAGTTTGGGACCAGAGCAGTAGATGAGTGCTTAAATCCTTTTAAAGCACAGTGGGCTGGGCAGATTTTTAGCCCCTCTCAGCCCTACCATAGATCCAAAGTTCACGTTGCAGTGTCAGCCCTAGGATTGCCACACTGCTCAGTGCCATAGGTATATGACCATTCCATTATTTGGGAGTGACACAATGCATCGATGCCACAGCCAATGAAGTTGTGCTGTATGGACCCCTAACATGTCGTTGAAAGAAGTCACAATTGGAGCTAGAGTCAAAATATTGATTATGTAGCTAAATACCTGCACAACATGTCTGGAAAATACCACCATTTGGCCCTCAGCTACTAGCTTTTTATTTTTATTAAAGCCCTAACCTAGTTCAACTCAAAAAATTACTCAAATTGCCATTTAGAAAAGGACATGCTCGGATCAGAGTTGCATATACAGGGGCCGATTACGATGAGTGTCGGAAAGCCTCCGACCTCAGGTCAAGGCTTTCCATCACTCATCGTCGGTTGCACTTCTGACGGCTAATAACCATCTAGGCGGTCGGAATTGAAACCGGCCGGTCATTCCGGCTGGATTCCAACGGGCTCAAGGAGCCTGTCGGCCAGTCGGAGACCAGCCCGTAATCAAAAAGAGATGGAGCTTCTGCCATTGGGATTACGATGCTCGGTTTCTGACAGGCTTTCAATGCCAGGCTTTCCGACATGGAAAGCCTGTCGGAAAGCGAGTTTGGGGGGCCATGTCAGGGCCCCCTTCTCCTTGCGGCCTCCGGTTGGGGGCAAAGGGAGCACCTCTGGTGCCCCCCTGTTGATCTCCGCACCGTGTGGTACCTGCCACGTGGTGCAGGAATGAACACAATCTCCCATTTCTCTAGAGGAGCTTGTGCTACTGCTGGTTTACGGCCGTAGCACAAGCTCCCATTGAGAAATGGGAATATGCGACCGCACCATGTGCGTTCGCATTGTAATTGCGGTGTCGGGACCGCAGACCTTAGGTCAGTCGGTCCAGAGACCACGACGGTGTTGGTCAGAGGCAACTCTGACCAACATCGTAAGAAGGCCCTTAATATCTATCAGTTATCCATTGTTTATTAATCTGGCCACCAGATTCCACAGGGGTCCTGCAGATGCCAGTGACAACATCACATGCCAGGATTAACTATCACAAATGCACACGTTATGTCATGAATAACCAGCGGTATGCCAGAGATGGGTATCTTTATACCTGACATTGCCGTCATAATGCTAAGGATTTTCATGATGCCCAGGATTCCAGCAATATTTCACTCATGTTGTCAGGCATGTCCACTACCGTACATGGAATTAGCCACAATATTGGAGAAATGAAGACATTATGCCTTAAACAGGCACCCTCATGCCAGGTATGTCCACTATCTCTACAGAGGTAGTCGTAATATACCAAAGGTGACTATCATTATGATGAGCACCATCGTGGTAGGGATGCCCACCATTGTGGACTCAGTGACCAGAACATTCCACATTCCTTGGATTGCAAGCTGCCAGCCTAGGTATACCTGAGGGTTCAACAAGACACTGAGCTACAGCTTTGCATTCCTGAGCCTCCATGAAAAGCATACACCATATGGACCCAGAAAGAAGCTCCTAGGGCTGGGACATGAGGCCACAGAGCACAGAGAATGGGAGAAGGTACACATGGTGCTGGTCATTGAGTGCACACCACAACACAAAGCTGCTGCCTTGTGTGAAATTGAGCTATTCAGTGAGTGGAGAAGGGGGCCTGAATGCCTGAGGCATGGACAGTTTGAACTCTTGGTGAAGGTAAAACTGCTGTCCTTGGCTTTCATGCTCACTTGGGGGAAGTGTGGTAAATATATGCATCCTCCTTCTCTTATGCACAAAGTCCATGAAAGAGTCAGTCACTAACAGCCTGATTCATATATTTGTGGCATGCATACTCCATCGCAATGGCAACGGAGTATAATTACCATCAATATAATGGTCCACCTGCTGAATTTAGATGGCGGGCCGACCATAGTTTGGCAACGGCGCAGACTACACCATTAGAGAAACTGCATTGTGTTCACACACCCAATTTAGCATGCTTTTTTCTGGCAGGAAAGCCCTCGCTAGACAGGGGCAGTAAAAAAGTAGAAATGCCCACCCGCGGCATGGGATATAACTCTTATGATGAGGGGGCCATTGTTATTCTGGATTTTCTTTTTGAATTTTTTTTTTATAAGTTTGATGGATGGCTCCTTCATGTTGACTATGACATGCGTCAACCTTAAAAAAGCATTGCCATGATGGCGGTTCCTTCCAACCCTTTATAAATGAACATTGGCTTGGTGGTCATTTCTAATTTTGGCGGGCGGAAACTTTGTCAGGGCAACGGAGTAATATACTCTATTGCACTGATGGACTTAACCTCCACCCACCAAATTATAAATCGGCCCCTAAGTTATTTGCTTGGACTCAGATCAGACTCTCAGTTCATACACAATGACAGTGGCGGCTGTCAAAATTGTTTATATGGCCAGACACCACTGGAGAGTGACTTCATTTTTTGGGAATAGTAGATTTATTAAGCTATTTCCAATATATCATATGAAAAGGTAGCATTTAACCACTGTATACCATCATATCCACATATAAATTAGACCTTGATTGGTTTTTCACTGGAGGTCAAAAACTTCCAAATAAATTATAACAAAAATAATTTTTCATAGCAGATTTTTTTCCGTATGCATTTCAAATTTGCGGAATTTGGGTAATTTCGTGTTCCGCGGAGAACGCGGAATTGCCAAAAATTCCGCGATCCGCGGCTTCGCAGAGTTTTTTGCTTGTTCGCGCTTTCAAAATGCGTGTTCGCGAGATATTTCTCCCCGAGCACGCAAACAGCGTTCGTGAACAGGAAAAAAGCATCGCGAACGGGCGAACAAGCAATTCCGCGTGTTCGCGGAACTTTTGCGTGCTCGTGGAGATTTTTTACCGTTTTGCGGAGCTTTGCGTAGCGCAACTACGCAAATTCCGCCCAGCCCTAATCATAATATGGATGGCGGTGTCTACAAGACACTGCCACCATATTAACAGCTTTTCCGCCCGGTAGGCAATCGGGCGGATTGCCTACCGGCGGAAAACCGGCGGACGGTCTTTCCGTCCGCCGGTGTCCCCCCGCCATAGTAATATGGCGGGGGAATTGGCATGCGGGCGGGCACAAATGTCGGGCGGATCGCCACCGCCATGCGGGCGGTGGCGATCCGCCCGACATGCTAATGGGCCCCCATGTTTCTATTCTGCAGTCAGAACTACTCGGGCCTATTTGTGGTGTAGGAAGCAAGCTATGATTGGCCTGGGTCTGGTTGTGGAATCCCTTAGCGGGGCTCTGGAGCATATTCTGTGAGCCCATTGCAGTTTAAGAGGTTGGGTGAAAGTTAAACCTAGTAGCTGCAGTAACAGGTCCATCAACAGGCTCAGCACATTATTATTCACTTCCAACCTTTCAGAAATTCTGTAGAATCAGACGTTAGCCAGCCTTGCCCTGTCCTTCAAATTGATCACCTTTCGTTTGAGATACCAGATGTCTAGACCCCAGGAGTCCGCATTGTCTAGGCCTGTCTTCCAATACAGTGGTACATTTGTCCAAGCTGTCCACGATGGTGTGAAAAGAGCCCAGATCTGAGATCTTTGCATCCATGGCACCTAATTGAGTCACCACTGCTGAGATCTCCTCCAGAATGAGTTCCATTGAGGCCTCCTGTGGTGTTGTACATGTGATGCCCAATGGTTTGGTACTCCCCACAATGTCCGTAAAAAGAAATTGCCTCATGGCTTTGCCATTAGCCATGTTCATAGGCAGGTTGTATCTGGGAGGGAAAAGAATAAAGACCAGACACAGCTTATCCAAGGAGGGTAGATACAGTAAACGTGTGCAATCAGAATCTTTGGCCCAGCCTAAGTTTGTCCCACCAAGAAGGGCAGATGGCAGTGAAAAATGCCATAGCAGAACAGAGTCTTGGAGTCTTGGAGGTCGTCACCTGGCTGGGGTGTATCGCACCAGCTGGGTGCTCCATGGGCAATCCAAGGGCTTTGTAGTGGGAGTGGTGAGAGGTCAGGAGGGAGGCCGGTTGATAACCATGAATGGTCTCTGCAACGCTTAGGAGGATCCCGGTCAAGCGTCCCAGCTGAACTCATTGATGGGTTATGAAGAGGGATACACTCAGTCTACTCCGCGCCTCCATGAGTCACGTGGTCACTAGATAAGATCAGTAGGCCTCTATAAATGATGTACCGCATGAGACAAGCGCACCCCTGCCCTGTTCTTTGATGCAAGGTGTCCCTAAAAATTAGGGATACAGCATCTGATCAGGCACCAGTGCGGGGTGTCAAGGGCTCTCTCCCAGCTCTGCAGCCTCATGTATCCAAAGCTCCCAGGACTGAGCAGGATGGATGCTGAGCCCGCTGTGGTCATGGGTCAAGGTAGGCTCCTCCCAGCTGCCTCTCAAAGGCTGCACTGTATCTCTAGCAACCTCAGTCAGAGTTGGTCTTAAGGGGCTTAGGTCAAAGTTGGGCCTGCTAGCGCCCAGTCATCACCCCTGGCGTTTCATTGAGTCGGGGGCAGTGGCTAGCTTTGAGGGTTAGTCCCCACCATACACCGCCGGCAGTTGGTGTGGTTTCGGCAGCTGGTAAAAGTCCCCCTGCTCCTCACAATCTGTGCTGTCTGTACCGTTCAGTATGGGGCAACAGGTGCGCTGTTGCTGCCGGTGACTGGGCCTGGGGAGCTCTATATAGAGTCGGCCATGACATTCAGCAGCTAGACTCTGTCCCTCAATCTTCGGATTTTTAATGAAGTTTCTAGTATTACAGTAATTGATGCTTTCTGTACTTTTTTCATATATGAATCACAAATTAACAACCTTGTGGTTAGTTTATATAAAGTATTTTTCGAACTACTAAACCCTATAGTTTGGGACCAGAGCAGTAGATGAGTGCTTAAATCCTTTTAAAGCACAGTGGGCTGGGCAGATTTTTAGCCCCTCTCAGCCCTACCATAGATCCAAAGTTCACGTTGCAGTGTCAGCCCTAGGATTGCCACACTGCTCAGTGCCATAGGTATATGACCATTCCATTATTTGGGAGTGACACAATGCATCGATGCCACAGCCAATGAAGTTGTGCTGTATGGACCCCTAACATGTCGTTGAAAGAAGTCACAATTGGAGCTAGAGTCAAAATATTGATTATGTAGCTAAATACCTGCACAACATGTCTGGAAAATACCACCATTTGGCCCTCAGCTACTAGCTTTTCATTTTTATTAAAGCCCTAACCTAGTTCAACTCAAAAATTACTCAAATTGCCATTTAGAAAAGGACATGCTCGGATCAGAGTTGCATATACAGGGGCCGATTACGATGAGTGTCGGAAAGCCTCCGACCTCAGGTCAAGGCTTTCCATCACTCATCGTCGGTTGCACTTCTGACGGCTAATAACCATCTAGGCGGTCGGAATTGAAACCGGCCGGTCATTCCGGCTGGATTCCAACGGGCTCAAGGAGCCTGTCGGCCAGTCGGAGACCAGCCTGTAATCAAAAAGAGATGGAGCTTCTGCCATTGGGATTACGATGCTCGGTTTCTGACAGGCTTTCCATGCCAGGCTTTCCGACATGGAAAGCCTGTCGGAAAGCGAGTTTGGGGGGCCATGGCAGGGCCCCCTTCTCCTTGCGGCCTCCGGTTGGGGGCAAAGGGAGCACCTCTGGTGCCCCCCTGTTGATCTCCGCACCGTGTGGTACCTGCAACGTGGTGCAGGAATGAACACAATCTCCCATTTCTCTAGAGGAGCTTGTGCTACTGCTGGTTTATGGCCGTAGCACAAGCTCCCATTGAGAAATGGGAATATGCGACCGCACCATGTGCGTTCGCATTGTAATTGCGGTGTCGGGACCGCAGACCTTAGGTCAGTCGGTCCAGAGACCACGACGGTGTTGGTCAGAGGCAACTCTGACCAACATCGTAAGAAGGCCCTTAATATCTATCAGTTATCCATTGTTTATTAATCTGGCCACCAGATTCCACAGGGGTCCTGCAGATGCCAGTGACAACATCACATGCCAGGATTAACTATCACAAATGCACACGTTATGTCATGAATAACCAGCGGTATGCCAGAGATGGGTATCTTTATACCTGACATTGCCGTCATAATGCTAAGGATTTTCATGATGCCTAGGATTCCAGCAATATTTCACTCATGTTGTCAGGCATGTCCACTACCGTACATGGAATTAGCCACAATATTGGAGAAATGAAGACATTATGCCTTAAACAGGCACCCTCATGCCAGGTATGTCCACTATCTCTACAAAGGTAGTCGTAATATACCAAAGGTGACTATCATTATGACGGAGATGAGCACCATCGTGGTAGGGATGCCCACCATTGTGGACTCAGTGACCAGAACATTCCACATTCCTTGGATTGCAAGCTGCCAGCCTAGGTATACCTGAGGGTTCAACAAGACACTGAGCTACAGCTTTGCATTCCTGAGCCTCCATGAAAAGCATACACCATATGGACCCAGAAAGAAGCTCCTAGGGCTGGGACATGAGGCCACAGAGCACAGAGAATGGGAGAAGGTACACGTGGTGCTGGTCATTGAGTGCACACCACAACACAAAGCTGCTGCCTTGTGTGAAATTAAGCTATTCAGTGAGTGGAGAAGGGGGCCTGAAGGCCTGAGGCATGGACAGTTTGAACTCTTGGTGAAGGTAAAACTGCTGTCCTTGGCTTTCATGCTCACTTGGGGGAAGGGTGGTAAATATATGCATCCTCCTTCTCTTATGCACAAAGGCCATGAAAGAGTCAGTCACTAACAGCCTGATTCATATATTTGTGGCATGCATACTCCATCGCAATGGCAACGGAGTATAATTACCATCAATATAATGGTCCACCTGCTGAATTTAGATGGCGGGCCGACCATAGTTTGGCAACGGCGCAGACTACACCATTAGAGAAACTGCATTGTGTTCACATACCCAATTTAGCATGCTTTTTTCTGCCAGGAAAGCCCTCGCTAGACAGGGGCAGTAAAAAAGTAGAAATGCCCACCCGCGCCATGGGATATAATTCTTATGATGAGGGGGCCATTGTTATTCTGGATTTTCTTTTTGAATTTTTTTTTTATAAGTTTGATGGATGGCTCCTTCATGTTGACTATGACATGCGTCAACCTTAAAAAAGCATTGCCATGATGGCGGTTCCTTCCAACCCTTTATAAATGAACATTGGCTTGGTGGTCATTTCTAATTTTGGCGGGCGGAAACTTTGTCAGGGCAACGGAGTAATATACTCTATTGCACTGATGGACTTAGCCTCCACCCACCAAATTATAAATCGGCCCCTAAGTTATTTGCTTGGACTCAGATCAGACTCTCAGTTCATACACAATGACAGTGGCGGCTGTCAAAATTGTTTATATGGCCAGACACCACTGGAGAGTGACTTCATTTTTTGGGAATAGTAGATTTATTAAGCTATTTCCAATATATCATATGAAAAGGTAGCATTTAACCACTGTATACCATCATATCCACATATAAATTAGACCTTGATTGGTTTTTCACTGGAGGTCAAAAACTTCCAAATAAATTATAACAAAAATAATTTTTCATAGCAGATTTTTTTCCGTATGCATTTCAAATCCCAGCAGGGCAGACTCACATCTTCATCCATTTACGAATGACAGACAGGCTGCCATTAAGTTGTAAAATCTCTAATTTATCATATTAAGACATAGCAAACGTTAGTAACAAGTGCTACATGAGAACTATTTACAATTGTTATGTATTTGTTTGAGAAAGGTGTCAGTTCCAATTCCTAGAGTACCTTGAATCAATTATCATGGAGGTCTTACAGGACTGAAAACAGATAGTTTAAAGTACAGTCCAGGTACAGTCACAGGGGTGAGACTGTAGCCAGGTGAAAACGAAAGCGCAGGGAAAGGTGGTCATTCTTTTCACTGCCTTCCTTCAAAATACAGGAATGCTCTTCCATCTGCTGTCTGTGCCATGCATTCTTACAGCTCCTTTAAAACGTTACTGAAGCTCAACTTTTCTCACTTTCATTAAACTGCTTTGTTCTCAGCTGGACTGAGGTTTATTCCTAGGGCACCCAGGAGTGGGTGACAGTGCGCTGTATCAATGCAAATCCATTCATTCATTCACTCATTCATTAATTTACTCAACCATTCATTCATTTACAGTTGGGTGCACTAACAGACAACACACACACATACATACATGCACACACACACACATAGTCAGACAACACCAATATGTACACATGCAGGCACAGGTGACTGTTGCTGAAAGCATGGGTAGATTCATGCTTCTGGGGATAGTTACATGGGAAGATGGCTGTGGGTTTATATGGCAGTGGATGAGTGGACAGCTGGCCAGGTGTGGCATGTATTCGCTTGGGTCAGGGTGGAAACATGGAGACGGGTGGAAGAATGTAAGTAGAAGTAAGTTGGAGTTAGAGTAGAACCAAGTATGAGTAAGTAACAGTAAGAGTAAATTGCTGTAATAATAGGTATAGATATAAGTTAAAAAAAAGAGGCAAGTACAAGAAAGTGTACGATAAAGTATGCATAGAGGTAAGTAACTAGGAGTAAGAGTAGAAATAATTAGAATTAAGGAGATCCAAGGATTGTAGGAACAAGAATGTGCTTAAGTAGAAGTAAGTCGGCGGAATGAGAAGTACGGGTAAGAGTGACAATTATCAATTCAATTACAAAAAATAGGAAGGAGTAACAGTAGACATTGGAAGCAGCAAGAGTACAAGTGGTAGTTCAAGTAGGGCTATGTGGAAGTAATTAGACGTGACTGAGAGTGGGCACAACTAGAAGTACGCGTACAAGTAAAAGTAGGGGTAAGTCTTGAAAGGTGAGAAAGAGTAAGTAGGAGTAAGGTTAAGAGTAAAAATAAACTTTGTAAATGAAACTGAAAATAACAGTGAGCAGGAGTATGAGTATGCATACATAGGAGTATGCATAAAAGTAAATAGGAGTAATAGTATAAGTATTATTAGTAAAAAGGATAGAAGACGAGGCATAAAACTGGATTATACTAGAGCAATTACAAATAATTAAAATGGGAGTAGGCATAGGTAGGATATGGGGTAAGTAGGAGTAAGAAGGCATAAATGTAGGATTATGAGTAAGCAGGAGTTAAAGTAGGAGAGATAGTAGGTAGGATTAACATCGAAATTAAGTAGCAGTCTGTGGAAACAAAACTAGAGGTAAAACTAGAAGTACGTCAAGGACTAAATGTAAGAGTATCATTGAAAATAAGTGTAGCAGTAAGCTGAAGAGTAAGAGTAGGAGTAAAATAGGAGTAAGAGCAGGAGTAAAAGTGAGATGGTGTAAGTAAAAACAATTTTGAACATGTCCTAAGGGAGGTTTGGTGTCATGATGCATCAGCCACTTTGTAAAACTGTATTTGATTGGTTTAGATCCTGTGCACACACTCCCGTTAGGCAGTCACTGCTGTGTCCGATGAAAAACCCCAAGTAGAACAACCAGATTGTAATGAGGTCTAGAAGCCCGGTGATGTCATTAAAATGATATATTTCAGATAAAAAGCTGCCAACAACTGTTAAGACACTTGGCTGTGGAAAGATATAGCAGCATAGCTGGAATTCCTTTCACAAGTGCAGAGGGAATGCAGATAAACTGCTGCCGAAATGCATGGTGGGTACTAATTATCGGAACACTCCTTATCTCTGACGTCACGCTTAACTGCAAGAGCTGCCGACTTTGGAACTGGAGAAGCAGATTCGAGCCTGGGCGTTGGCTCAGCATCCTGTGATTCTGGAATGCAACTGGTGCTCATGTAAAGCGCTCCAATACCTTCGGGTCGAGGTCGCGCTATATGAAACTGCAACAACAACAAAAATGAAGCAAAAGGCTCATATAAATGAATTCGTCGTCACTACCCAACTGCAGAAATAAATGCAAACTACAAGGGATAATGTTTAAAAATGCCCGCCAACAGCCGTCTTACCCTTTGCTTTGGGTGTTAGAAATGTGTTTGAAACGTGTCTTTGCCTTTAAAGCAGAACAATGCTTCCCTGAACGGTGATTTCCGGACACTGTGGGAGGCTGTTTAAAATAGAGCTCCAGCGTAATCTCCTCTTCTGTGCAAAAAGAGAGCATGTGTGATAAGCTGCTTAAAAATACATCCTTTAATGTATTTGAACAATAACACGTCGGACTACTTTGCCTCGTGCACGCAGGGCCCTTCACAATGCGCAGCCGCAAGAAAACAAGCAAAACACCATCACTAACAATGCATAACAATCCAAGCAGCCAATGGGGTTTACCAAAGGTGTGAATAATGGTGACAACAAAACTGACGACTGAGCCAGTGCCCACTGAAAGTGTGCCAAATGGGGGGTCAGTTTCCAAAGAGTGAATGACACTTCAACAGAGCATGGATGAGGAAGGGGGACACAAAGCTCCCTATGTAACTCTATATAGTATTATTTAACATAATACAATGTATTAACTTTAACAGATCTGGGGTCTCATCATATGCAAACCATTTGAGTCAGTAAATCAGTGTGTTTGTGAACTTCAAAACTCTTTTTAAATGTACTAAACCCAGAGCCCGACTGGCCGTTGCGGGTATCAGGCGTTTCCCCGGGAGCTGGAAGGGTGGATGACGGTTTTGGAGTGGTGGGGGCCGGTTTTGTTACTGGGGGCCGGTTTTGCAGAGATGGTGCTGATCCAGCGCAATATTAGCCAACAACATTCATACACCATATACTCACTTGGGCCCATACATTCACACTACACTAATACTTACGCTGGGTGTCAGATGTATTCTTTTATCAAAGTCCCTGCTACCAATTACCTTCTGATTGAAGAGTAATAACTTACCAATGGATCCTTTGCTAATTGGGAAGTTTAAAATGAGTGACATTCATTATAGTACATTATCCTGAAATAATCACTGAGTCAGGAAGTTTTAAAATGTTTATCTAAAGTTTTAGCAGAGTAAAATACAGAAAACACGGTATTTGATTGAAATACCCAAGAAAAAGCATAGAAATGATTTTGCTAATAAATGACGGTGTTTAAGGAAGAGGAGAAGATAGAGACAGCAGCGCAACTAAAGGTTGCAGTATAGTTACCTAAATGCGAGAACCAAGCCCCTTAGCCAAGGAGTTGGAAAAGATAGGACCCGGGAAGGATGAAGAGCAAAGACTTCTTCCAGGATCAGGACAGGACCGGTGCCCTCTCTACAACGACGCCTGCGCCGTTCCCCTCTCTGATACTCGACTTCTCTCGATTCTCCCGTGCCTTCCTTCTAATGGACTCCGCCGCCCCCTCCTCAGGACCTCTTCCGGACAGGAATTCAGTCAGCAACCGATCAGCTGGGCAGTCTGGAGTTGAGAGCGCTCTGGCAGTATGGACGCCTGTTCTTCGTGAACGCATGCTCTGACTAATTTACTAATGCTATATTCTATTATACCCTTCTACACCCATGTACCTCCCCTTAATGTTGCTAACATTATGGGACCACTACTTCTGATTGGACAGGGACAGGGGGTGGATTCTCGCACCATGTCAACTTTGGCCTAAATTGTGAAGCCTATTGTTTTTAGCTTCCCGCCCCTTCAAATTAATACATTCACTTTATTTCCCACCCGTCTCACGACAAATGTTATACATTTTACAGGAGAAAAGTAACAATTTGTCTGCCGGAAACATTGAGTACATCATCTTCGGCCAATAGGTCGTGGCCTTGGGAGACGTCCAAGTTGACTTCACTTGGCAGGCATACAGGACACATGCGCAGAACCCTCTGTCTCTCGAGTTTCAAGACACCAACCCAGGCCCAAGTTTACGAATTACTAAAAGTGCAAGAAGAAAATATTAAATTCACAAATAAAAAGTTTCACTGTATACCCACTTTCCCTACTCTATTCCCATTTAATCATAATACTATCCTGCATTAGTAGCGTTAAGAAAACGACAATTTAATAATGACATGAGAGCAAGCTTAAGCATGTGAAAACATTAGCGGCCATTTTAATGCACACTGCGCAGAAGCAGAAGTTTCCCACCAAGCAAAGAAAGACGTCACACCATGTGATCAGGTTGCGACATGCGCAATGAAGTCCCGCGCTTTTAGCGGCCATCTTGGTTTATAGACAAGCGTTATTCATTAGTAAAACACATACGCAAGCGTCTATTCCTTTTGTGTTTGTGAATGCAAAGATTAGTATTGACAGTACAAGTTTAATAAATTAATACTATGAGGAGGATTGCGTACAAGCAAGTTTCATTTTTGAAACCTTGCTCCATCAATCCCCTCTCTGATGGCGTTCTGAGCCATCAAAATACTACCCTCAATCAGATACCAACTTCTAGCAAATCGTTTCATTCTCATTTTTACTTTTTCTATTCTTACAGTCTCCTTTTAATTTCTTGTATAAATCACTTCTCCATTCTTCCAGTTCGATTTCATCTAGTTTTCTCTTCTTTCCTTTTCCTGTCACTTTATATGTTCCATTCTTTCTACAACATTTGCACCATATTGTTATTGCTAAAATTATTATTGCTATCCCTGCTAAGGGTACTAATATTTGACCTATAAGTCCTTTCCCTATATTAGCAAACCAGGTTCCAATTGACGCAATACTATTTGTCAATCTTTCCCATACACTATCAACTTCCAGTGGTTTTAGTTCTTTCTCAAGTTTAGTTATGTTGTGAATATACGTTCCAATTTCTGCACTCTTATCAGGAATATAAGTGCAACAATGTTTGGTCTTCAATAATTTACAGACTCCTCCCTCTTTTGCCAATAGAATGTCAAGAGCAAGTCGATTTTGCATCACCATAGATCTAATCGCAACCATCTCCGTATTAATCATTAGAAAACCTCCAGCAGTATCCGTTGATAAACGATCAACCACTGTAGACAATTTGCATATTTTCCTTGAGTTCAGAATTATTCCCACTGAAGGTATCAATGCACCAAATATATCACCTACAATTTCTGAAAAACTAGCTCTTTTACTACGTATTAATTCATTATTGTTTTCATTGCTTCCAGTGTTTCTTTTTACGTGGTATATCTTTGGAAAAACTATTCCAAAATAACAACTTCCATACCACCTTGCAGGAAGCCTAAAGTAAGCCTTATTCCCACATACATAATAGATTCCAGGAAAAACTGAATCTGTTCCTCCTTTGAGTCCCCAACCTCCCAGAATTAAAAAATTGTGTTCACATTCACTGGTACCGATGAAAACATTGTTATAATCAGTCTTTAACCTATGTAGACAAATTTTCCCTTTCTTTACAAAATCCAGAGCCATTGCAGCTTGAGCTTTACCAGGTGTATAACTCCCTTCCTTCTCCGCCCAAGGTGGCAACTGAGCCTTATGCTCTGAAGCTTTCTTTTGAAAATCATGTCTTCTATCTTCTACTAAATTCAAAAAAATCTTTTCTTCTTCTAGTAAAGAACATGTTAGATTGTGTCTATGTGCATGTGTTATGTCTATTGATTTCATTGTTAAGAAAAACTCTCCCATAAACTGTGCGTCTTAACTACTAAGCACTGGGTTCATACTCTTGCGAATCGGAACCTCAGAAAATATCACATCTAAGTTTGAATAATAATACTGTAGCCTACTTGTTCTATAAAATAAACTTGTTAATACACTACATGAGATGCCATATGTCAGTGGTAAATGATGGTATGTTAATCCTTCCGCTACTGATTCAGGTAACTTCATACAGACATAACAATTACTAACTTTCATTGTGTCTACATACTGAAACAATAACTTTGTGAAAACATTTAAACTAGTGTCGTTATCAGCTATTTCATGATGAATTTCTGCCTCATCTTCTGCCATTAATTCTACTCGATTGCCCTTCATGTTTGCTGTCCTCCCTTTAGTTTCATTATTAATCTTCTTATCTATTATCATAAGGTAAGGAATTGCTACAATCAGGACTAACCATACTATAAGCACCAATACTAGACTACATATGCATATTGCACAGCATCTCCTACAACAATTTCGTTTTGGTCTCCCAGTAACTCTATCATCAGGCATTTTTCGACAAGGAAGATTGCTCTTCTTATCTCTTCTTCTTTTCTTTAGATGATTCTTTTGTTTAGTCAGGGTGGTCTTGTTTCTTCTTCGTATGTTAGTTCTGCACTTGTTCCTTCGCCACCACTGTCACTTGACTCTGAGCTTTCAAAATCTTCAAGAATGATATAAGTCCAGTCAGGACCCTTGAATTTGTTATTCACAAGTCTCAGTCTTTTACTTTTTCTTTTTCCTGACTTTTTCTCTTGTTCAGTTTGGCTTGTCACTTCAGGTACTTGTTCTGGATCTTCACTTCTGGTTGTTATGTGGTATTTTACTCTTTTAATGACACTTGCCAATGATCTCCTTTTCTTGTTTTCTTTGTTGGCACTGTTTCTCTGTTTACGTCTTCAAAGATCTCGTTATTTTCACTTCTCAATACTGTTTTGTTTTCTTTGATTACTGCCTCTTCTGTTTGTTCTTTTTCAGGTCTTATTTGTTTCTCTTCAGTAGCTCCACAATGACTTTCAAGATTTTGACCTTGTTCCCTTTTTATTTCTTTATGTTCATTTGTATCAACCCCTTTTTCTTTAGTGAATTCTTCTTGATCTAACTGCTTCTGATCAGGGCTTATTGCACTGTGAACTTCTGCAGCCTGACCTGATTCTTCTAAACCTGTCTGTCCCTCTTCAAAGTTTATTAAATCTTCACTGTTTTTAGTCCAATTTTCTTTCCCTTTCTGATTTAGTTCAGGATCTTTTACTGTCTTGTCTTCTTGATCCCGAACTGTTTCTTCTTCACCTATCTGATCTTCTTCAATTTCCTCCAATTTTGTTTGATTTCTCGTTCTGTAATATACTTCAGGAACTTCTACCACTGGTATCCAATCCTTACTTGTGCTCGGTTGTTCTCCGTCAGCTTCTCTCGAACCTCTAGCCTGAGATTCCTCAGCTGGGCAACCTTCAGCTTCTTCAGTGATTGGCGTTGTCTGTGGATTCTCCTCTTCAGGTTCTGGTACTCTCTTTGTGTGGCTTACATGAATCCAATTAGGAAATCTTGCACACTTCACTGCTGTATTTGTGGTCAATATAACTTGACAAGGTCTGCTCCAGCTGGGTGATAGACACGTTTCTCTGGTGTGATTCATCACTACCACCCAATCACCAGGATTCAGATCATGTTCTAGTTCAGGCTGCCTGGAAACTGCGTCTTCTCCAACCTGATGAGAGACAGAACGCACTAGGTCAGCCAATCCTTTGCAATAATCCAGAACCATATCATCATATATATTTACTAATTTGTTTGTGGGAACATGTGTTTGTCTCATTGCTCTTCCCATCATTATTTCATGGGGGCTCAATCCTGTTGTTCTGTCAGGTATGCTTCTGAGTCCCATTAAAACAAGTGGCAATGCGTCTGGCCACTCTAATGATGTTGATGCACACATTTTTCCCAATCTTGACTTGATAGTGCCATTTAATTGTTCAACCACTCCAGAAGCCTCTCGGCGATATGCACCGTGCAATTTCTGTTTGATTTGAAATGCTTCACAGATTATCTGGATCACTTCGCTATTAAAGTGTTTTCCTCTATCTGATTCCAAAGATACTGGGAAACCAAACCTAGGTATGAGCTCACGTAACAACAGTTTTGCAACTGTAATACTGTCATTTCTCCTAGTAGGGTAAGCCTCCACCCACTTTGAAAACAGACACACTATGACTAGTACATATTTTAGTCCTCTGCATGGTGGTAACTGTATGAAGTCAAACCGGAGTCTTATAAATGGGCCCTTTGCCTTCCCAATCTTTCCAAACCCAATTATCGTTTTCCTGCCTGGATTATGCATTTGGCAAGTTAGACATCTCTGGCAAAGACTCTCTGCAACAGCCCTGAATTTGGGATTGTACCAATTTTGTCTGAACAGCCTAATCATTGCATCTCTCCCTATGTGTGAGTCTCCATGGTGCATTCTAGCCATTTGTGAGAGTAAACAGTCTGGCATGACTGGTCTGCCATCTGCACTGATCCACACTTCATCTTCTCCTCTTTGGGAGCAACCCACTTTGATCCACAAATTCTTCTCACTTTCATCAACCTCATCTTGCAATTTCTTCACCTCATTCCAAGTTTCAGGTGGCATATACAGCATAAGTTGGCAGCTGATTCCCATTCTTTCCACCCTCTTATTGACTGACGTTCTGGTTTTGGCACAATGTTGAGCCACCAAGTCTGCATATCTGTTGCCGACTACCACCCAGTCATCTCCTGACTGATGTGCGGCACATTTCACCACAGCCAATTCTTTTGGTGATTGTATTGCTTCTAGCAATTCCCTTACAAATTGTCCATTTTTAATGGGGGATCCTGAAGAAGTCATGAAATCCCTCTGCATCCACAGTTGGCCAAAATCATGCACGACCCCGTAACCATATTGACTATCTGTAAATATGGTCACTCTCTGATGCCTCCCAATTTTGCAAGCTTTTATCAAAGCAATCAATTCAGCTACTTGTGCAGATTTTACTCCTGGTAAATAGGATGCTTCGACTATTCCAGTTAATTCACATACCGCATAGGCAGCAGTTAGTTTACCATCTTCATGTCTTTGACATGAACCATCGACAAATATCTCCCTGTCTGGATTTTTAAGAGGCTGTTCCTCTATGTCTGGGCGTGGTTTTGTACATAATTCTGTAATTTGTACACAATCATGTTCATCTTCTTCGTCATCTTTATTAGTTTCATGATATGGGTCCGGCAATAAAGTTGCTGGATTTATTATTGTACACCTTACCATGGTCACATTTTCAGCACCCATTATTATCCTCTCATATTTAGTCAGCCGACTAGGAGTAAGATGCTGAGTTCGGGTTCTTGTCAACAGAATGACAACTGCATGTGGAACATATACTTTTACAGGATGTCCCATCACAATTGACTCGCTTTGTTCAATGCTCAAACAAGTTGCTGCTACTGCTTTTAAACATCCTGGCAACGCAGCTGCTACTGGGTCCAATGTAGCAGAAAAATACGCTATAGGACGTCTGTCTAGTCCATGTCTCTGAGTTAGGACAGAAAGTGCACAATTTTCTCTCTCTTGACAGAATAATGCGAATTCTCTTTTATAATCAGGCATGCCTAGGGCAGGTGCTGAACAAAGTGCGTTTCTCAATTTTACAAAAGCTTCTACACTTTCATCCTCCCACTCCACAGGGTCTTTTGCTTTCTTTTTCGTCATGTTAATTAAGGGCTTAGCTAACATGGAAAAATTTGGTATCCATTGTCGACAGTAGCCTACTATTCCTAGGAACATTCGCACTTGTCTTTGGGTTACAGGCATTTGCATTCTCTTAATTAATTCTACTCTTTCAGAGGTTACTCTTCTTTTTCCCCTCTCAATTTGGTGTCCCAGATATTTAACTGCTGTCCTGCAAAACTGTAACTTTTCAGGTGAGACTTTATGCCCTTCCTCAGCCAAAAGATTTAATAATGCTATGGAGTCAACAACACAGTCTTCTCTGGTGGTCGACGCCACCAATAAGTCGTCGATATATTGGACTAAGACTGAGCTTCCTGGCATCACTAGTTTTTCCAGGCACTTTTTCAGTATCTAGTTGAAGATGGAAGGACTTTCTGTGTACCCCTGAGGAACACGATTCCACACATAGACTTTGTTCTCACATTTAAATGAGAAAAGATACTGGCTGTCTGGATGCAATGGTATTGAAAAGAATGCTTGACACAAATCAATTACTGTGAACCATCCTGCATTCCAAGGGATCTGGTATAGAATTATTGCAGGATTTGGTACTATGGGACAACATGGTTCCACAATCTTGTTTATTTTACGCAGGTCCTGAACAATCCTATATTTTTCACTAGGTTTCTTTAGTCCCATGATTGGTGAATTACATGGGCTACTCATTACTTCTTTTAGGATGTTTTGTTCTACCATTCGTTTTATTTCTTCAATGACTCCTGCTTTTACTTCTGCACTCATTTTGTACTGTTTAGTATTTGGGAAAATCGCACCTTCTTTTACCGTAATTTGAACTGGATCTATTTTTGCCATAAGTCCTACTTCTTTTCCGGTGAAATCCCATACTATTGGGTTTACTGTACCTTTTAATTCTTCTGGCAACTCATCTTTTGTTATCAATGAAAACATTTCATCTATTTCTGTACCTTGTTTTGCAACCATAATTTTATATACATGGTCCTCATCTGGTGTCTGGACTGCCACACCATCTGGCGTGCAGAAAATTGTACAGTTCATTTTGCACAATAAATCTCTACCTAATAAATTTACTGGGCTAGAATCGCACACTACAAATTGGTGCATTTCTCTGAAATGTCCTATTTTGACTTCCATTGGTTCTGTAAGAGGTGTTCTAATTCTTTGATTAGCTACCCCTACTACTTGGATATCTTCACCAGAGAGAGGAAGGTCTGGGATGTCTGCTGATCTCACAGTAGACCTGGTAGCACCAGTGTCCAAAAGGAAAGTAATATCATTACCTTTCACATTTCCTTCAACATATGGACCAGACTGATCTACCTGTAAGGATGCGCCAAGTATGCACTCCTTCTTCCCCTCTCCTAGGCACCATCATTAGTCGAATTTACAGTAATTGTCCTGCAAAAGAAATTGTGATGTCATATAATCATTCTTACCACTCCCTCCTGGGTATCCAATGTCTGTACCATGTTTTGCTCTGCTTACATTACCCTGAACAGGTGGAGGTGGTAATTGACTCTGGGGATTTACACCCTGCTGTGAGTCATTCTGCGTCTGTGGATTTAAGTTTTGATTTGGGCCATTATTATTCCGAATCTTTTTACATTCATCCTTCCAATGCCCCAATTTTCCGCATCCATGACAAGGAAATTTCTTTTTAGCTTCTTCTCTACTCATTCGTCCTCTAAATTTTCCACCATTTCCCGTATCACCACTCGTTCCAGAATCTTTTCCTTGATTTTCACTCGGATTTTCCAAATTAATTCCCTGCTTTTCTGCCATTTTCACCTGAGCCCACATCACCTTTTCTTGTAATTTCTTATGTCTATCCTCAATATCGTCTCCACAATATTTTGCATACTTCAGAATCTCATCTATGGGCTTTCCCTGCCAACACAGCATGTGTTGTTTAATCATCTGGCAAATCTCTGGCTTCAGACCGTAAACAAATCGATACACAAACTGGCTCATGTTCTTGTCTCCAATGTCCTCAAATCCACTATACTATTTAAACACCTGCAATAAACGCTCATAATAGGAATGTACTGTTTCACTGGCTTCTTGGGTTGTTCGATCTATTTTCACCCAATCTGTTTCTTTCGGGGTATTTTCCCTTTCAGGTATGTTATCACCTGCTGATACTTTTTCATCACATCATTTGACGGGGCACCTGTTTTTGGATCTCTAGGCTATTCATCACTAGGCCAATCGACTGTGATCTTACAATCTGTCCATAAATCGGCAGGTACCACTATGTCAAACAAACCATCTAAATCCTTCAACAATACCTTTGACACCTTCACAAACCTTTCAACCTGCTTGTACCATTCAATTGGTTTTTCTCTCAATTTTGGAAAATCATTCGTAAATGATAAAATATCCTGTCTGTTCCATGGGACATGTACATATCCTCCTCCCGCAACTTCTCGCATTGGATACATCTGGTCTGCTTTTCCTGCTTCCTTCATCACATATTCTGATGCTGTTCTACTTGTTCGTGCTTCTTCCTTTTTCTTGGCCCACCTAGATCTCCATTTATCTAGATCTCCCCATTTTTGTAAAACTAACATTAATTCTCTTATTTGCAGTCTTCTTCCAGATGCATTCATATTTTCTAGATCTTTGTCTGCAAATTCTGCTCTATATGGTTCCTGTAATACTTTTGATCTCCCTATTTCGATTCCCATCTGTAATGCTAAATTGGACAATTTTTCATGGAATATCTTTACATTCCTGGTGATACTTCTGCACAGGATTAATAATTCTTCTTCATCATAGGTATTCAAACGTTCTACTCCTACATTTCCTGCTATTATTTCTTCTAATTCAACTTTTAATTTATGGATATCCAGTACTTTTGGAGGTGTGCACTGTTTAACTGACTCTTGTACCCATCTTTCTAGATCTTCAGGTGTTACTATGGTAGCACTTTTTGCTCCCGATGAAGTTACTAAACTTACATCTTTTGAACCTCCAGGTACATCTTTTCTGGGAGTACTATTTACAGAACCTCGAATAGGTAAATCCATGAGTGATATTGTGGATTCACAGTCACTAAATTGATCCTCAATTATAACTGGAGCTTCCGGTTTGGGGTTACTCACAGGAGTAGGTGCAAGTATCGTTTGAGGACAATTTCCCTGAGTACCATATAATGGAACTACTGGACCAATTGTTACAGGTATGGTCAACGAATCAGGATGTACTTTTATCTGAGTTATTTTCTGTATTAATTCTGCTCTGGTCTTTTCTAGGGCTTCTTTTTCTTTGTCATGAAGTATTCTAGTCGGGGTAAATTCATGCAGTACTTGTGGTATCATTGGAGTTTTTGGTGGTGCACTTGGAGTGCATCCACTTGTCCCTTCCTGATATGGTGGGGGATTTCTTAACATTTCTTCCATAAATTCATCTTCTGAATCCTCATTTCTCATTAAATGTTTTGTTTTTTCTGTACATTTGCCTCCTGATTTCTCTCCTTCTGTGAATAATGGATACAGTCCCTCTGTAATCATTGCCCTTCTCCATGGTATCATCTGACCCTCTCTTGACTCATGTAAATATCTGGGGTAAAATCCTGGGTAACTCCTATTACTTCTAGATCTATCCCGCTCAAATGCCTCGGTTTCCCATTCTTCTAGATCTTCGTACTGGGTTAATCTAGGTCTGGGTTCTAAATCATTCATCCTCAATCTCAAGTTCTGAAGAATTCGCCCATTGAACGTGCCATTCTGGGGAAATGCTAATACTCCATCATTTTTGGTGTATTCTATCCAATTCTCCATCCATACACAGGTATGATAACCTCTTTCCATCATCATAAACGATGCTGGCGTTTTAGCTGGTGGAATAATAATTCCTTCTCTAGTTTTGATTGGTTTGTCCTTTTTAAAATAATTCTTAATCTTTTGTAAGAATGACATTTTTTTCCTTTCTCCGTACATTCTATCTAATCTTCTGTGTACAAAATTATATTCTGCAAAACCTAGGAATCTCCTATCCGGACGATTTCCGGTTAAAGTCGGATCGCGTTTTAACATGCAATCCTTATCCACTAAGAATTTTTCTTCTATATTTTCGACCAATCAAATGTCTGCTATCTTTTATTTCCGAGCCAATCCTTGCGCGGCTTTTTAGTGACGTTTCTCTGTCAACCCCTCCTTTACAATCTGCTCTTTTCTGTCCTCGCTGGTTTAACCAATCCCAGCGCGGCACCTGTGACGTCAGTACTACTCCTGACTACTGACCCCTCCTTTACAAGGGTTTTCTCCACACCCGCTGTTTCAACCTACCACAGCGCTGCGTTTTGTGACGTCAGCTCCCTCTGCGGCAACTGACCCTCCCTTTACAAAAATGTACGCAAACTTATTTTCTCTATAAATCTTAATTAAATTTCAGTAACAACATAAAACATTCGCTATCGTGCCAGTTTCCACTAATTTTGAAAAGGATAGTTTCTTCCACACTTTAGTAAAACCTTTCCATTTACTAATACATACACTACGAGTAAAAACACTTCCGTCTACTCTTCACACAAGCTCCAGAAGTACCTGTTACTTCTCCAATGTTACCCTTACTAGGTGATATAACATCAAATTTTTATCAGCGTACCCTTTTTGCTATTACTCACACGCATAGAGTCCCTAACGAGTACTTGAAGTCCTGCTTAACTTCTCAGTACTATTTCTGCCTGACAGATAACCTCACTGCAGTATGGCTTCCACTTGCCACCCACTATTCTTTTTACCTACCCTGGGGTATTCTGGACAACATGTAACAAAAACTCAAAAATAAGCAGATGTTAGTTCATAAAAATACAAATAAAATTCTCATTACCCAATTAACAAAGAGTAACAAAAACCATCCTCTGCTTACCAGAAAACTGATCCAGCGCAATATTAGCCAACAACATTCATACACCATGCAGTATAGTTACCTAAATGCGAGAACCAAGCCCCTTAGCCAAGGAGCTGGAAAAGATAGGACCCGGGAAGGATGAAGAGCAAAGACTTCTTCCAGGATCAGGACAGGACCGGTGCCCTCTCTACAACGACGCCTGCACCGTTCCCCTCTCTGATACTCGACTTCTCTCGATTCTCCCGTGCCTTCCTTCTAATGGACTCCGCCGCCCCCTCCTCAGGACCTCTTCCGGACAGGAATTCAGTCAGCAACCGATCAGCTGGGCAGTCTGGAGTTGAGAGCGCTCTGGCAGTATGGACGCCTGTTCTTCGTGAACGCATGATCTGACTAATTTACTAATGCTATATTCTATTATACCCTTCTACGCCCATGTACCTCCCCTTAATGTTGCTAACATTATGGGACCACTACTTCTGATTGGACAGGGACAGGGGGTGGATTCTCGCACCATGTCAATTTTGGCCTAAATTGTGAAGCCTATTGTTTTTAGCTTCCCGTCCCTTCAAATTAATACATTCACTTTATTTCCCACCCGTCCTCCCCCGAGCCTAATTACTTGTGTGCGCTGCGCGGTTGCATCACTTGCACTCCTACGGCACACCATTGTCATGCCTGTCTGCGCATGTCCACAAGCCTGACAACGACACTGTGATGTTGTGCGTTGAAGGTGTGCGGCCACGTGTGTGTAGGCCTATGGTAAGGATAGGGCGGACACAGATGTAGAGTTCATGGCTGGCTGAACTCGCGATGCTGTCGAGGCAAGACCTTTGGCTCATGCTGCGGCAATAGCGATACACACACAACAGTTGGCATGTATGATCCCGGACCCCGAGCAGGCTTGCGCTCATTCACTTATCCCTTGGGCCGAGCCCGCTCTCCGGGGGCATGTTACATTGCAACTTTTTCCATTGCGGGACGGGTGGCACCGGCACTACAACAGAGACACATGCATTAGGTACTTCATTGGCAAGCCCAACACTTAACCACGCCCAGAGCCCTGGGGTGATCATCCACACCCCTACGCTGGACTGTCATACGCCAGCCCACTCCGGCAACGCCTACAGGGGGGTACGACACAGCTACATGTCCCAGGTCTCACCCACTGCCTGAGGTGACATGGTTGCGTCCGCTGTACACAGCACAATGCAATGTGGTAGGGCCCGGGGCCCTCATGCATACACAATGACCACACGGACACACTTAGATAGTTTGTGGAACTGGCTACGGGCACGTGCACCCGGCCCCTTATATTGCCAGGGTCACATGTCCAGTGATGCCTGTGCTGGATGGGTGTGGGGTGAGTGTGAGCCAGCCCTCAAGGAGTGGTTGGTGCTGGCAACAACTACAACAGTGATCAGCCAATCAGAAGTTCACAGTTCAAACAGCAAGGGTCCATGACTTGAGCTGCACGGAGTTAGTGGCCCCGGATGCACAGCGGCCGGCACATGGAACACCGCCACGGGACGGTGACTACCGGTGCACTGAGGTAGGGCCACGAGAGCTGAGCGGGTCCTCGTCGATGTCCAAGGTGAATGTCGCAGAGGGTTTTGGGGGACAGTGGAAGGTGATCTTCCAGGGCATGATACAGAGGGCAGTACCAAGCAGACACAGGCAATATGGAGGAGATGAATGCTACAGACTCATTTTTGACACCAAGTCAGTATCAGCTACATGATGATGAAGACAACCCCAGGCGATAGACTCAGACACCACCAAAGTTCAACCAGAGAGTGTCCATGAATTTCGGGGCACGGAGTCAGTGGCACCAGAGCTGAAAGGGGATGCAGTCTGCGATGAGGCCTGTACAATGGTATAAACTCTGCCATAAATAAATCAAGACTCATTTCCAAATGTGTGACCTACTTGACCGTAGTGTAGGCCGGAGGCAGCGGTCAGCAGGGGCCCCTAGCCACGTGTCCTTGGCTTGCGATGCACAGTGTTAGTGGCACCAGAGCAGTTGTTGGTAGTGTTCGGTCATCTCCGTAACGAGGATCCTTTTTTCATCCGGACTGAACCGCGTCTTCCTCTTACTCCTCTCCCTGCGTACAATGATATGGACTCTGCCATTGAACAATCAAGACTCAGTTCCAAATGTGTGACCTACTTGACCGCAGTGTAGGCAGTACACAGGTGACCCCGCGGTGCTGGGCTGCAGTGTAGGCCGAAGGCAATAGTCAGCAAGGGCCCACAGACACGTGTCGTTGGAATGCTATGCACAGAGTTGGTGGCACCACATCGAAGGAGTACGGTGATTTAAAATCTGCCATAAACATATGTACTCTGCCATTGTATAATCAAGACTCAGTTTCAAATGTGTGACCTACTGGACCGCAGTGTAGTACGTCAATGAGAAAGGAGTACTGGGGGCCTGTGTCGTGGAGGCCGTGATGGTCTGAGGAGGCTGCCCTGGTCGCAGGCCTCGGGCTTGGAGCTTGCACCGGCACGTGGTGGGCCCTCTTTGACACACGCCGGTGTCGGTAGGTGAGCAGTGAGGCCTGGGTGCGCTGGGGCGGGCAAGACATGTCTTGGGACCAGCGGCCTGGGGTGCAGCAGGCGCACAGGATCGCAGGCACCGCCGCTCACGGAGTCGGCCTCGTGGTGGGGTGAGAGGCGCCGCCCTGGCAGACACGTTGGCCATTCCAGAAGAGAACCATGCCCAGAGTAACTGGCTTTTTATTCACACCCCTACGCTGGCGTACGCCGGGCCAGCCCACTCCGCTCACGCTTACAGGGGGGGACGTAACAAGCTACATTTCCGCATTCTTCCCCACTGGCTGCAGTAACATGGTTGCGTCCACTGTCCAGTACACTGCAGACACCAGCAGTGTATGTTAACATGGAAATGTCTGTGGTCTACATACTCAAGTCTGTCCAGCACATCCACGCCACACTTGGCATTGTGTACATTCACATTCATGGGTCACTTGCCTCCTTCGCACATGCCTGGTTCCCACCTCTCCCCACATTCTGCTATTGTGTGGCTGAGGTGCCATGCCGTTGATGGCTTGTGTACATGGCTAGTCCAGGTTGCCACAGTAAGTTGTGTTGTCGTGTCTGGAATGTGGGGATGTTGGTTGTCATGTTGTATGTGATTTTGTGACGTGGCATTCCCAGAGTTGTGAGTTGTATGTTGGTGGAGTTGAGGTGTGTGGTGTGTTCAGTTGTTACTTACCGACGAGCAGTGCATTTCCAAAGGTGCCATCCTGAAAGCGCTGGTTGATGATGGACTGTCGGAAGATGAAGGAATCATGCAAAATGAGTAAGTTACTCAAAATGAGTAAGTTACTCATTTTGGTATTCACAGAAGGCACTTACTCATCAATGAGTAAGTGCCTTCTGTGAATACCAAAATGAGTAAGTGCCGTCTGTGAATACCAAAATGGTAGTAAGTTTAGGATTTTGTCTTAAGTTAGTTCTATGAATCGGGCCCAGTGTTCGGTCAGGCACCCTTTGGTCGATGACCTGCCGAAGCCACCTTGCCAAAAGCTGCCTGTCCCGGAAGTAGTTATTGTGTTCGAAGAAGAAGCAACATTATGATTACATTGATTTCTCAGAATGTGAGAGTTCTAGTCAAGAGTTGTGTTATGACTGCAGCGCAAGTACAGACAAGCAGGCATCGTAAAAGTTTGACTGCTGTTTGTTTCCATGCATTCGAGCCCCACCTCCAGGAACTGCTAGAAACACACCTTCGAAAAGGGTTTTGACGCTCTATAGATTACATTCTTGCCAACTGAATAATCGTGAAACATAAAGCTTGTGAAATCTGTCTGGTATGCTGGCAAACATTATCTACCAATCAATCGACACACCCATGTCTCGCACAGGCTGGTGCCACCAGCCTTACTACATATTTTGGGGCTTGGGTGATTGGGTGTGTTCCTCCCACTGACCAATAATTGGATCCCTTTTAAAGACGTACGGGGCATATTAGCAAGAACGGCGTTAAAATTATCGCCGCTTTAGCGGCAGGAAACTGCCGCTAAAGCGGCGATAATGGGCTTGATAATATGCCCTTGAGAATTCCAATAGAAGCCCATGTTCTGCTGTGATCCTGGGCTTCTATTGGAATTCTCAAGGGCATATTATCAAGCCCATTATCGCCGCTTTAGCGGCTGTTTCCTGCCGTTAAAGCGGCGATAATTTTAACGCCGTTCTTGCTAATATGCCCCGTAATTTCTCAGGGGCTTATTTACAAGCCCCTTGCGCCACCCGTACGTCACTTTTCCCATGTGAAAAATGACGCAAAAGTGGCGCAAGGGGCTTGTAAATCTGCCCCTCAGTATCTTTGAAGCAACCAAAACACCTTATTCTCACACAACCAGGTGTTTCTACTTTTATTACACATTGTCTGTGTTCATTCACTGATCTACAATATATTTCCCCAATGTATTCATGCCAGCTACAGAAGCATATTAAAAAAAAAAAAATTAAAAAGCTGAGACACACACAAATTCACAGACTCACTTTGCTATCCTTGCTTGGGGCTCTATTGGCCAAGTGACCATTCACCTCCCTCCCCCACACTGATACAAAGGACTACAGCTCCAGACACGGCTATATACACTCTATGCACGTCACACCAGGACAATGACTTCTGGTACTATGTATCTACCCTATTTGGTGGGGACTTGTGCGCCATTACCCCGATACAGCTCTTGATTGCAATATGTTGTAGGCTCTCCTACATTGGTACTATCAACCCTTTGCTTTCTTGTTGTTGAAAAACAATAAAAAGATTTAAACACAAAAATTCACAGAGACACTTACAGTCCCACACAACATACAGTCAGACAATGCACAAGTACATTGAGGGAGAAATGGACAAACACACAAAAAGAAGGATTGATGTGTATGAATGAAGGTTTCCTATCACTTAATAGTTACACACTTAAGGGCATATTTATAAAAATGTAACGCAGCGCAGTGAAGAAAGTCACCATTCTGCTCTGAGTGACAGAGAAAGGGCAGGAATGTGACGTATTAAAAAGAATACAGCACATTTCTGTCCTTGTCCCTGCGCTGGTGGTGTTTTGGCTACCTAGCACCAACGTGGGCACCCTTGCACCATGGTACAAGGGTACCTGCGTTGCATACAGGATTGTTTTTGTGTAGGAAGGAGCACCTTCCTGCACAAAACAATCCTGAGAGGCTTATTCCTCTTTCTATGTGTGCTGCAAAATGCAGAATGCAGCACACATAGAAAGAGAAAGTAACGGGGAGAAATAAAGATATTTTTCCCCGTTACGCCTCCCCTGAGAAGTTGTATCCTTTTGGCGCATTCCCAGGTCTACCACTTTTGGTAAATCTCTGAATGCGTCAAAATCCATGGGAGTTGCGAGGGAACAGCCATGCAATGCCCATGGAACACCTTCCCAGGACAGAGTAATGTAACACAGGGATTTCCGCTGCGTTGCGTTACTTCAGATTTATGAAGCAACTCAGAGCCACGTAAGGTGGCCTTGATGGCTTCGTAAATCACATTGTGGGCTTGAGTTGCTCAAGCCCGATGCAACCCCTTTCATAAATATGCCCCTTAATGACTAAATCAAATTTGAAGAACAGGAAAGCCTGTTCTCAAGGTCTTCTCAATCCTTTCCGTCTCCTTAGTGAATTATTTCTTGTGCGAGGCCTCTCTGTGCCAGTCTCCAAATCTGACTTAATTAGCATCTTGGTCTCCTTCAAAAAGCCTTGGGACCTCGGTACTGCTAAAGTTCTCAACCTGGACCTCCCAGCACTTACACGGACCATCACCAACCTAATGAATGCATCCCTATCTAGTGAAGCCATCCATCAGGCCCTTCATTGCACAGTTGTGACACCCACCCTATCAAAAGTAAAACCCACTTGGCACCACGACAATATAACTAACTATAGATCCATCCTGGGCCTTCTTTACATTGAAATGGACTTGAAACTGTCACCACTGTCCTAATGCCCCACACCTGGAGTCAACCAACCTGTGACTTTCAGACAGACTTTAGATATTGTAGGGGCAAAGAGACCACTACATGAAGCATAAGGGAAGAAGCGCATAGTCATAACTCGCTTCCTTTCTGCAAAACTGTATCAATGAAGTAAAATTAAGTATATTCCTCAGAATAGCCAGCATCACATGTAGAGTACCAGAGGGCGGTTGTCTGTCACCAGCGATATTCTACAGTTAAATGGCCTTTGTAGCTGATATCCTAGACTCCAACAAGATCTTTAGAATAACAGTTTTGAGGGATGTGCCTCGTAAGCTACAATGTTATCCTACGAGAGAAAACACATACAGCAAACAGGTACTTGCAATCAGAATTCACAGGTGCCCTTTGGGACTTATGGTGCTTGGGGGCTAAGGTCCAAAGTACCACTTTACCTGCCCTGGTGTGTCTGGGTGAAGAGGTGCTGGTCAGGACGGTAGCCGGAACACTACACAGTGAAGTCAAAGGGACTTGGGACAAGTACGGGTAAACCCAAAGCGGTCTCAGGTCATGGGGACCCTAGGCCAAGGGGATGCAGTCAGAAGTTGTGGACCTAGGCTGTGGAGCTCGGGTGCAGAGGGTCTTGGCTGGCTGGCCACTTGAGTTTGAGGCTCCCACAGTTGTCGGTAGATCTGCATAGGAAGGAAAAACAAAACAGCAGGGGCACTCTGATCACCCTTTGAAGCCTCTGGCCTTGATATGCTAAATTGCTAACCATGCTGCCAGAGGACGTGAGAATACCTTCTTCCGAGTAGGCATTGTTCCAGACCTCTGAGAGCCCAGGCTCTCCTTTGCAGGGGGTCAGAAACTCGTCTGTGGTGACAGGCTAGAAGATACCAGTCAGTCAACACACTTGGGGGTAGATCTACAAGAAAGTGCCGCAGTGCGGCACCGCAAGCCCTTTGGCTGCGCCACGCTGTGGCACTTTCAGAGCACAGGAATGCGACATATTTACAATGATATGTCGCATTCCTGTACTCTCCCCTGCGCTGGCGCACAAACAGCTCCCATGCGCCGGCACCCTTGCCCCATGGTGCAAGGATGCCTGCGCCATGGGGAGATTGTTTTTGTGCAGGAAGGGGCACCTTTATGCACAAAAACAATCACTACAGGCATTTTCCTCTTTCAATGCGTGCTGTAGAATGCAGCACGCATTAAAAGAGGAAAAAAACGAGGAGAAATGAAAACATTTCTCCTCGTTGCGCCTCGCTACGCCACCCCTAGGGTGGCGTAGCATACTGCCCCATTTCCAGGTTTACGAATCCTCGTAAATCTGGAAATGTGTCTCGTTCCATGGGTGTTGCGTGGGAACACCCACAGCAACACCATGGAACGCCCCTTTGAAGCAAAATGCTGCGTGTAAAGGGGCCATATTTACAAGGACAGGAAAAGCCACGCAGGGTGGTTTTTACGGTCCTTGTAAATATGGGGGCAGGGAAATGCGCTGCCAGTGGGTCACAAAAAGTGATGTACTGGCAGCGCGAGGGGCTTGTAAATATGCCCCTAAGAGACTAGTAGGGCTACAGGGGGGCACCTCTAAGATGCCTTCTGGGTGCATGTCCCAAAAAATCTGATATTGGCATCAGTACAGGTTTATTAAGACAAAGCGTTTGATATCAAACACCATTACCTTCAGTTAAGCCATTATGTAGTTAGGTAACTCATAATGACCAGTGCCCTGTGCATCTCCTTAAAATGGCTTCCTGATCACTTGCAATGACTAGCAATGGAACTAGGCATCACAGTGGCATATCTGCTCATGCAGCTGTGCCATCACATATAATATAATGCACCCTGCCTTAGTGCTCTAAAGGCCTGCTGTAGGTTTGACTTACATATAGTACATGCAGTGTACGTGGGCAGTGCACACATCGAGTGGGCAATGTAGTGTTTTCAGAACGATTTGCACCATTTCACGCATCCTGCAAAGGCAGTCCGCATTTCGTTTGTGTGTGGGTCCCTTTGGGTGACATAATACATGCTGCAACTCTTAGGGTCCCTCTTTCGTACCCATGCCCTGTGTACCAGGGGTTACTTTTACTAGGGTCTTACAAGGGTGCTAAAGTTCTTGCCAATTACGTTACAATTAACATGGGTGTAGTTGTAAGGAAAGAGCACTGGCACTGTTGCTTGGTTAGCAATGAACTTCCAATCAAAAGCATCAATACAAGTATGTAAAAAGTGGGGTGACTGTGTCTAAAAGAGGCCTTATGGGAATTTTGTGATTTAAAAAAAAAATGTATTTCACATGCGTGAAGTTAGGTTTGAATTTAGGGAATGGACTATGGCTGCTGCTATGTTCGTATTTGTAAGAAGCCACCATTTTACATCAAATGTCGATGCAAGAGGAGTTCATTCTATTGTTGACTAAAAAGTCTGTTCTCATTGTGTGAATGTCTAGTGTATAAGCTTCACTAGAATTACTTGAAAGACTACACAAGAATGTCTGTATGTGACTGCATTTATTGTGATTTTTTTTCTTAAACTTTTTGCTGCCAGGAACTTGTGACTTAATGTTGAATTTCATGTAAAAGAATGGATGTATCTTTAGACAGTGTGTTGAATGTTTAACAAATTGTGGTTACTTCCTCTGAATTCAACAAAGAAAGTGCTTCTTTATTTAGTGGATATTTTATTTTATTTATTAATACACTGTTGGGATGTTCTTAGCTAGGAGATCTGGCGCCTATAGAGTTTGCGTCAGTCTACGGTGTGAAATAAACTAGCGGTGCCAGAGGTGAGAGAAAGCACTCTAAGCCCTCAAAACATTTGACCCTAAGGTCAGACAAAACAATTTCTATCCTCTGCACACGCTCCAATCAAATATGAAAATTTCTTAACAAATCAGTGTATAAAGACAATGAAAGGAGTGATCCATATGCTTTTTCTTTTTCTTTTTTTAATCCACAACGCCCAGCCAACATGTGTTTCGTCGATAGGAGTAGACCCCACAACTTCTTCAGGGCTGTCAGGCTCTTTATCTCCTAATACACAACTCCTCTCCTCCAGTTCTACTTCCGACCCGGCTGGTCATAAAGTGCAAAAGATTTCTACCTTGTCCAGGGATTCACTGTAATATTATTTAAGGTGAACCCTTCCGCCACTGATGCATTATTCCAAACAAGGGAAAGCGTAATATAAAAGCTTGAATTACCCACATGTGATAACGACCGCGTTGTAATTCCCTGCGGGGAAAAGTTTTCGTGGTAAACGATGTTTACCGACGTGAGGTATAGCCAGCTCTAAGTAGCAGCAGTACAGCATGAGATGGTGTACACAGAAAGTGTGTGGTGGCGCTGTGCTTGTAATACAGAAAAATGGATGTCATGGGGCTGGAGTGTGAGAACATGTGAATGGCACAATACTAGAGAATACACCATTGTTTTGCATCACACATACTTGCAGTTTTGAGGAAAAGGGAAATTAAGTGATTGTTCAGGGGTATGTTAAAGTGAATTCATACAGCGGCTTAGGACCCTGGTGCCTCTTGGCGCTAAAAGACAGAGGTGCCTCATCAGGGACAAATTCTTGCACAGAAATGAAGAGATGGATTAAAAAAAAATTCCTAAAATGTGGTATGGCTGTCCATTAGGGGTCGCCAGGGGTCACAACTACGACCCCTAAGCCACCAATTGTGACCCCTGCCACCTTGCTTGCAGCCCCTTGCTGTTTGTTAGCCTTGGCAAGGACTCTGGTGCATAAAAGCAGCTGCAGTGTGAGTAGCACTTGATTGCACTGCTGTGTTGAAGCTCTGCCTGCAGAGACATCATGATGGTCCGCAAGCCGGGCCTTGGAGGTGATGGAGCAGGGTAAACAAAATAATTTTGTACCCCCTTGGAAATTAATGAACTCTTAATAATTTAATAATACTGACTGTTTGAAAATGCATGTACTTACCAACAAATGCACCCTTTTTAGTAAATACTATATATGGGTAACCTGCAGATTTATGCAAAATCTAATCTATTTACCAAATGTGAAGTTAATTAACATTAGTACTGTGATTTGCGTACTAATTAGAGTAAAATTGCATGATTTACGTTACGTAGTAGATTTGTACTGCGGCAAAGAATGCAGATGGTAAGTAAAATGGCTTTAAATGTCGCTTCTGCTAGGTAGCACCTAACACGGGTCTTTAGAATGGCGGGTGGTAAACAGAAAGGCTTATTTTCTCTGTTCTAATTGTGGTTGTGTTTGTTCTTATGATAGTTCGTTCGGGCCTGTTAGGCCATGCTTCGAAAATGGCTGCTGGAGCGGATGAGATCATGTGAAAAGGCAAAGATGGCCTCTGCGCAGAAGCAATAAAGAAATTAAGTCACGTGGATGCGGCCTGTGCCCGGAGTGAGAGATGTCAAGGTCGAACTGACCTACAATAAAGAGGGTGCCAAAAAGATTCAGCATGAATTTGTGGGAATGGATGAGAAAGAACTGAGCGACAATGGACAAACTAAATTGTGACCATCAAGATCGCTACAAAATGAATGGACAAGTTGGACAGCTTTTGACCCCGGAGTCATGAGACTCATTGTATGTTTTACTGTCCCTAAACCAGTTTGAACAAGGAGGGCGATGAGGTGACCATCACCACCCCTCAAATGGACCAATTAGCGTGATTCTTGCCCCTAAGGATTGCAACTTTTTGTGTAGTAAGCTAGAAAATAGGGTATAAGAGGGTCTACTCTTATGTGGGGTGGGCTGCTGCTGTGGTCGCTGCTATTGATGCTGCTGCTGCTGTTGGTGTTTTTCCTGCTATACCGCCTCTTTATTTTTCATTTTTCCACCTCAATACTGCGAAAAGACTCTGTCATTTTTGGACTTTGAACTTGACTGGGGAAGGAACGAGATCGTTGCGGGAATTCTGCCCGGGAGGTACGTCCGAGGAGGTTAGCGGGACAGTCAGTCAGTTTGGGAGTTCTATTCTGTGATCTGCGGTTTATCTTCTTTTGGTGAACCATTCCTGTCCGCATCCTAAGACTATGGGTAATGCATAATTTTCCATTCTTCACTAAACTTTTCTTAAATGTTATTGATATATTAAATGTGATTAATAAACAAAGAATTTCACCTATTCAATTGAGAATTTAGATAAAATGATATTCTAACTTAAAATGAGTTTGTGGTTCTTTAGTTCATTTATGAGTTATAAATGTTAAAAGGTTTTAATTGTGATTGAGCTGGTCTTAATCACCATCAACTTATTCTACTAGTTGGTCCATCGACCAAAGAGCGGAGTACCTTGATGTTTGGAACCGACAGGATCAAAGGTTAATGCATATAATGTTTGAGTTATTATTCTGTCAAATTTAACAAGGTATCCCGTTCGTCCAGCAGCACATTCTCCTTGGCGTGAAATCCAGTGATTGAATGAATGTATGGTATGCGGTGTCATGGGCCCCACCGACATAAGGTTTAATGGACAATAGGTTGCATAAATGTTTTACCTGGATTCGTGTCCTAAGGAGAAATTTATATTAGCCGCGCTGGATCAGATTTCTTGGTAGCAGAGCTATGGTTACTATAGATTAGTTTGGTGATTATTGATTATTGATTTATTGATTTTTATGTCTAACATTTTATGTCAAGTTGTATTATGTTATGTATAAGTCGGAATTTTGAAGCTTCCGAGAAGTAGGAAGTGGACACGTGCGGCAAGAGAAGCCACACGGAATTGTGCATTGTCTGATTTTCAAATTGGTGATAACACAGGATTGTGTTATGTTAGGGACATTTCATGTATGAAAAAGCGATTGAGTGAAATAGCAACAGGTTTTCTTGTGAAACTCTGGCCTTAATTCTCAGGAGCAGTGTAGTCTCCACATGTGTTTTATCCCCAGAGAAACGGGTTTACCCCTTGCTTGAGAGAAGGGAGAGAGAAGTGCAACACTTATCGAGCGAAACAGACAATGGTAATGTGTTTTACGTCGTAACTAATACATTTCGTTGAAAAGAGAAGGTAAGAAAAACTGCCGATAATCTTTGTAAAGGAGGTGTCAGTAAAAACAGGAGTAGAACTGACGTCAACAGAGACCGCGCTGGTATTGGCCAGTTGTGGGGGAGTGAAGAGCTTCATGATTGGTGCGTTAGTGTGAAGACGCGCTGGGAATGGTTAGTGTGAGAGTGACGTAAGACTGTCGGATTGGTGCGTTGGTGTGAGACGCGCTGGGATAGGTCCGAATAGCCAAGCAGTGGAAAGGACAGAGTGGTGAAGAATTTTCGTGTGTTTGTTTTGAGAAAGAGAACAGAGCAACATGGCTTATTATGAGTATGGTAGAGTAAAACCGTCATGGTTTGCGAAGATTAAAAACTTTTTCAAGAAAGACAAAAAGGTTGTGACTAGGGAAGGAGAAGTACTTCCTCCGCCGAAAACGCCAGCCTCTCATATGATGTTGAAATATGGCTATCATACTTGTATTTGGTTGGAAAATTGGGCAAAATATACCCAAAGCGATGGAGTATTGGCATTTCCAGAAAATGGTTCATTTAGCACAGCTGTACTTCGAAATTTGAGAGAAAAGATGTTGAAACTTGAACCGAGACCTAGACTAACACAGTTCGAAGCGTTAGGTGAATGGGAAGATGAGATGTATGAAAGAGAAAGACACAGAGGTGCAAAGAATTATAGTTTAGTTCATGGAAGAGTATGGGGAGTGAATCATGAAGACAGGATGAGACGATGGAGGTATGCTAATATGACGGATGGTTTGTTTCCTGTCAGAACAGTTGAAGAAATTACAGGGAGAAAGTGTACGGAGAAAAAGAAGCATGCAGTAACAGAGAGATATGGGTATGGAGGTAGCGACACAGAGGATGAGTTGCTGGAGGACATTTTAAATAAAAGACCCCCTCCATATCAACAGAATTCTGCGGTGGTGACTCCAAATGCACCACCCATGGAAACTGTAAGAAATCAAAGCCCTGAACGAAATTATGAAATAAATAGGTCCTTTGATAAATTAGAAACTCCACAGAATGTGAAGCACGATAATGGTAATTCAGCTGAATTAGCCAGAACCACAAGAGAATTGACTGAAAAGATAAAAGAACTAACAAAGAACATGGAAGCTGTGACTGTGCCAGTGACGATAGGGCCAGTAATTCCAGTATTTGAAAATCAAAGAATAGATGAGCATTCCCTGACAATTCCATTGAACTCTAGTATGCAAAGAGTGAGAGAAGGGATAATTCCAGAAAATAGAGAGACAAGAGATTCTGTTGGTTCATGTAGGTCGAGTCCACCTACAAATTTGACAATTAATGAGAGTCAGATAAATAGGATTCCTATGGGAACCGAGTCAGCAACTGAGACCCCAGAGAGAAGTGCAAATTGGGCAGAGATAAATAATACCCCTGTGGGTCCGACTGCAGAAGAATTAAATGAGTGGATGAGGAACTTGCAGAAGAAAGATGCTGAACCACAACCTTTGGATGTGATCAGATTAAAAATAGATATGGAAGAGTTGATCCTAGGGACTATTGGTACAGATCGATTGAAGTCCTACCAAGATGATGAGCTCATGTTCATGTGTAAAAGTGTTACTTGGAGAGCTAGGAACTTGCATGAAAAATTGGAAGAAACAGCGAATGAACTAGGAGTAGAGTTTGGAAAAATCAGAGGATTGCAGAAACCGTACAGGGTAGACTTTAGTGAAAAGGATATAGAGAATCTGAACACTTCAGGATGATTAACACAGATAAAGGAACTGATTGTGTTATTGAGAAAATGGGGAGATGTGGACAGGTGGAGAAGCAGGTGGATAAGAAGAAAGGAGGGAACGACTGATAAGGCTTCATTGGCTTTTCCGGTAAAGGAGAAAGAACCGATAGTAATGGAATATCCAATGAGGGAAACTCCAGGAGGAAGCTATGTACATGTCCCATGGTCCAGACAAGATATATTGTCATTTACAAATGACTTTCCAAGATTGAGAGAGAAACCGGTAGAATGGTATAGACCGGTAGAAAGATTTGTAAAGGTTTCAAAGGTGTTGTGGGAAGATTTGGATGGATTGTTTGAAATTGTAGTACCAGCAGATTTATGGACAGAATGTAAGATTATAATTGACTGGCCGAAGGTAGAATATCCTAGAGATGCAAAAACTGGAGCCCCAGGTCCAGAAGTAATGAGAAAGTATGAACAAGCCATCACGTTTTTGAAAAATAAAATCCCACCAAAAGAGACAGACTGGGTAAAGATTGATAGAACAACTCAGGAGAGGAAGGAATCTGTACATGCCTACTATGAGAGACTGCTTTTGGTCTTTAAACAGTATAGTGGTTATGAGAATTTGAGTGAAAAGGACATGAGTCATTTTGTGTATAGATTTGTATATGGCTTGAAACCTGAAATAAGTGAAATGATTAAGCAGCATATGTTGTGTTGGCAGAATAGCACTGTAGATGAAGTATTAAGGTATGCGAAATATTGTAGTGACGATATCGAGTGTAGACAGCGTAAGCTAAAAGAAAAGGCAATGTGGGCACAAGTAAAGGTTGCAGAAAAACAAGAAGCTCAGATGAATAATCAGTCTAGTGATGCAGGACAAACTAAATTCAAACCGAATATAGGTAAAGGAAAAGGTCAAATGAGTATAGAAGAGGCCAAAAAGAAATGGCCCTGTCACAATTGCGGAAAATTAGAACAAGTGTAAATTTCCTCCAAAAGCTATTACAGAAAATCAACCATTAAATCCACAGGTGCAGAATGAGGTGAGTTACCAGCAGCTGCAACAGCAGTTACTCAACAGTGTCAGGTGCCGCAACCACCTCTTCCAAAGAGTGTAAACCCCCAGAGATACAGTACAGAGGCAGGATTCTACGGAGAAGAGCAGGTAACAAAATTGCCGCGCGCAGCTGCAGTGTCGCAGTATTGGTTATGGCAGGATGGAAATGAATCGGATGAAAGTTTATGACGGTGCCTAGGAGAGGAAGAAGAGTGCGTGCTTGGCGCAACTCTAGAGGTAGATCAGTCAGGTCCATTTGTGGATGGAAAAGTGAATGGTGTAAATGTTACATTCCTTGTGGACACTGGAGCTACCCGTTCTACTGTCAGATCAGTGGAAATTCCAAACCTTCCTTTCTCAGGAGAATATATCCAAGTTGTAGGTGTTTCAAGCAGGCAGATTAAAACCCCTCTTACCAAACCAGTAGAGGTGAAAGTTGGACCATTCAAAGAGATGCATCGTTTTGTGGTCTGTGATTGCAGTCCTGTAAATTTGTTAGTTCGCGATCTACTTTGTAAAATGAATTGCACCATCTATTGTACCCCAGATGGTATTGCTCTCCAGACACCAGATGAGGATGTCCTGTATAAAATGACAATGGCAGAACTAGAACCAGGAGTGAATGACATGTTTCCTGTGTTTGATGCAGAGAAAATCCCGATTGAATTAAAAGGAATAGTTAAGTCTGATGTATGGGATTTCACAGGCGAAGACATTGGACTAATGAGAGGAGTTGACCCTGTAAAAATGACTGTAAGGGAAGGAACAAATTACCCTAATACTCCACAGTACAAATTAACACCAGAAATTATTGAAGGAATAACACCCGTAGTTAATAAAATGATTGAACAAGGAATTTTGAGAGAATAATGAGTAGCCCATGTAATTCTCCTATAATGGGATTGAAAAAGCTGAATGGAACATAGAGGATAGTGCAAGACTTGAGAAAGGTAAATAAGATTGTTATTCCTTGTTGCCCAATTGTGTCAAACCCCGTGGTAATACTGTATCAGATTCAACATGATGCAGAATGGTACACAGTTATTGATTTGTGCCATGCATTCTTTTCTATTCCATTGCACCCTGACAGCCAGCCATTATTTGTGTTCCAGTTCGGAGAGCGTATTTTGGCATGGTACCGAATTCCTCAAGGGTATACTGAAAGCCCCTCAATCTTTAATCAGATCTGAAAGAAATCATTGGAAGATTTAAAAATGCCTGAAAAATCTGTGATGGTCCAGTATATTGATGACCTATTGGTGGCATCAAGGACCAAAGAAGCATGTGTTACGGACACAAATGCTTTATTAAATCATTTGGCAGAAGGAGGACACAAGGTGTCTCCGTCAAAACTGCAATTTTGTCAACAGGAGGTACAGTATCTAGGTCATAAGATTGAGAAAGGGATGCGAAAGGTGACAACAGAAAGAATAAGGATTATCCAAGGAATGAGAGCCCCAATGACACAGAGAGAGGTGAGAATGTTTCTTGGAATGGTTGGTTATTGTCGACAGTGGATAAGTGGATTTTCATTAATTGCAAAACCTTTACAGCGATTGACAAAGAGGGATGTCAAAGATCCGATTGAGTTGGATGAGGAGGAAATGAAGGCTTTCAAAGAACCTATAAACAAGTTTGTGTGAGGCACCAGCATTGGGAATGCCTGATTATGAAAAATAATTTGAGCTGTATTGTAGTGAGAGAGATGGATGTGCACTTTCAGTATTAGTGCAAAGGCATGGAAAAATCAAAAGACCAATCGCTTATTTTTCAGCTGTCCTAGACCCGGTAGCAAAGGCGTTGCCTGGATGTCTGAAAGCAGTAGCTGCTACTTGTGTGAGTCTGGAACAGAGCGAAGGCATTGTGATATGGGGTATCCTCTGAGAGTATATGTCCCACACTCCGTTGAAATCCTTCTGACCCAAACAAAAACCCAATTCATGACACATAGTCGGCTGACTAGGTATGAAAAAGTGATTTTGGGTGCAGACAATGTAACCATTGTAAGATGCACGAGTGTGAATCCCTCAACTTCATTGCCAGATGAAGTAAATGTAGAAGTCAAAGATGATGTTGATCATAAGTGTTTGGATGTGCTTGAATTTTGCACAAAGCCCCGCCCAGATATTAGAGATGAGCCCTTAAAAGAATCAGATTATGTGATGTTTGTGGACGGATCATGCCTGAGAACAAGTGAAGGAGTTTTAAGTGCTGCGTATGCTGTGTGTACGGTGGCAACCATAATGGAAGCATCCTGTTTGAGAGGAATACGTTCAGCCCAAGTGGCTGAGCTGGTTGCTCTGATTCGAGCATGCAAACTGGGAAAGAACTTCCGAATTACGGTGATCACGGATAGCCAGTATGGCTTCGGAGTGGTCCACGATTTTGGACAGATCTGGTCCCAGAGGGGTTTCTTGACTTCTGCAGGAACTCCTATTAGGAATGGTGAGTTTGTGAAGAAATTGCTTGAGGCATTACAGCTACCTAAACAGATTGCAGTGGTAAAATGTGCTGCACACAAAAATGGAACCGATTATATTACAGTGGGAAAAAAATTCGCAGATGAAATAGCTCAATATTGTGCCAGAAACATGGTCTCACTGAATAGGAGAAGGGAAAAAGAGAATGTTTCATGTCCCTTGCTGTTTACTAACACAGTTGAAACCTGGGATGAGGTAAGGCAAATGCAGGAAGAAGCAGATGAAGAGGAGAAAGATGGTTGGATAAAAGCAGGCTGCAGACAAAGAGAGGAAGATGAAGTCTGGGTTTATAGAGATGAAAGACCAGTTATGCCTGATAGCATGATCTCTAATATGGCACGGATGTACCATGGGCAGGCACACATTGGTAGGGATGCCATGATCAGACTTTTCAGACAGACCTGGTACAACCCAAAATTTAGGGCTATAGCTGAAAGCCTTTGTCAAAGATGTCTTACATGCCAACAAATAAATCCTGGAAGGAAGACAGTAGTGAGTTTGGGAACAATAGGACGTGAAGGAGGTCCTTTTACCAGAATGCAACTAGATTTTATTGAAATGCCCCCAAGCAATAGACTGAAGTATGTCCTTGTGGTCGTTTGTTTGTTTTCTCGTTGGGTGGAAGCCTATCCGACAAGAAGGAATGATGAAGTTACTGTGGCTAAGCTCCTACTGAGAGAATTCATTCCTAGATAGGGCTTTCCAGTAACGATCGAAACAGATAGAGGAACACATTTCCAGAATGAAATAATCCAACTGATATGTGAAGCACTTGACATTCAACAAAAACTGCACTGTGCCAACAGACCAGAGGCTTCCGGAGTGGTAGAGCAAGTAAATGGAACAATAAAGAATAGGTTAGGGAAAATGTGTCAAGCCACAGGACTCCATTTGCCCGATGCCCTGCCATTGGTGCTGATGAGCATCAGAAGCATACCTGACAGAAACACAGGTCCTCATGAAATAATCATGGGACGAGCAATGAGACAAACACATGTACCTGTCAACAAACTGCTGACTATAACTGATGATCTCGTATTGGACTATTGCAAAGGATTGGCTGATGTGGTGCATTCTGTGTTTCATCAGGTCGGACCGGATGTGACCACTCTTGAAAGAAAACCAGCTCATGATTTGAGTCCAGGAGACTGGGTCCGCATTAAAATCCACAGAAGAAGAAACTGCTTGGTTCCTCGCTGGGATAAGCCACGTCAAGTGATCCTGGTGACAACAACTGCTGTGAAGTGTGCAGGTGTGAAAAATTGGGTTCATGCCAGTCATACCACCAGTCGACCTGTAAGTCGACATCTGGAAATATCAGATACCAGCTCAGCATCTGAAGCAGAAGCTGAAACAAACAGAGTTCCAGATCTTGAAGCTCGACCTGTAAGTCGACATCTGGAAGAATCAGGTACCAGTTTGACAACTGAAGAAGAAACTGAAACGATCAGAGTTCCAGATCTTGAAGCTCGACCTGTAAGTCGACATCTGGAAATATCGGATACCAGTTCGGCATCTGAAACAGACCAACCTGAATATGGTGAAAGGCAAAAGGAAAAATCAGGAAACAGAAGAACTGATATTATAACTGGAGAAACAGAACCAAGAGACAGCGAGTACAAGTTATGGGAAAATTCCTCCAGAGATAGTTGAGGTAACTGAATAAAACTTAGATTCAGATAGAGAGATAGGGGAAAGTGCGGAAGAAAAACGAGGAGGAACACAGGGAAATTTAGATTCAGACAGAAAGTTTGGGAAAACTGCAGAAGACAAACGAGGAGGGTTAGAATCAAATTTTCAAACAGAAGAGTCACAAGAAGATTTGGATTCAGACAAAGAAACTGAGATCATAAAGTTCAAGGTTAGAGGAAGTGAAGTGAGGTCTGAGACAGAATCAGAAGAAAGTGAAGAAGAAAGAATGCAAAGAATAGGACCAAGAAAGAGAACTTGGAGAACAGAGCGAGAAGAAAAAGAAAACGAACTGAAAAGGCCAAGAAAAGAGACAATTGGCCCAACGAAATTAAAAGACTGAGATATAAAATAATAAATTTGAACAAAGATAATGCGGAACAAGTAAATGAAATAACAAGTCAGAAAGGACAAGGAAAACAGAGTGAAAGACAGTTACAGAGACCAAAAAGAGTGAAGAGACCTAACTTGAAATATAAGTCACCTGAATGGCTATACATAGCATTGACCGACATTAAAAAAGTGGATAGCAGTCACGAAATCCCAGACGAAAGCTGTGAACAAATGGGTGAGAGTGAATTGCACCAAACCTGAAAGACAAAGAAAGAAAACCGGACTGGACACCTAAACTGAAAAAGACAAGCAAAAGTTCTGAAAAGAGCTGAAGAGAGCACCAAAAGAGACTAATTAAAGGGTAGAGTGGCTGGAAAGTCATTCTGAGGTGTGGAAACACATTTTCTCTACATACATATATATAGCTAAAAAGTATTACAACATGGTAGACACTGAGAATAGAAGATCTAGATGTGAGTTTTTACGTAGATTGTGTAGAATGTGTTTCTATTGTACAGGATTGCTAATGCTTATCTGGTTTATATTAGCAATAATAATTCCACTCAGATTAGTTGTAGAAAATACATCTGTAATAGTGAATGACACGAATAATGACAAGAAAGCTAACATAAAGAACACTGCAGCATTAGTAGATAGTACTGATTTACATAAGGATAAGTCAATAACTGATTTCTCCAAGAATGTCTTCACGAAACTGTTATACGAATATGTGGAGACAATGGATGTGAGAGATTGCTATGTCTGTATGCAGTTACCTGCGTCTGTCACAGAGGGTGTGACATATCATCACCTTCCTTTGACGTATGGGATAACTTGTAGCATTTTAGCTAGCTTATTTTATAAAACAGGTAGATTAGAATATTACTACACTGACATAGATACTGTTTTTGCTAAAGTTCCCGTAATCCCTGAATTAAATAAGGTAAAAGTTGCAAAGGTTTTTGGAGAGTTTTTCTTAGAAAATAAAGAATTAACATTAGAGTATATATTTAGACACAATCTTAATTGTGAGTTAAAGAAAAAAGAAAAGATTTTCATGGACATGGTAGAGGACAGAAGAATTAAGTTTCAAAGAAAGGTAGCAGGAGAGAAGACAAAAACCCCACCTTGGGCGTTTGAAGAGAGAAATTACGACAAAGGTGAAACAAATGCAGCTATGGTTCTGGATTGGCCCCAACAGGGAGAATTGTGTATTAGTAGAAGTAACACTATGTATGATAACTATTTTGTGGGTTCTAGTGAGTGGCGAGATACATACAAAATTCTAGGGGATGGGGATTTAAAGGAGGAAAAGATCCAGTATTTCCGGGGATCTATTATATTTGCGGAAATAGAGCTTATTATAGGTTGCCGGACCATTGGTACGGAACATGTTATCTAGGCCTGGTCTTTCCAAAGATTTTTCATGTGGAGAGAGGAACAAAAGGAATTCACGAGATAGGTAAAACATTAACACGTAGGAGGAGGGAAAGCTTCTCAGAAATAGTAGGTGATATTTTTGGAGCATTGATACCAGCAGTGGGTATATCTTTGAAATCATACAAGATTCGGAAATTGTCTACAGTAGTAGATCGTTTATCAATGAATACTGCTGGAGGGTTCTTGATGGTAAATACCGAAATGGTTGCCATGAGAGCTATGGTAATGCAAAATCGTCTTGCCCTTGACATTCTTTTGACAAAAGAGGGTGGAGTCTGTGGAATGCTGAAAGTACAACATTGTTGCACTTACATTCCAGACAAAAGTGAGAATATACAGAAGTATATAAAGAACATTACTGATTTGCACAAAGAAATTGCCCCACTGGAGGTTATAGGTGTTTGGGAGAGACTTGGTAAGAGTTTTTCCTCAATGAAGAAATGGTTCACAGAAATAGTTAGTTCTCTTATTGGGGAAAATACTAATACCAGTCACAGTAATAATAATAGTAATATTATTAGTGAGATTAGCATATGTGTGTATTAAAAGAAGAAAAAGACAAAATAGAGTAAAAGAGAAAATGAGAAAAATAAAGAAAGAGAACGGGAGATGGGAGAGATAGAATTGGAAGAGTTAAAAGAGAACATGTACAAACGGTCTAAAAGACAAGATGAGAAAAACACAGTTGTATGAACTAACAAAAAAGCAAGTGGACAAGAAACATTTATCTGATAAATTGTAGGATAGGTTTTTGTGGTGATGTTAAAAATCACCAAAGGGGGAATTGATGGAGCAGGGTAAACAAAATAATGTTGTACCCCTTGGAAATTAATGAACTCTTAATAATTTAATAATACTGACTGTTTGAAAATGCATGTACTCACCAACAAATGCACCCTTTTTAGTAAATACTATATATGGGTAACCTGCAGATTTATGCAAAATCTAATCTATTTACCAAATGTGAAGTTAATTAACATTAGTATTGTGATTTGCGTACTAATTAGAGTAAAATTGCATGATTTATGTTACGCAGTAGATTTGTATTGTGGCAAAGAATGCAGATGGTAAGTAAAATGGCTTTAAATGTCGCTTCTGCTAGGTAACACCTAACACGGGTCTTTAGAATGGCGGGTGGTAAACAGAAAGGCTTATTTTCTCTGTTCTAATTGTGGTTGTGTTTGTTCTTATGATAGTTCGTTCGGGCCTGTTAGGCCATGCTTCGAAAATGGCTGCTGGAGCGGATGAGATCGTGTGAAAAGGCAAAGATGGCCACTGCGCAGAAGCAATAAAGAAATCAAGTCACATGGATGCGGCCTGTGCCCAGAGTGAGAGATGTCAAGGTCGAACTGACCTACAATAAAGAGGGTGCCAAAAAGATTCAGCATGAATTCGTGGGAATGGATGAGAAAGAACTGAGCGACAATGGACAAACTAAATTGTGACCATCAAGATCGCTACAAAATGAATGGACAAGTTGGACTGCTTTTGACCCCGGAGTCATGAGTCATTGTATGCTTTGCTGTCCCTAAACCAGTTTGAACAAGGAGGGCGATGAGGTGACCATCACCACCCCTCAAATGGACCAATTAGCGTGATTCTTGCCCCTAAGGATTGCAACTTTTTGTGTAGTAAGCTAGAAAATAGGGTATAAGAGGGTCTACTCTTATGTGGGGTGGGCTGCTGCTGTGGTCGCTGCTATTGATGCTGATGCTGCTGCTGCTGTTGGTGTTTTTCCTGCTATACCGCCTCTTTATTTTTCATTTTTCCCCCTCAATACTGCGAAAAGACTCTGTCATTTTTGGACTTTGAACTTGACTGGGGAAGGAACGAGATCGTTGCGGGAATTCTGCCCGGGAGTTACGTCCGAGGAGGTTAGCGGGACAGTCAGTCAGTTTGGGAGTTCTATTCTGTGATCTGCGGTTTATCTTCTTTTTGGTGAACCATTCCTGTCCGCATCCTAAGACTATGGGTAATGCATAATTTTCCATTCTTCACTAAACTTTTCTTAAATGTTATTGATATATTAAATGTGATTAATAAACAAAGAATTTCACCTATTCAATTGAGAATTTAGATAAAATTATATTCTAACTTAAAATGAGTTTGTGGTTCTTTAGTTCATTTATGAGTTATAAATGTTAAAAGGTTTTAATGGTGGCCTGGACTCCGATGGAGTAGGACGCACGCCGTCTGAGCTCCGTCCTCCGGGGTCGGCCTAAGGTGCTTCTGGGGCGCCCTATAGCACGGGGGAGCATCCTATGTCCCCCCCACCATAAGCAGTGGATCGGCGGCGGCCCCGGACCAGCGGTGGGGTTCACACTGCGTGGAATTCGCCCTAAGCCCGGGCGAGAGGACGGAATAGAGGCCCCGGCCGCCATCTTGTGAACGCGGCGCGGCCGGGGGCCTGACTGGCGCAGCTGGGCCGAGAAGTGGAGCGCTGGTGGCCCCTCCAGAGGTTGGGAGCCGGGAGAGGTGCTGAGGGAGCCGCTGGCCCTGCCGTGGGGACAACACTGCAGCTACAGCCCTCGGGGTCCGGGCGAGACGCCGGCGGGGAGAGCCGGTCCGCCATTTTGACTGGACGGCAGGGGCCTGATAACCACAACAGCCAGAACGGGTGCTCCCCTGCGATTCCTGCTGGGTCCGCGCACGCCATGAGACAGGCGGCAGGCGAGCGCCGAAAATCGGCATAGCTGTGGGCCCCCTTGATCCGCGCCGTCCCCGGTCTGCCATCCGGCGGTGAAAGACTGAGGCCTGGTATAAGAGCATAGTGCAGCTGGACCGGGAGATCTACCGGCGGGGCCCAGTGTGGCCCTTGCGACGCTCCGGAGGTGAGGTGTGGGGGGTGTGGATCCCGGGGGGGGAGACATAGCCCCGTAGGTGGAGGGTGACGGACCCCGGGATCCACGACCTGGGCAAATGTAGCGGAGGATGCCCCATCCCCCCACAGATACGAGAGGGCCCTGCTGCATGGCCTACCCCGCCTGGCATAGCTGAGGGCTGCATAGACTGAGACCGTCTGCCTCCTTGACCCAAGCTTCAGCCTTCCCCGTGTCCACCCGGTGGGGCAATACTGTTCGGACTTGGGGAATCTCTTCAGACTGAGGTGACGCCTCGGGCCCCTGGATGCACATAAGATCCACTGCTGTCCTGTTGTGCAGCGGCAGGGACATAGGGCCACCGGTAGCAGCCGCTCCATCCCGGGGGGCTCTTCTGCTTGAAATCTCTAGCTTGGGAGGGCTCGGACTCTCTGGGACACCGCAATTGAAAAGTGCAAGCGGACGCCCTTGCTCCACGGTTGGCCTGTCCTCGGCTGTGACTGCCGCTCCTCGCCTCCGGACCAGCCCTGAGGGTCTGCCCGCGCACGGTAGAAGTGGCCCTTGTTGATCGGTGGGGAAGAGATTGCAGGGCCCGCACTACCTCCTGCGCCTACAGCATGACTAGGCCTAGGGCGGGAAAGACAACATCGCACACCGCATCCAAAGACACTTCAGTTAAGGCACTGTGGAGTAAGCGAGCCCCGACGCCTCCGCCGGAGTCCTCCGAGATGGCCTCCACCCTTGCGACCCCCGAACAGGGAACCATCACCCAAGCGGTCCTAGCTACTTTCCTCCAGGAAATCAAATCGGAGATATCATCTCTTAAATCGGAGGTCAAGACCTACTTAAGTGATGTACGCCGCGATGTCATGGACCTAGGCAACCGCGTTGACGACCTGGAGCGCACTGTTGACTCCCGTACGGAAGACCACGTAGATCTCCGCCGCAGGGTCCTGGCGTTGGAGGAGCAAAACGTAGAACTCCAAATCAAACAGGAAGATTTGGAAAATCGAAGCCGCCGGAACAATCTCCGCATTCGGGGTGTGCCGCGGGGGGCGGAAGGAGCGGACATCATGCAATATGTTGCTGACCTTCTTCATGCTGTCCGAGGGGACGATGACATGTCCCCTCCAACGTTGGATTGCGCCCATCGAGTCGCACCCCCGCGAGGCAACCCCAACCTGACCCCGGACATCCTGACCAGAGTCCACTTTTACGTGGAGAAGGAGGCAATACTCAAGGCGTCCCGGGCGGTCGAAAAACTGGTATATGGCGGCCACACCATCCAGATCTTCCAGGACCTCTCCCCGCTTACACTGCGCCGCCGTCGGGACTTTCAGCCCGTAACGACTAAGCTAAAGGTGGCTAACGTCAAATATCAGTGGGGACACCCCTTCGCTCTGATTTTCCACTGGGAGGGCCGGCGACGATCTCTGCGCTCCCTGCGGGAGGCACTACAGCTACTCCGGATTCCCTCAGAATCACAGCCTGCCTCCCCCTCTCCCGCGCACTCGGCCTCTCAGATCTCACTGCGCCCTGAATGGGCACGGGTGCTACGTCAGGGTTCTGGATCCTCCGTAGCCAACTCGTCATCTAGCCAAGCCAAGCAGGACATTATCCGTCATCTAAAGGCAATGGAAGAACCTCAACGGTCGCCAGAGAGGGGACCTGTCCTCGATCCCCCCCAACCTTCCGATCTCGTTACTGGAGACTGATCGCTGTCCCCGTGACCCCTTCAGCCGGGATGGACTCAAGACCGCTGGCGGGGCGGCCATCCGGCCCTCCTAGATAAGACGCAGTGTGTGGGGCCCACTGAGAACACCTGGCCCTTCCTGTGGCCCTGCCCCCAACTGAAGCAACTGCTCTTTGGTTTCCTTCTCTCCTCTGAGACGGTATCTTGAGAACCTCATGAACTTCTGGGGGCGCCTGGATCTGCCTCTCTTGACAAAGCAGCCCTGGGACGACAGCTAAGTGCTTAAATGATGATTGCTATGAAATACGTTATATGCACTGTTTGATCTCAGGAACTTCATGGTTCAGATCCTGCATTCTCGTTGTTTGATTGCTAATGTTTGCTCTTCTAGCATCTCCACCCCAGGTCCCAACCCGATAAATGGAGATATTTATGGGCAGTCGCTTATTGCCCTGGGTCTGTTTGGTTTTCTAGTACATACACCTGTGCCTAGTCTTCCCCTAGCTGATCTCTCGGGCCACAGAGCCCCGCAGCCGCGGGCGTAGGTTGATCATATACACCTGTCGCACTCGTCCCCAGCCTCTAGGCCTCTAGACTCTCCTCTCTTTAATGCACCTGGGTAAAGTGGCCACCTTCATACTGTGCCCCGGCCGCGCTGGGATTTGTTCCCCCTGCCAATATCTGCTCTCATGCTCGGCTAGACCCTAGCAGGGCCTCTGACTGGGGCTTTTGCCTTAATCACCCCCGGGCTCACACTAACAATACCCTATCCTGCGCAGGTCCCGAACTGGGATTCTGCAGGGTCTCCGCACCCCCACCACGATGGGGTGAGCGGGTCGACCTCAGGGGGACGGCCGCGGTCCCTTATCCTTGGATTCGACGGTTCCCCCCGCCATGTCCTTAGTCCCCAAGAGGAGTGACTTCCTCAGAGCCGCCCTGGTTCTCACCACTGGGCCGCTCCAGGACTGGACAGGACCCTTTGGGCCCCGTTGGCCACCTGGTTGCTGGTTGTTCTCTATTCTCTCTGACTCTCCCTCTTGCTCCCTTCGCTCTCTTTTCTTTTCAGCTCTCTGGCTCTGCAGGGAGGGGCTCTGTTTGCGAGGCGTTGGTCTGACCTTCTGGCACGAGCCCCTGGGAATGGTAGAAGCACCGTATGTCCGTACAAGGGGGGATGGGACTGGACGCGTTTCACAACAATTGGTCAGATGCTCATCCACAGGGCGACACCTATCTACACCGTGGGAGGGAGGAGGGAACGGGACTGCATTCGAGCGTGCTCCACCCTATTTGATCAATGATACATCTTAAATGCTTATCCCTTAATGTTCGGGGCTTAAATTCACCAAACAAGAGGCGGCAAATTTGGAGATACCTCCTTTTAAACGACCCCGATGTTATCTTCTTGCAGGAAACTCACCTTCTCCGCGGAGACTCCTCCCGCATGCGCCACCCTAAGTATCCCCTGCAAGCATGGGCCTCAGCACAGACAAAGACTGCGGGTGTGGCGATTATGTTCAAGGCTGGCCTTCCAGTGCAGATCGTCCGCACCACACGCGACGGGGAGGGGCGATACCTTAAACTGACAGTCACGATTCAAGGCAAACCCCTTATCCTACACAACGTCTACGCCCCTAATCAAGCGCAGGACACTTTCCTTCGGGATCTCCTCCGGCTACGCCTCTCCCAGGAGGCAGACCCAGTCATCCTCGGAGGGGATTTTAACTTGGTGTGGGACCCTGGATTAGACCGCCCTACCTCCGTGTATCAGGGTACGGGAGCCATGTCTGCAACGCTTAAGCACAACATAACTGCCCTGGGTCTTGTGGACGCTTGGCGGTACAGGGAACCCGACGCTCGGGACTATTCCTTTTATTCTCATGTTCACCGGTCTTACTCCCATATTGATTTCTTCTTCATCTCCCAATCACTTGCTCGGTCTCTAGACTCCGCGGCGATCTCGGATATCTCGATTTCGGATCACGCGCACCTAGAAATTATTTTGTCTGGACTAGGCAGACCACCGGGATCTGTTCCCCGGTGGCGTCTTCCTCCCCAGGTCCTGCGTGACCCAGTTGACGTACCTGAACTGAAGCAAGCCATCCAGTCCTATTTTACCCACAATGACCTCCCGGACACCCCTATCCCCCTTCTATGGGATGCTTTTAAGGCCACGATTCGGGGCACCATCACCTCTATCTCCATAGCCCGAAGGCGGGAGGCCAGATTAGTGGAGGATAACCTTGGCCGTGACATTAAAGCACTAGAAAGACAAACGCACTCAGCGCCTTCTCTGCCTGCGAAAAAGGAACTCGCATCTCTTCGGGGCCAACTCAAAGCCCTCCGCGTGAACAAGGCGGAAAGCTCACTCCTTGCACTGAAACAGAAATTTTACGGGGGAGGTAACAAGGTGGGCTCTATGTTGGCGCGCCGACTCCGCCTTCAGATATCCCGCAACCACATTGCCCGAATTGCCAGACCAGGCGGAGGGTGGGCTATCTCGGAGCGAGACAAACAGATGGAATTCAGTGCGTTCTTCTCTACTTTATACAGCGCGGGTGATGTCTGTCCCGATCGCGTAGCACCTTTCCTGGACTCCTGCGACTGGACGCCGTTAACCCCCCACCACCGGGACCAACTCGAAGGGCGCATCACAGCGGATGAGCTTTCGAAAGCCTTGAAGAGTATGCCGACTGGAAAATTACCGGGCCCCGATGGGCTCACACTGGCATTTTACCGTCTCTTTCTTCCGGAACTTCAGGACCCCCTGCTGCGCCTTTTTAACTCTTTCGCCGAGGATGGATCCGTCACCCCAACGATGGCTGAGGCAGAGATTGCGTTGATCCCGAAACCCGGGAAAGACCCTACCGCCTGCGCATCATTTCGCCCAATATCTCTACTTAATGTAGATGCTAAAATCTACACCAAGATACTGGCGCAACGCCTGGCGCCCTTCCTACCGGGCCTGATAGGCCCCGACCAAGTGGGCTTTATCCACGAGCGTCAGGGGGCGGATAACTTACGCCATGTAGCACACCTGGTACAGAAGGTCCGGCACCACGGAATTCCTGCCTTTCTTCTTTCCCTCGACGCGGAAAAAGCCTTCGACCGGGTCGACTGGTCTTTTCTTCAGGCGTTCCTCCCCCGCATAGGCCTCGGGCCTCTCATGGTTGCTCGCATTATGGCACCGTATGCGGCCCCTTCCGCGCGCATTCGTGTTAACGGCACCTTGACCCCGTCTTTCCCCATCAGCAGGGGCACCCGCCAAGGGTGCCCACTCTCGCCGCTGCTCTTCGCTCTGGCGGTGGAATCCTTGGCAATAGCTATCCGACAGTCGGCGGATATCCGGGGTGTCCGCATGGCTGGGATGGATCATAAGATAGCCCTCTTTGCGGACGACCTTCTTTTGACGCTCAAAGAGCCCGCAACCTCTCTCCCGACGCTCCTGGATCTTCTCTCTCAGTTCGAGCTGGTGTCGGGCCTTAGAGTTAACCTCCCTAAATCGAGCGTGCTCAATCTAACTCTTCCCTCTCGGCAGTTGGAAGACTTGCGGCCCATCAATCCCTTCCGGTGGGCCCCCACTTCTATACGCTACCTGGGTATTAACATCACAGCTGATCTTACCACCTGGATGCAGGCTAACTGGCCGGCCTGCAGAACTTCCATACGAACAGACCTCCGCCGCTGGAAATCGTTGCCCCTGTCTTGGCTAGGGCGCCTCAATGCGGTCAAGATGACCCTTCTGCCGAAGGTTTATATCTTTTTCAGGCACTCCCCACGCCAATCCCGCATAAGGATATCACGGGCCTCCAGAGAGAAATGGTCGCCTTCATCTGGGGTGGGGGACGACCGCGTCTGTCGACCAAGGTTCTGATGCTACCAAGAGACCGGGGGGGCTTAGCCTGCCCTGACTTTATGGCCTACTATTGGGCTTCCCATCTGAGGTATATCTCGGAGTGGTCGGTGCGAGCTAGCGAAAAGCACTGGTTCCACATGGACCGTGCCGCGGCATGCCGCCCGCTCTGGGACCTGGCCTGGTTGGGTAAAAATGCTAGGCACCCTAGTGCTTATATCGCTATCCCTACGCGCACGGTGTTGGAGATCTGGGACAGAATCGCGACCCCCGAGGCCTTACTACCTTTCCCTCTCCCCTCACACCGGTGTTGCTTAACGCAGACTTCCAGCCGGCTTCCCGCCCACCAGACTTTCCGGCCTGGGCGGCAGGCGAGTGTCGCATCATAGAACAGCTTTTTGAGGCCGGGTCCTTCAAATCCTTCGAACGATGCCGGGAAGACTTTAATCTCCCCAAAACTGCGCAGCTGGAATACTTCCAAATCCGCCACTGGCTGCGGGCCCCCTCGTACACGGAGGGCGCTACGCGCCAGCTTACGCCTTTTGAACTCCTGGTTCGGTCGTTCGACGGATCTAGGGGACTGATCTCTCTGACCTACAAGGTCCTACAAACCTCCCAGGCGATATCACCCCACACGTATCAATGCCAATGGCAGAGGGACATTGAGGCGGATATTCCTCCCGGCCGGTGGGCGCAGCTCTGGCGGGACATTCAACGCATTTTTAAATCCGTAGCACAGCAGGAGTCCGCATACAAAATTATGACGTACTATACCCCCCTCCGCCTCCAGCGAATGTTCCCTGGATATGCGCCTGTTTGCTGGCGATGCTCGACATCTCGGGGCTCCTTCCTCCACATTTGGTGGAACTGCCCACTAGTCGTGCCGTACTGGGCGGAAATTTTGGACCACGTTAAAGCAGTGGTGGGCTATCCTCTGCCTAATGAACCGGGAGTTATTATTCTAGGCCTCCGTCCCACCACTCTTAAAGCCATGAAACCTGCGGACTGGTGCCTGATTTTCCACATGCTCACTGCTGCGAAACAGGTCATCGCGTTGCACTGGAAAAAGGCTTGTACCCCTCCGGCCCCGGTGTGGATCACGCGCCTATGGCAGGTCATGGCGATGGAGCTCCTAACCCACAGACTGGCGCATACGGACGCTAAATTTCAGCGCACTTGGCAACCCTTGATCCAATACCTGACACGGTTGGAGCACGCTCGATATGTACCTCCTCGCCTGCGCGCCCTACAACTCTTCGCTGACCCACTACTGCCCAGAGGGGACACTCACGACGCTGACTCTGCCTGATTAGACCTGCTCCTAGGCCTTTCCGACCCTGCTGCTCACCAAGGCCAAGACCGCTTAATCCATGGAGAGCCCTTTACGCCTCCCAGGCCCTCCTCTCCCCTCCCTCCAGCTGTCCAGAGAGCTGCCTTCTTCTCAACTCTTTTCTATATCTATTCCAGGTTGATCTGCTCTTCCTTCTTCCTTCTTTCATTCTTCTCTATCTCTTCTTGGTCACATCATTGCTTAAGCTCCCCGCGGGCCAGCACCCATGCCCCTCATCATGGCACCCCTCGACCGGCGTCGCAGGCTTTTGCTAGCCGAGGCAGCTTAGGGTGGTCGGTCTCCGACCACCCTAGTGCCAGTGCCAATGCAATACGCTCAGTTTTTGGCCCTCACTGTCGGTAGGAGAGTGCCCCCCTGCCTCTATCCATCACTCACTTGAAGCTGGAAGAACGGATGGGAAGTAGTACGTAATCTTCCCAGATCTCACCCACCGACCCTCAGCCCTTGCTCGCTCCAGACTACTGGGCCTACTACCCTTCCCTCTCCTAAGCATTCTGCCGTCTACAGCATATGGCACACTATCAATTCGCCTGAACACCCCTGTTCTGCTACAGCTCTCCACTAGTGGGCTCCGTACCGCTTTCCCTGCCAAAACTAAGGTTCCTCTCCACTGACAAGGTTGCGCCTCTTACACAACTATTTCTTGCTAAATTCTGTATGCAAATGCTTTGCTGCCCTATTGCTGGTCTTTTCCCCCGATGCGGCCGGCCCGAAGTGGTTGTAGGCGGCATGCTGTGTGCTTCCCCCCCCCCCCGGTTCAGCCTTTGGCTGGCATTTACAACCGCGCTGCCGGCCCGATTGGGATGTAGGCAGAACGCTGTGGATGTGACCTTTCTACTTTTCAATAAAGGTTTTTGAAAATTAAAAAAAAAAAAAGGTTTTAATTGTGATTGAGCTGGTCTTAATCACCATCAACTTATTCTACTAGTTGGTCCATCGACCAAAGAGCGGAGTACCTTGATGTTTGTAACCGACAGGATCAAAGGTTAATGCATATAATGTTTGAGTTATTATTCTGTCAAATTTAACAAGGTATACCGTTCGTCCAGCAGCACATTCTCCTTGGCGTGAAATCCAGTGATTGAATGAATGTATGGTATGCGGTGTCATGGGCCCCACCGACATAAGGTTTAATGGACAATAGGTTGCATAAATGTTTTACCTGGATTCGTGTCCTAAGGAGAAATTTATATTAGCCGCGCTGAATCAGTGGGGGAAAGAACTCAACTCATTTGTTGCTATGGTGACCCCTGGCTGGCTTGTCGGCGCAGTCCTTGATTTGATACATTGCATATTTCTGCTGCGGCCTGGGCAAGGAAGCTGAGAAAATGAGCACGAAGCGTGCGCAGCATGGCTGGGCATGATTGAACAGTGACTAGCTACACATGCTTCAACTAGCTGAGGATGTGGTGCCTGGTGCGGTATGTGTACCTCCATGTTTAGGACAACCGACCGGGTCCCAGAGCTGTCAAACTGGTAGCGCATGAAAGCGCTACCAATGATGACGTCCCTGGCAAAAATGATTGGCCAGCCCCCGCGTGGCAGTAAAAGCCACGCTGATGCAGCGCGGTCTCGGAGTCAAGTCAGACTTGTGCCTGATGCATGGGTGCTGGGTGTCAAGTCTCTAGAGTGACTGAATATAATCAATGCAAGTTCAGGACCGGACGGTGAGTGACTTGTTTCACTTAATTGTCACTCTCTGACTGAGTCGGACGGTTAGACCACCGGTGTGCCACGGGGTAGGTGAGGTCGTGTGAGAGTGAGATTGACCAGCATTAATGTATGCCGATGATGCGGTTTTAATAGCCCGCACTCCTAGGGGCAGCCAGAAATTAGTGAGTAGTTTTGCAAATTTTATGTTAAATTTGGGTTTAGACATTAACATATCAAAGACTTTTATGATGAAATGTGGGAACGGCAGTAGGAAGTGTAGACCTTTATTTTTAGGTACTAAACAAATTGAATGCACTGACACTTTTTCCTATCTCGGGATTTTATTTGACAAAAGAGGGACATGGACTCAGGCGATCAGGGCAAGGAAGCTGCTGTTTTTAAAAGCTGTGGCTGCCTTATCTAATTTTAGCAGGAAGTTAGGTAAACGAGCTCCTGAAGAACTCCTGCAAATCTATAAGGCGAAGTGTATTACCATAGCCACCTATGGAGCAGGCATCTGGGGATATGAGGATGTGAAATCCCTGCAAATCATTGAGAATAGGTTCTTTAGGTTCTTATTGACGGTTCCCGAGAGTACTTCTACTTTTATTTGTCATTCTGAATTAGGTATGCCCTACATTACAGACATCTGTAAAATCCAACCAGTTCTCCTGTGGCACAGGATTTGGAATTCCGATTATACCCTGTTAAATAGACAGATTTGAGAAGATAGTTGGAGGTTGGATGGGGCGGTGCAGATTAGATGGCTCGAGTATGTCAGAAACTTTATGTTTAGTTTAGGCCATCCTGAGTATTTTTCCGACCCCACAAGTTTATGTTCAGTTCAAAGGAAAGACCTAAAAGACAGTTGTTTACATCATTTGGACGAAAGAAGAGGGAACAACGAGATGAATAAAGTCACCGTTCAAGCACACCACCTTATCTTGACTACCTACAAAATTCAACCCTATATAGGGCTCATTATAGGTGATTACAACAGATTTCTCTTGACACGTTTTAGATTGGGAATAGTGCAGAGATTAACTTCCTTTCCGTTTCAGAATGATTGGTCAAGAGTGTTGTGCAATTGTCCATGCAATAATGTTTCTGGCCAATCAACCATTCATATTTTATTTTTCTGTAAATTTTATTCCTTACAAAGGAAGATGTGGATCCTTCCCTTTTTAAGAAAAACTGGATTATCACAATGTCGCCCGCATTATTGATTTTACAATCATTAGGAGAAAATTATATAGTCGAATTAGTTTTAGTGTTTTTAAAGAGTGTTTTAACATGTAGAAAATCCATATTGATGTAATTATAAACAAATGCACTTGTAGATTTGCTGTGTATATTTTATTGATAATAATTGTATAATGAAACTTGTCGCTGTTTTAGCCGTGCTTTTATGATTATTTTGAAAATAATCGAATAAAGCTTGATGAAATGAAAATGACTAGGTCATCACATCGACTAGACTAGAGTCTCGACTCTCTGACTCCCCATGTAGTGGAGTCGGTCGTTGTGTCTCCTGTGAGCAGTGGTCCCTGGGGAAACCTCTAACAGAAGCAACAAGTAAGGTAAGAGAAGATTATCTGTTTTTGGAGTAGACACAAGATTTTCAAATGCCCTGCAAAACTTCAGAAATGATTTTTAAAGAGCGCTCATTTCAGATTCAACACTTCTACCGGTCTAGCCATCATTTAAATAATGTGAATAGCACATTAATTGCAGTTGTTTTATGTCGAACACTGCATCCGTATAGCCACAGCATGCGCATGCCAGTCAGTGAGTGCTGGTGGACAGGCCAACAAGGCATTGTCTCTTTTGAACACCACCATAGGCTGGAATTGTGCAAAGTTTCCCTGCGAGGCTGGAGGGCAGGTTTTGTTAGTGGGGCCAGTTTTGTAGCAGTACAGCAGTTTTAAAAGCACTGCAAAGTTCCTTTCATATTCAGCAGTTTTCAGGCAAAAATAAAACTGTCAAGTTAACTCTGGTGATTTATTAATGTACCTAGTGGAGAGAGGGGAGTTTTGTCTAGTGGCAGTTTTCACTCATCTAAGGTAGCACAGAGGGTTAATATGCCTGCTGCAAAGAACGTGTGATATGTGGCGCGGCCTTGGAGTTGGACTCGTGCATGCTGCATGGCGTGGGTGCAGGGTGTCAATAGTCTCTAGAGTGAGTAACTGACTTCAATGCAAGTTCAGAAACTGACTCCCAGTCGGACCGGGCTGTGAGTGACTTGCTTCACTTAATTGTCACTCTCTGACTGAGTCGGATGATAGGACCTTGGGCTGGCCGCGGGGCAGGTAGTGTGAGAGTGAGACTGACTGAGTTGTCACATCGACTTGGCTAGAATCTCGACTCTCCGACTGTGAGCTGTGAGCCCTGGGCAAACCACGCACAGAAGCAAAGTAAGATAACATTATTTGTTTTTGGAGTTGACAAATGATTTTAATTTGCCCTGCTGCAAACCTTCAGAAATAGCTAGACCACCCTTCTAGTGGTCTAGCCATCATTTAGGTAATGTGAATAACACATTAATTGCCATTGTTTTATGTTGAACACTACAAACATATAGAAAACCAAAGGGGATGATGGACGGAGTGTTGAACATTGCAAGCACTCACCCCCAGTCAACTGATCTGGGTTTAATCCATCATCATTCTTTAGCTCACTCTGCCACCCCAGTTCAGACATGGCCATATGCAAATCAGTCTGACCCTGTGCCTCATGGGAACAGTCCAGCCCGAACTGCCAAGCCATGTCTTCCCTGGACCGGAAACAAGCATCCTGGGACCGGTTTCTGGCTTAGAGCCGTCATCAGCCAGGCTATTGTGAATCCAGTGGCAAAGTGAGCAAGGGACCCATGTCTGGGCATACCCTGCCAACTTAGGGCGAACATAGCAAAACCAAAGGGGATGATGGACGGAGTGTTAAACATTGCAAGCACTCACCCCCAGTCAACTGATCTGGGTTTAATCCATCATCGTTCTTTAGCTCACTCCGCCACCCCAGTTCAGACATGGCCATATGCAAATCAGTCTGACCCTGTGCCTCATGGGAACAGTCCAGCCCGAACTGCCAAGACATGTCTTCCCTGGACCGGAAACAAGCATCCTGGGACCGGTTTCTGGCTTATAGCCGTCATCAGCCAGGCTATCTTGAATCCAGTGGCAAAGTGAGCAAGGGACCCACGTCTGGGCATACCCTGCCAACTTAGGGCGAACATAGCAAAACCAAAGGGGATGATGGATGGAGTGTTGAACATTGCAAGCACTCACCCCCAGGCAACTGATCTGGGTTTAATCCATCATCATTCTTTAGCTCACTCCGCCACCCCAGTTCAGACATGGCCATATGCAAATCAGTCTGACCCTGTGCCTCATGGGAACAGTCCAGCCCGAACTGCCATGAGGCAAAGGGTCAGACTGATTTGCATATGGCCATGTCTGAACTGGGGTGGCGGAGTGAGCTAAAGAATGATGATGGATTAAACCCAGATCAGTTGACTGGGGGTGAGTGCTTGTAATGTCAACACTCCATCCATCATCCCCTTTGGTTTTGCACTACAAACATATAGCCACAGCATATGCACGCCGATCAGTGCTGGTGGACTGGCAACAAGACATTGTCTCTTTTGAACACCGCCAAGGCCGGAATGGTCTTACCGGGCAACGGGCAGGCATTTACCCCGGGAGGCTGGAAGGGTGGGGGGCAGATTTTGGTAGTGGGGGCGGTTTTGTAGCAGTGCAGCAGTTTTAAAAGCACTGCAAAGTTCCGTGTATATTCAGCAGTTTTTGGGCAACAATAAAAGTGTCAAGTTAACTCTGGTGATTTATTAATGTACCTGCTGGGGAGACATGGGAGTTTTGTCAAGTGGCAGTTTGCACTTAACTAAGGTAGTGCAGAGGGTTAATATGCCTGCTGCAAGAACAATATTTTATGTGGATAGCTCAGCGGGTTACTGCTTTTGTCACAGAGATTCTGTTGTTATTGTGCAGTTCATAAGTTACATTTGTAATCTAGCACAGTGAGCTATGAACTGCCATCTAAGAGCTGCAAGCAAGCTGTATGGTACAGGTTAGAAAGTTATGTTTTTCCCAGTCTTTCTAACCTGATGTTGACAAGATATGTTTGTTTGGGTAGAAATAAATTCATATTTTTAAAGTCAACCCTAACCCCTATGTTATGTTCTGAATCCTGAGTTTGTGCTTCTCCAGACCAAGCACTCTTAAATAGTGCCTACCTGTATGGATGGCATGTGAACACTACACCTTGTAGTCTCCTTTGCCTTATGTAACATTTTTAAGACACTGATTAACACACGTATGATTCATTGTCTCTATGTGTGTGTGATGGATTTCGAAAATGTGGAAAGTTTTGCTTTAGGAGCAGTGATTAATGGAGTCATTTTGAAATGGGGACTGTAACATCTGCATTTGTAAAGCAATCATTCATGCCTTAGGGCATTCTGGCTGTTGAATAAGATGTTGCTAGTAAGGTATGCTAATGCAGAAAAAGCATAATATTGATCAAAACAAGTACTGGATCAGTGATGTGCATGTTTTCTGTAGAAGAAATTAATGAAAAAGTAAACCTATAAAGGTTCAATGACTCACAGGTTTAGAAGTATGTATACCATGTCATGGAAAGGAAGGTTGCTGGGAGAACTTGACCTGCATTAAATAGCACTGTTATCTACGTTCCAAGACTAAGATTTAATTACATGGTTCTCTTAGTTTCTAAAACAAATGATACAGTGAATTTGTTTTGAACATTATAGGCCCATCAACCTTCCCATTTTATAAGTTATTTGATATTGATAATGTCTGATTTCAACTTGACTAGCGTATTTTCCATGGTTGTACACTATTTGATTGGTTCTTAATCAATGCTACATTATCTTAATTGTATATCTGAAGATACTACCTGAAACAATGTATAAAGCGGCACTTTCAATAGGATTAGAAGTATGTCTGTTTATAGGGTACTTCTTTAGTGTCTGTAGAGATTTTCCAGCTTCTGTGTGTGTGATGGAAGTAGCCCAACATTAAATGCTTCATTTCCTGTAATAGCACCAAGCCAAAGGTCAGGCAATGTCGCTTCATTTGATTTCATGGGGTCAAAAGGTCAAGTGATGTCACTTCCTGTGATGTCACCAGGTCAAATGCCTTGTGATGTCACTTCCTGTGACATCGTTGGGGGTGGCTCAAAGGGCAGGTGATGTCACTTCCTGTGATATCACCAGGTCAAAGTTCATGTGATGTCACTTCCTATGACATCAGGCAGGGACCACATGGCATGTGATGTCACTTCCACTACCCCTGGTATGTTTATGAATCGACGTCCATTAAACATAGGTGCGAAGTGATGGTCTGGCTTTGTAGAGGGAGGGCAATCCGTAGTCTAGGAGTGAGGACAGAGAAGAGCGCTCTGCTCATTTTGAGAGATGAAAGAGGGAGACTGGAAGACCAAAGACATGCACAGGACAGTATATTTTCAAATATTTTTCAACACAGCACTATAGATGGGTTTGTGAGTCAGTCAGAAGACTTAAAAAAAACCTAAGTGTGAGTAGGGAGCCAATGAAGAGATCTGAGTAAAAGTTTTGCACTGCAGAAACAAGTGCTGGAACTGATAAGTCGAGCCGCATGACTCTAAATGCGAGATCAACCTGTGAAAATGAGAATGTTTTATGCCAAGCATATGGAATTACAATTTAATAGTGTCTGAAGAGTGTGAGCGAATTTCTATTGGTATTTGCAGAACAATTATAATCATGAAGGTTAAGGGCATTCACCAAGGATGAAAGAAAGGAGCAGGCAATGTTGATGTTGACGAATGGTGATTGGAACATTGATTGAAAAGAAGTTGCCAAGAGACCAGTAAATAATTACAAATGTGTAGGACGTTTGAGCATAGCTGGAAATATTTACAAGTAACACTTCCGTGTTGGAAATCTCTGCAGGAGTCATGACAGAGGTGGTAGATCTGGTTTAGAAGAAAGACTGACCCTGTTGCTTTAGTTGCCTGGGCAATGTGAGTTGGAGGTGCTGAAGCAGTGAGGATTGGCTTTGATCAGGGTAGAAATGTACTGTTCTTTAATCCTAGTTCTGGTGTTAACAAGAAGATCAATGTTTAGGTCTGGCGTTAGCCAAGACCTTTCGAATTTACTAAAATGATATGTATGATATACTTAACAGGGCTTTCTGCCACCTCTCTTCTTCCATGTGTCTATTCTTGTGTCATTTCCACCTTGCGTATGCCCACTACATCATATAGCATGGGACATTGGGTCAGCATACTTCAGTCACTGGTTAACATCACTTTGAGTGACTGCATTTATCCCTTTCACAAGGAGCACTTCCACACACAAAGTTGTTCCCTTCAGAGCCAGTATTTTTTGTTTTTACTTTGTAGTTAATTAATTGTGTTGAGATGAAAGCAGGGCGCTTTATACCAGATGAGAGCACAGGACACATTCCACACTTTATCAGTTCCTGTCTCCTCCCAATGCTGTTGTAAATTCCTTTTGTTGAGTGTTTTGCTTTTCTAACTGCTTCTAGTTCACAGCATAACAGACTATGTCCATTTGAAACTGTTCTGTATTAAGTTGTCCTCTTTTTACTCTGAACACAAACCGAAATCTTCACTATTACACATGTGAATTCATAAGCGGACAATACTTAGGGAACACGTTCTTTAATAAACTTTGCCCAGGGAGAAAAACCAGCCTTTATCATGTTTCATTTGCAGCACTTGCACAACTTTTTTAAAATGTATTTTCTTCTTTCTTTCTTTCCTACTTTCTTTCCTTCTTTGTTTTCTTTCTTTCTTAGTTTCATTTCTTCTTTCTTTCTTACAACTTTTTTCCTTCTTTTTTCTTTCCATCTTTCTTACTTTCCCTTTTTCTGTCATTCTTTTTTCCTTCCTACTTCTATTCTTTCTTTTACTTGCTTTGCTGCTTTCTTTATTTCATTCTTTCTTCCCTTCTTGCCTTCCTTCATTTTTCCCTCCTTTCTATCCTTCTTGCCTTCGTTCATTCTTCCCTCCTTTCTATCCTTCTTTCTTTCTGTCTTTCCATCTATCTTCCCTTCCTACTTTCATTCTTTATTTTTTCTTTCATACCTTCCTTCTTTGTCTTTCTATTTTTCTTTCCTTCCTTCTTTATTTCTGTCTGTCTATCCTTCTTCTCTCCTCTCTTTCTCTCTGTCTTTCTTACCTTCCTTCCTTCTTTCTGTCTTTCTATCCTTTTTTCTTTCCTGCTTTCTTTTTTCTTTCTATCCTGCTTTCCATCCTTCTTTCTTTCTGTCTTTCTATCCTTCTTTCTTTCTGTTTTGCCTTCCTTATTTCCTTCTTTTTTATTCCTTCTTTTTTCTTTCTTACCATCCTTCTTTCTTTCTGTATTTCTTTCTTTCTTTCCTTCCTACTTTCTTTCTGCCTTTGCCTTTGTACCCATCTTGCCTTATTTCATTATCTCTGTCTTTCTACCCATCATTCTTTATTTCCTTCTTTCTTTCTGTCTTTCTATCATTTTTCATCTTTCTTTCCATCTTTCTATCCTTCTTTCTTTCTGTCTCTCCATCCTTCTTTCGTTCCTTGCTACTTTCATTCCATCTTTTTTCTTTCTTTCTTTCCTTCTTTCTTTCTTTCTGTTTTGCTATCCTCTTTTCTTTTCTTTTCTTTCCTTATTCTTTCTTTCTCTACTTCCTCATTTCTTTCTATCTTTCTGTATTTCCTTCCTTTTTTCATTCCATCTTTGTAACTTCTTTCTTTTCTTCCTTCTTTCTTTCCGTGTTTTTATCCCTCTTTCTATCCTGTCTGTTTTCTTCCATTTTTCTTTGTCTTTCCTTTCTTCTTTCTTTCCCTCTCTCTGACCTTCTTTCCTTCCTTATTTCTTTCCCTATTTCTAGCCTTTCCTTTCTTCTTTCTCTCCTTTTCTCCTTCCTCCTATACTTCCTTCTTTCTTTCTGTCTTTGTATTCTTCTTTCTTTCCTTCTTTCTTTCTTTTCAACTTTCTATTCTCCTTTCCTTCCTTCCTTCCTTCCTTCATTCTATCTTTCTTTCTTTCCTTCCTTCCTACTTTCATTCCTTCTTTCTTTCTATCGGTCTATTCTTCTTTCTTTCTGACTTTCTATCCTTATTTCATTCTGTCTTTCTATCCTTTGGTCTTTCTACCCTTCCTCCTTACCTTTCTTCTTTCTTTCTGTCTGTCTATCCTTCTTTCTTTCTGACTTTCTATCCTTATTTCTTTTTTTCTGTCTTTCTATTCTTTGGTCTTTCTATCCTTCCTCCTTTCCTTTCCTTTCTTCTTTCTTTCTGTCTATCTTTCTTTCTTTTTGACTTTCTATCCTTATTTCTTGCTGTCTTTCTATCATTTGGTCTTTTTTATCCTTCCTCCTTACCTTCCTTCTTTCTGTCTGTCTTTCTATCCTCCATCTTTCTGTCTTTCCTTCCTTCTTTCCATCTTTTCCTCCTTTTTCCATATTTCTGGCCTTCCTTCTTTTGTATTCTGTCCTTCTTTCTTTCCATCTTTATGTCTTTCATTCCTTCTTTTTCTTTCTACCTTTCTTTCTTTCTTTCCTTCTTTCTTTCTATTCTTTTTCTTTCCTTCTGTCTTTCTGCTCTTTCTTTCCTTTTTTCATAATTCTATCTTGCTAGCCATTCTTTCCTTCTTTCTTTCTGTCTTTCCTTCCTATTTTTATGCCTTCTTTTTTCTTTCAGTATTTTCTTCCTTCTTTCTTTCCTTTTTTCTTCCTACTTTAATTCCTTCTATTCTAATTTTCCTTCCGCGTTTCATTCTTTCGTTTTTCTTTCCTTCTGTCTTTCTTGCCTTGTGTCTTTCTATCCTTCTTTCCTTCCATCCTTATTTTGTCCCTTCTTTCTATCCTCCTTTCTTTCCTTTTTTCTTTCTATCCTACTTTCTTTCCTTCCCTCCTTCTATCCTTTTTTCTTCCTTCCTTCTTTGCTTTCTTCTTTATTTCTCCTTCCATCCTTCTTTCTTTTCATTTTTCTATCATTCTTTCTTCCCATCTTTCTATCATTCCATCTTCCTATCCTTACTTCTTACCTTCCTTCTTTCTTTCCATCTTTCTATCCTTCCTTCTGCCTTTCCTTTCTTCTTTCTATTCTTCTTTCTTCTCTTCCGTCTTTCCTTCTTCCTTCCTTCTTTCCTTCTGCCTTTCTATCATTCATTCTTTCTTTTATCTTTCTATCTTTCTTCCCTTCTGTTTTTCATGCCGTCTTTCTTTCTGTTTCCTTTCTTTTTTTTTTGTTTGTTTCATTCTTTCTGATTGTGAACATCTTCAAACAGTAATAGTTTGTTTCAGATATAATGGAGGTACCTAGAAGAACCCCATCCGTAGGTTTCTTCTATATGAATTTGCTGTTCATCTGTCTTATTCTACTGTGCCAATTTTTAAAGTGATTTATCCAGCTTTTTTAAACTTGGTGTTCATATTGCTGAGTCAATAAAGTCTCCTATACCTTAATTTTTCTGAGGGATGAATGCTGATTAGATGGATAGTCACAGCCACATTTAATGTTGTGTCAATGTGTTATGCTTTTTATTTAAAGTGGGAGTATGTGGAATACACGGGCTCTGAGGGGATACTGAACTTCAAAGCTCTGAGACATTCCCATCAACCCTTCTGCAGGGAACAAATCCCACCAGTTAGTCTCCCTTTGTGAGACTTCCTGTGGCTACTTCTTCAGATAATGTGCAGCGATCTCCCCCTTCAACCCAAGATATTTATTTGAATGCCCCTGTTTGAATAAACATTTCCTTCATCACAGCGGAAGCTGAGAGATACATGCTTATATGTTTAGATTGCAGGCAAGCTGCAGGCTGCCTTTCGAGCACAGACGTCACAGTGAAGGCACAGGGAAGTTTGCATCCAGTCAAACGATCTGCTGAGAAATAATGAATGTCAGAGTGAGTGTGTGAATGAGTGACACTAATCCTTAGGCCACTGGGAGATGCCAATCCTGTTAATAGGACTTGGCAGGGTCAGACAACCAGACCAGTTTAAAGTACCCAAAGATTTGGGAAACATCCCAACTAATTTGAAAGACTAGGCATTACCAACGCTCAAAGTACGCCTTGATCTACATTATAAGGATATTGCAAGTCACCAAAGAGTTTCTTTCCAAAATAATGATAATCTGAGGTCACTTGCAATATCCTTATAATGTACAGCAGTAGGAACGTTATTCCTTATAGTACATAGCCACATCACCCTTCCCACAAACCACTTAAATACTTGGTGTGTTGCTTTTTCATATGAATGCGGCAGGATATTTGCAGAAAGAATTTATAGTGCAAAATTAAACACACCAAAAGCATTTAACATTTTGTTGCAAAATGGCATTAGAATTTGTTTAATATATATTGGATTAAAACAATGCTGTAGCTCAGATTGTGTAGAAAGCTGCAGAGAGATTCTGTCTGTCTGGTAATAACATATAGTGTGCAAAACATTTTGCCATAAAAACGTTTTTTCTGCTGTTCACTGTTCATGTACAAAATAGATCAGAAGAAGGGAAAGCAGGTTTCATTTTTATTGTTGAAATTGCAGCTACAAGGATGCTCTGTGACATGCCATTGACCTCACAAGCCAGCAGGGATAACTTACTGTAGTTGAGCAGCTAGGTAGAGAAGTCACAACTTGACTATAATAATGCAATTAGGGAGAGACCTTTACACTGGAAAAGCAGGGTCCCACATATTATATATTGGAGGAGTCCATTACAGCAAAGGGGGAGTCCATTACAGCAAAGCAACAACCTCAAAGAGACTGCGGGGGAGCTGTGGGGAAGCCCGTTCGCCCGTTTGCTATATCGCCGTGGTGGGGGCAGAGAACCACATTACCCAGCCAGCACAGCGGCGAGGATGCCACCGTTACGCTCCGCTCGCGCCAGGAGGCGCTTATCAGCAGGACAGGGCTCCTGCAGCGCGGGAGTCCATTACAGCAAAGCAACCACCTCAAAGAGACTGCGGGGGGCTGTGGGGAAGCCCGTTTGCTAAATCGCCGTGGTGGGGGCAGAGAACCACATTACCCAGCCAGCACAGCGGCGAGGACGCCGCCGTTATGCTCCGCTCGCGCCAGGAGGCGCTTATCACCAGGACAGGGCTCTCGCAGCGTGGGACGCGCACGGGCGTGCCCGGGCGAAGCCGGACCAAGGGCGGGCCCGTCCACGCCCGTCGTAGACCGGAGGAGGCTGGGCTGGGCCACCCCTCTAATGCCTTCGACCCTGGAAGCCAAGACAAAGTAAGATTCAGTTTATTTGTACTTTTAATACTCATTGCTTCCATTACTGACATTGGTCCCCCTTTCGAGCTTATCTACGATTCTCTGCTGAATATTGCTCTAGGGGCTGGGTTGCATTAATCGGCGTGCATATACCTCGCACTTGTGTCATTGCTTAAAGTACACTCAACTGCTATTTCGCCCTGTGCCCATCATCCCGCTACCCCTATTATTGACTATTAAATATATAATGGGCAAGAGGAAGGCTACTGAAGGGCCTACGGTCCCTATTACGAAAAAGACAAAAAGATCAGGGAAGTCTTCCGGTGGGAATTGTGTAATGGACTGCATTGACAATTTAATTACTGAATGCGAGGATCTATTGCAGCCTGGACCACTGGCACTCCGAAACACTAAAATTGTTCAGGATACTATTCAAACGACCACCGCTACTTTTAACCTGCAGCCTCGCATACCTAGTATGTTCGGGAAAGCAACCAAACAGCCTATGGACAAGACGGGGAACTCTTCCAGCCCAAGGGCATTAGAATCATCTCATCCATCAATTCCACTAGTAGTTGTTCATTGTAAGAACCGATTTTTGCCTCTGCTGGATTTGCCAGATGACTCTGCAGATGGGACAGTAGAGGACATGACAACCCCTGTTTCCCCTGTAGCCTCGCCCTCAAAACTTTCTTTGGGGTCTGCACCAACTGATCCCAGACTACAAATAAGCCAGGAATGTACAATTTTAATAAATGAATTAAGGACTGAGGTGGGGGAACTAAAAACTGCCATGTCTAACTTGGTTCTCATTTTAAATAAGCTAAAGTGTGCAAATAACATCAAAACTGCTGTTACATTGAACAGCCAGTGCACACAGACCATCCAATCTGCTCAGTCTACCCAGCAGATAGGTGTGCATCAATCTGTATCCCAACCTTTTGTTCATGATCAACAGGGGACCCCGGGTCCAAAAATGATGGGAAGGCAGACGAGGAGAGCTCCGCCTAGCCAGTTTAACTCTCAGTTTCCTCCGAACTCTCAGTATAATCAACGTTATTCAAATAGCACAGACTAGCTCAGCACACAACTATGATCAAGTACAGTTTCCAAAAAAAGAGAATTATATATATATGCATTAATATCCAATCGTCAGTGTTTAAGAATCAGCAGAATGTCTCCCAACAAAATCAGGTAAAACTTTGATTTGCTAAAACAAGTCCTTCCTTTATTGTTTTGTTCCTTTATTAAAAATTCTTTAAAATCGTAACACAGAATTCATAGCCGACGCGAGCGCGTTTCGTCCCAACGGGACTTCTTCAGGCTATAAAAATACATACAGGACAAACATTAATATAGACATATTAAAAACACAATATTTACAAAACACAAAATTAAATCAAAATAACCATCATATCGTTGTAAAATGGTTGATATAATAATCATAACCATCAAGACATATTCATCTTGCATAACTGAATTTGTTCATAGGGAGACAATATAAATCTAGCACAGAGAGAATCTTGCTAGATATAAAAAATGAATTAAAGCGATTAATACAAACACGCAATATGATCATCGCATCATTGTAAAGTGGTTGACATAACAATCATAAGTATCAAGATATGTTCAACTTATTCATAAAGAGACATTGTAGGTCTAACACAGGGAGAATCTCACTAAATGCAAAAATAAGTCAAAACAATAACTACAAATACACAATATAATCATGTTATTACTCAGAAACTGGCAAAAATTATCAAGCATACCTTAGTGTTGAACGATAAAGAAAAGCACACACGATTATTGTAAGTCGTGAACGCTGAAATGTATAAGGGTTTTTGTAACCCAAAATCTAGAACAAAAATAGAGGATTAAAAAGTTAGCCTTCAAACAATGCTATGTGCATATGCATATCTAAAAGGCAAAATCGCTAATAAGAAAGTGTGTTATTCTACACACAAGCACACACCGCTCCACTTCAGTCCAATGCAGTCACAGTTGAAAGAACATTTAGTGTGCATATATGCCGATCAGATTACATAAAAATCCCATGACTAACTCACAGCTATCGAACTTTGGTTGAAACGGGAACCCATACTCCATACACTTATATTATTATATTAGTAAAGTTTGCTTAGATGAGTACGAGAAAGGAATAACAAAAGAGTCCATATGGCACAAAAGTTCCTCAAATACTATCTCATAAAGCCACACCTAATTTACAAAGTGCAATATTTTCGTATGCAGAGATGTAGTTGTGTTATATGAACACACGCCATTGTAAAAGTGCATCCCAAAGACCTCGACCAACCATTACCTAACCTTGGAAATACTTCAGATAATATACCTCACTCAAAAATCCAAACTATAAGTCCCAAATGAATTCTAAAACGATGCAGTATAATAACTACCAAAATTGTGCGTTTAATCCAATCGCATGGACAAAATAATGATAAAAGCGCATCGTTTATCTATAGCTGATTACATATGTTGAATCGCGTGGCGGCGTGAACCAAAATCAAAAATTGTCACAACCGGGCACCCATGAGGCTCGTATATATAGTAAACCTAATGGGCACACACCTGTATGGAAGCGGTGTACTACCGACAATAACAAGGACAATTCTTGTGTCCTGCAATCAAAAATTGTGGAAAAGGAGTCGGCCATTTTATAATGTATATTTGATCAAGACTCCAAGCTAAAAAGCCCAAATAAATTCTAAAGCGATACAGTCTAATAAATACCAAAATTATGCGTTTATTCCAAATGTATGGGCAGAATAATAAAAGCGCATCGTTTATCTGTGGCTACTTACATATATTGAATCGCGTAGCGCGTAAACCAACGTCAGGAATTCAATGAAATTGTCAGAAACGAGCACCCATGAGGTCTCGTATATATAGTGAACCTAATGAACACACACCTGTATAGAATCGGTGTGCTGCCGACAACAACAAGGGCAATTCTTGAGTCCCACAGTCAAAGGCTGTGGAAAAAGAGTCAGCCATTTTGAAATGTATATTTGTTCCGTTGAAAACAACGGTTGGACCTTAAGACCCAAAAGAAAGCTTATAAAACTCCTCGTGATACAAGTGCTTGCAACAAAAGAATGAAAAGCCATAATAAAGCTAATGAGCACACACCAGTTTGTAATCGGTGTACTACCGACCACAAGAACGATTCTTGAGTCCCGTAATAAAGGACTGTGGAAAAGGAGTCGGCCATTTTGTAATATATATTTGTTCTGTTGAAAACAACGATAAGACCTTAAGATCCAAGAGGAAGCTTATAAAACCCCTTGTAATACAAGTACTTATAACGGAGGAATGAAAAGCCATAATTGTTTGATAAAAACTGTCAAAGGCCCAGTAAAAAAACCATAATGTCGAGATCACTAACTTAAAAATAAACAGACTCAGTTTTATCCGACAATAAATGCCATTCCTTTAGAAATATTCCCTGCTCGTTGCCCGCTAATATGAAAGAGCACACAAGACCTAAAGTAGTCGGAAAGTTTATAATAAACCCGCACAGTCTGACACAGCAAAGACAATCAGTCTAACATGGCAAAAAAGGGGGGAATGGTCGGCCATATTATAGTATATTCTGTCAACACAAAAAATGTGTTCATTCTGTAGTTACTCAGTGCGTCCCAATGTGACCAAAAGCACAAACGACCTAGAGACCATATAATCCCATTCCATACGAAGGAAATTCATCGATATGAATATATTGCATCAGCACAATAATGTAAACATGCTAAAATTTCCAAATCGAACCCATCAGATAATGCATATTATTCATCATAGTGATTACATATTACTTGTTAGTAGTGAAAACCCGATTATAAAAATGGACATTGTGCTTTAAGATTACACAAAACTAGCACATGAATGAATGCATTGTTGAAATCTATAGGTTCCCACTGTTGATTATAGAAACCATTTTAAGTCTGGATGCTAAGACCAAAACATCAAGAGTATATGTGCATTTTATCAACGCAAACCAAATGATACAATGCATTTACAAATCCACATTCTATATTGCATACTGACAATATTAACCAAATCAAAATGAACTCTTTGCCTCAAAGCCTCATTGGACTTGTACATGATTAAATGCAGTCTTATTACCCTATTACATAAGTATAGATCAAACATTATAGGTAAAACCTTCAAAAACTTATTGTAAGAGACAAGATGTCATGAGTATCTATACATTTCATAAGCATGTGTCGATTAATATGACACATTAAAAAACACATTATATTGCATCATAAAAAATGATGAAATTCATCATTGATGTTCAATCCAAACATAACAGTTCTTAAACGACATATCCAGCGGGCTTCCACTTGTCTAAGATAGTTGGTCTTATCACCACCCCTTTCATTACCAATTACATGATCTATAGCGTGAAAAGTCACTCTTGTATTTTCAGGGTGCATTGTATGTATGTGAGCAGATACAGGGTACCTTTCATCTTTATTCTTTATAGCACGTACATGTTCTTGTATACGTGCTTTCAAGCTCCGTATGCTGCTGCCAACATATGCTTTGTTACAAGCACATTTCAAAAGATAGACAGTATATGTGGTGTTACAATTAATGTGAGATTTGATTTTAAATTCCTTTGAATTATTATATTGAAAGCTAGATATTTTGTTCACACCTAAGCTGCATAT
>CAWUFW010009776.1:600000-754896 GCA_963921515.1 Calotriton arnoldi | reverse complement strand
TTTCCGCGCTCATGCCGGTGCGATCGTAATTTCACGTGCGGTGTGTCGGCCGTGAGGGCGGGCGGTTTTGTGTTGTCGTGCGTGTTTCCGTCCGTGGCGGGCGGTTTGACTCCGACTCGGACGATGGCGGGCGGTATTTTGTATGATTTTTCCGCCGATGGCGGTTTTCAGTTTGTGTACTCATAATGGCGTGGTCGGTGTTCAGGCGGTGTGTGCGGGCGGATTTTTGCCGCTTCCATGCCTGGCGGATTTTTTTACGCCGGGTATCGTAATGTGCCCCTAAGTTTTAAGAATTTATATGTTTTTTGTTATTACAAATATTTTGTTGTTCAATATTTATTATTTAGTAATTGATATTTATTAATTATTATTTATTGGTATTTATTGTTAATTTATTGTTAATACATTTTCTATTGGTAATTATGTTTTTAATAATTATTTATTGGTATTGGTAAATAGTTTAGAGTTATTTAATAATTAATTAATTATTTTAAAAAATTAATTTATTTATAAGTATGTTATTTGTAACTTCTACGCTATCCAACACTTCCCCTACTGTTGCACTCTCTGGAGTTGGAATAGTAATTTTTACCCCTACGCTATCCAACACTTTCCCTACTGTTGCACTCTCTGGAGTGGGAATAGTAATTTTTACCCCTACGCTATCCAACACTTTCCCTACTGTTGCACTCACTGGAGTGGGAATAGTAATTTTTACCCCTACGCTATCCAACACTTTCCCTACTGTTGCACTCACTGGAGTGGGAATAGTAATTTTTACCTCTACGCTATCCAACACTTTCCCTACTGTTGCACTCTCTGGAGTGGGAATAGTAATTTTTACCCCTACGCTATCCAACACTTTCCCTACTGTTGCACTCACTGGAGTGGGAATAGTAATTTTACCCTCACGCTATCCAACGCTTTCCCTACTGTTGCACTCCCTGGAGTGGGAATAGTAATTTCTACCCCTACGCTATCCAACACTTTCCCTACTGTTGCACTCTCTGGAGTTGGAATAGTAATTTTTACCCCTACACTATCCAACACTTTCCCTACTGTTGCACTCTCTGGAGTGGGAATAGTAATTTTTACCCCTACGCTATCCAACATTTTTCTTACTGTTGTTTTTTTGGGGCTATTTAATATTTTTTGTATTATTTTAGTTAATATAGTATATAATTAATTTTCAAAATATTAAAAGTAAATTAATTTTTTTTAATTTGTTATTATAATTATTTAATTTTTATTTATGTTATTGTTTTATGTGTATAGATGTATTTGTATTTTATAATATTTTTTAATAATTTATAATTTATTAAAATAATTATTGAAACTCATAAAGTAAGTATATATATTATATATTATATGTATATGTTTAATTCATGTTTTGTTTAATTATATATGTTACTTATTAATTTTAAAAATTATAAAATATTTTTAACTATGTTTATTTTAATTATAAGTATTATTTAGTTTATTTTACATATTATTTTTAACAAAAAAAAAACGATATTTTTTATAACGATATTTTTGACAATCGATATTGTTTTTTCGATATTTTTGTACTTACCATGTTGTAGATAGGATTTCGATATTATTGACATCGATATTTTTGTTGCGATATTTTAGTAGGTAGATTTTTTGACCTTCGATATTTTGTCAGTGATCCCTCCACAGACTCAGAGGTGAAGAGGGTAAGGCGATCTATCTGAGAGCGGCTCCTTTGATGTCTATGTTGTGAAGCCTTGTGATGAGGGTGTGGTGGGAAACTGTATTGAAGGCTGCCGAGAGGTCTATGAGAATGAGAATCAGAGCTGCAGTTTGTCCACAGACAGGTAAGGCTCAGATGTTATCGGTTGCTGCGAGGAGGGCTGTCTCGGTGCTGTGGTTGCTGCAGAATTCAGATTGGAAGGAGTTGAGTAGGAGGTTCCTTTCCAGATGTGAGGAGAGTTGTTGATTGATGGCTTTTTCTAATACTTTGGCCGGGAGCAGGGAGATAGGTCGGTAGTTCTTGAGTTAGCTGGGGTTTGTTATGGTGTCTTTAGTAGGGCATTGACTTTTACATGATTCAAGTCCTTGGGGAAGGTGGCCTTGGCAATTGAGGTGTTGAGCAAGGTGGCGAGTACATGGCTAATTCTGGCTTTGCCTAGGGTTGAAGATTTGGTGTGAGTATGGGTCAGCTGCGGCCCCTGAGTGGACCAGATTCATGATGGAGGCAGTGTCCTGTGAGGCACGCTGGCTCCATTTGGTTAGTCGGATGTCTGTAGTTGTAGGGGGGCATTGTGTTGCTGGAAGAAGTCAGTGGCTTTGGGCTGAGATTTGAAGTTTCTGTAGATGTTGGCGATCTTGTCATGGAAGGAATTTGCAAGGTTGTAACAGAGTTCCTGTGAGGGGTTAATGTTGTTTGTTGCAGCTGAGGGGTTGGAGAATTGTTTGCTAATATTGAAGAGTTCTTTGCTGTTACTGGAGCTTGATTTGATGTGTGGGCTTAGTCCTTTTTCTCCGATTTTCTCAGCTGTCTGTGGTAGAGGTTCAGGGCTGTCTTGAAGGCTGTCTTGTTAGTTGTGTCCTTTCCAGTTGTTTACAGTGTCGTTTAGCAGTTCTGAGCTAACCTGCTTAGTGGACCTTTTGTGGGTGCTGGTGCTGATGGAAGCGATGCTGTTGGCATAGCTGGTGATACAATTGTTGAAGTTTCTGACATTTCTGGTCTAGGTTGTTGAAGATGTGTTGGGTTGTGTTTAGGGCGTTGATCCATGTGTCCTTTGAGACTTTGCTCCATCTGCTGTAGGGGGCGTTGGGAAGACTGGGGGCAGAATCCGTGAGCTGGTGATGTTGAAGTGGATGATGGAGTGGTCGGTCAAGGTAAATTCCATGGTGTGGTTGTATCTGATGCAGTCGCTGGAGGTAAAGATGGGGTCTAGCGTGTGTCTTGCAGTGTGCATGGGGTCATGGATGAGTTGGATGAGTCTGATTTTGTTCATGATGTCAAAGAGGTTGGTAGTTTTGATGTCATTGTGGTCGTCGAGATGGAAATTGAGGTCACCTTGAAAAATGTAGTTGTTGGACTTTATGGCAATGGGGCGATTCGGTCGGTGATGAAAATACAGAAGGCTGGATGTGGCCATGGAGGACTGTAGATGAGGGTGCCCCTGACTGTGGTTTTGCTGTCTGTTTGGAGTCGGAAGTTGAGGTGTTCCATGGTGCAGTGATGTCGTCATTTGTGGTGGTGCATTGGATTGATTCCTTGTGTATGATGGTGATCCCTCCGCCAGGCTTGTTGATGCGGTCACAGTGGGCGATCTAGTATCCTTTGGTTATTACGGTGGAAATGTTGAGCGTGGATTTGGGGTTGAGCTGGGTCCAAGTGAGGAAGAGGATATCGGGTGTGAGGGTGGAGATGAGGTCCCAAATGGTGTGTTTGCATAGTGAGTATGTATTGAGAAGGGCTCATGTGAGTTGGTGTTTTTGTTCATATGATGTCTGTGGTGTGTTTGGGGTGGGGCTGGTTGGTGGGCTGGTGTTTTTGCTGTGGCAGGTGAAGTGGCAGTGGGTGCAGGTGAAAGGTCCTACCGTGGAGCGTGGGGAGATACAGTAGCAGTGTTTGTTGAGTCCTCTGGTTTCAAGGGTGTAGAGCTCAGCGATGGTGTATCTTCAGCGGGTGCGTGGGCCACGGGTCTAGGTGCTGGGCGCGGTCCAGGTTCGGATGGGCACAGATAGGCTTGCCTTTGGTGTGCCCGCTAAGCTCATCTGCTGTGGTGTCACGTTGCATCCTGCATTAAGTAGCTCCTGGTGTGGGTAGGACTTCTGTTGGCAGGAAGAGCAGTGAGTGGGAAAACCTGGGCGGGAAAACCAGGGCACCGACAATGTCACTGAATCAGGCTGGAACTGGCGGCCGGTTAGGTGTCCAGGTTGCCTACTCAGAACCTCATGATAAGATCCTCATTAGGAGTGGCCCAGTGTGGAATGAGTTATTCATCTGACCCGATAAAACTGATATTCCTGGCATATGTATTTAACTGGTCTGATAAATAATTGCTTTCATGCACGTTCCTCACCAAAATGGGGAACAACGTGGATTTTTGTGTCCTCTACGCCAAAATCTAGGTGCACCAGTATGTGCCAAGCATTTGTCCCCAGTAAATTTCGACCTGACGAAATTCACCCAGGGAAAATTGTTGGGAATATGTTAATTACCGCTAAACGCTTGATTACAATCCTGCCGCTCATAAATAGGTGATGATTTCTTTCTTCTATAGAATTCTTTTTAAAAGTTGCCCCTCTGTGCAAAGCCCAGCAGTCCAAGTTCAAGTCTTGTAAAGATTCTTCTAAAGATTTACTGGGCCTTATAAATTCTACATTGTCTCTGTTTGGCACATTAAACACATAAAAAAAATACTGAAACTCGCATTGCTTTGGCAACACACAAAACACAATACCAGCTTCAACTACCTTAATAGATTTTCAGATCTGCCAAGTAATGACAAATACAGAACTGCAGATGCAAAGCTTTATTCAAAACTGTATCTGACAAAAATATTTTATGAGCATCTTGTTGTATTTAATCTATGTTATGACATATTGCCTGATCTTTTCGTGCTCAAAAATATATATTTAAAGATGTTGATCTCAAGGCTTTGGATAAAAACGCTATGAAAATTAAAAATTAAACAAAATTAAACGGCCAGTACTAATACACTATCAAATATAGAGGCATGGCAGATATGATATCTAAACGTCGCTATCAGCAAAGGTCCACTGGAATTATCCAAGTGCATTTCAGTGATATTGGCAATTTCATATCCACGCATATCTCAAATGAACTTTTCTCTCCTAGCATCCATTAACATTTTTTCCTGGTACGAAATGGGCCTCATTTCGGCAAAAGTCTTTTCAGCCACAAACTATGTTCCAAATAAGGAAAACACATCATGAAAAATCACCTTAACTTCGAGTAGAATGGACTATTCTGTACGTTCTCAAGCAAAACTGCTGCAGGCCTTAAATACATGTAGCAATGTGTTCTAGCACACATGCCAACAGACCCAAAGCAGGTGAGAGACTCCGGAGTTTTCAAGCCAAAGATGGCTTTACTTTAGCTTTCTCCCACCTGACATACAAGTCAAGGGAGGAAAATAGCATCCCCTCTGATTACTTGTTTTAAATCGCCATCTTTCTACTTTGCAGATGTCTACATGTATGTTCTAGTAGCTAAATATTCGCAATCGGGAATCAGGAAACACAGGGGCATATTTACAAAAGAATGGCGGAGCGCAGCGTTAAACCAAAATAGCTAACGCCGCGCTCTGCCATTCTGAAAACACACGGATGCACCGTATTTACAACAATACGGTGCATCCCTGCGTTTTCCCTAGCGCTTGTGCTGAACTCAGCTGCCTAGCGTCAATGCAGGCACCCTTGAGGGAAAGATTGTTTAGGTGCAGGAAGGTGTCCCTTCCTGCACATAAACAGTCATTCATGGCATTTATTTGTTTCTACGTCTGCTGCACAATGCATTTCTCCTCATTTTGCCTTGATAAGACAGGTTTTCCCAGGTCTTAATTTTGGCGCTGCCTCCTATTAACGCCCCCTTGTAAATAGGGGGCAGAGTCCAACTCAAGATGTGCTGCATTGGAACGTCTACCGCAACATCCATTGCCCACCCCTTTCACACTAAATATGGCGTGAAAGGGTGCCTTATTTACAAGGTGGCGTTAAGCCACATTTAGCGGCTTAACGCTGCCTTGTAAATAAGGCGAAGCACCTATCGCCACAGGAACGTCGTTAAAAGTGACGTTCCTGTGGCGATAGGGGCTTGTAAATATGCCCCACAGTTTCGAATTCTAATACCACGAAGACCAACTCATCCTTCCATCCTCAGAGGTTGGTAAATTGCGTGCTGTGGAACTGGACAGTAAGGGATAGATAGCTTATTTCAAGAGCTAGCCTGTGAAGTGCGGTATCAAGTGCTATATACAAAAACAAGTTATTACAGTGTGATCCTTGCAAAGCGACTTCATCCTGCTATGTGGCGACATCAGACAACCTCTTGGTCTTGGTACAACCGAACTTTAAATCCCATAAGCACATACTCAAAAAGCAACCATTTGAACATCGAGTGAAAGAGTGTGGGCCAATAGCTAGAAATAATTTGCTATTGTAGCTGTAAAGCAGATAGTAGATACCATGAGATTATATGATGCCCCAATATGCTGCTTGCAAGGGTGAGACTGGGGAGCAACACCGGTATTGGCAAAAAGATCATACCAGATACACGTTACACTGCGAGACTGAGCACAGCAAGTGAGCTTGACCCTCTCCCAGAGTGTTTGGGTGAATAACATAACCCCATCTCTGCAATTTGTCTTCAACCCGCTGGAAACCTCACCCATCTATGCTTTCCTGTGTTCTCTTGCATCTTGCACTTTGGTCCTTCGCTGTTCCGGTGATTAATTTGAGCTGGTGGGTGCCGGTGGGGCCGGCACTCATTTTTGGAGAACAGCACTCATTTTTATGCATCACACATTTACCGAGTGGAGTAGTGAGCAAAAGAACGATGGATTTAATCCAGATCTCTTGACTGGGGGTGAATGTTTGATTTACTCAGCATTCCGTCCATCATTTGTTGCTGTAGCACGATGTCTTCTCCTGGGCACCAATTACACTGCCTTTGGTTTCTGTCACAGGGCACATCTCTTCCAGGGTTCATCAAGCCCTAGCCAGTTAGACATTCATGAAGTGGAGGTATACTTGACAATAATGTGTGCTAAACAAGAGGATATTCATACTTTAGAGGCTGTTTGCGATTACTGAGTTGCCTTTTGACTCTCCTCTCATAGTTAGCTGGACTACATACCCTTACACTATTGCCTCGCCAACACTTGCACTTGTCTTGATATTTACATCAGTATCTACACAGACATCTAAAATGGTGCCTGTGCTAGTATCTGCAACTATTCATCCGCCCTGTTAACTACACTGATGCTCACGCTCAAAAGTATACCAGCACTTGCATCTGTACTGCACTGGCTTGAGCCCTGGCACCTGAACCCATTTGGACCTGTTCTGCACCTAAACCCAAAAATACCATGATTGGCACCTGAACAAATGTCACCTGTCCTACTCCTGCACACACAAATATCTGCACTGCACCTCTACCAGCTAGCCCCAGCCTTGGACTTGGCACCTGCACTACTACCATCACTAACACTACCGTGTCACCTGCCGTGGGAGTACTTAGGCCACCATACTTATACAGACATCATTGTAACACATCTTTATATCAGGGCTGTGTGACATTTGAGTAATTTGCTTTAACTTAATAGCGTGACATTTTGGCAAAATTACAGGTAATTACGCCAAATGCAATTTTGCTCTATTTGTTACCGTAAAATGCATTCTTCGATCAATTTTTGACACAAGGACGCAATCTGCGCTACAAAGATAGTGCAAGAGAAAAGCACCCGTACAACTGCTGCTTGTGTTCTGTTGTTCCAAAGCATTTGCGGTACATTGTTACCACAAATGCTGTGCAATTACATGAAGTGGCATAATGGCATAAGTTTGGGGATTTTGCATAAAATGCATAATATGAAATTCCTACAATTATGAGAATTACGCTGGCATAATTCAAATTTTGCCCAATTCTACTTTATATGAAGGCTCTCGTACAAGAGCAGGACGTGGTCCACTGGACAGGGAGACATGAACACTGCAACATTACTTAAACATACATATTGTGATAGGAAGACACAAGCATGCTCCCTGGGAGAGGAAGCCACTGACACACACACACACAGACTAACAGACTAAAACACAAGCTTACAAGGACTGAAATATGAAACCCTCTAATCACACTCACATGTATTTAAGGGAAGGTCAAATGACTCAACCTCCTCTAAGGAGCTCCTGCACTACCAGCAGACAATAGTCTGCAAACTGAGCCCCTCAAAAGCTCCAAGAGAGCATGCAACTGGAAAGCACAAAACAAAAATGCATAAGAAGGAAAAACACAGCATGACATATTTTTGCTTTCCACATTTATTTGTTTGAGCTTTTGGTGTTTATGGGACTACTGGGCTGAATTTATCACATTCTGAGTGCCTCTTTCTTCGTCTCATATTCTCTGGTGTTAAGCTCAAGCGTTTCTCCGATGTGAACCTCGTATTGACTTTGTTGGAGGACCTCTATATGCCTGCCATCCACTGCATTTCTAGGACTCTCATTTCCTTAGGAGTTCAGTTCTTCAATTTTTTTCCTTTCGTCAAACTACTGATCATACCCTAGAGAGATTTGTGGGATAAAATATAGATTTGGGCGAGATAGAAATTCTCCTGAGACTAGTAAAGCCCTACTCTCTGTCTAGAGTAGGAATCCTTTACAGCATGGGTACTCACAAACATTTTCCTAGGGGCCACAAATTTGGTCTGTGATGAGACCGAGGGGCGCATTGATACCACCAAGGTGGCGGTCTGGATATGGGAAGGAGTTTGTGGTAAGGTGGGTATAAGGGAAGCTAGGCGCATACATCTAGGGGCCGATTACGATGTCGTTCGGAAACTCTTCCGACCTAAACGGTTTCGGAATCGTTTCCGACCGAATCGAGTTCTGCGAGTCCGACCAACCGATTACGATGCTTCCATACATCGTTTAGTCAGACTCTCATTGGCTTCAATGGGAGCCTGCGTTCCGAACGAGAACACGGGCTCCCATTGAAAAAAGGGGTGGTGGGGGAAAACCATGCACCATGTGACGGGCACCACTATGGTGCAAGGGTGCCTGCGTTGGCGCAAGGAAGCTGAGTTCAGTGTCAGCACTAGGGAAAATGCAGGGACACACTGTATTGTTGTAAATACAGTGCATACCTGTGTTTTCAGAATGGCGGAGCGCGACGTTAGTTATTTTGGCTTAACACTGCAATCCCCCATTCTTTTGTAAATATGCCCTAGGGAAGTACACACTCTCACAGTAGCCTCTGACGGTTCACTGACAGAATATCGAACGAAAAATATCGTGTGGACAGAATATCGTGACCAAAATATCGAGGACAAGAATATCGAGTAGGTAAGTGCAAATAGATAGGTATAAATTTACTATTCTTAACTCCAGATCTACGTACCTTGAAGATATATATATCGTCAAAGTACATATATGTGGAGTTATATATAGTAAAACTTTACTTACCCATAAGCAATGACCTTCACGATATTCTTGTCCTCGATATTTTTGACACGATATTGTGTCCGACGATATTTGTGCTTTCGATATTTTGTCCACCCACCGCCTCTGACATAGAACGTGTGGCTTTATCGGACCACGGTGCAGTGACCCTTACCTTAGAGTTCCCTCTGATGGAACAACCCACAAAGACATGGTGACTTCTGGAGACGCTCTTACTGTGACCTGTGGTCCTATCACAGGTCACACAGGCAATACAAACTTTCCTAGACTTCAATGAAACCCCCGAGACCACCATTCCACACTTTGAGAGGTCTTGAAGGCTGTAATAAATAGTGAGCTCATAGCCATCTCGGCAGCGGATAACAAGGCCCTCAAAGAGAAAAGGGACCAGTTGGTTTGCCAAATCAAGGAACTAGAATGGATACAATGTCGAACGGGGGCACCGAGGATATGGCACCATCTACATGCCACACAAACCCATCTTGCATGTATAGATTTAGATAGGGCTTAATATGCAACTCCTAGGTTAAAACATTCCTGCTACGCAGGGGGAGATAAATGCGGACGCCTATTAGCCAATAAATTAAGGGCCCAATTACAACAATCAGGAGTCCACTCCTTGAGGACACCGGAGGGTGTAGAAATGCCGGATGACAAATCTATAGCATCAGCATTTCGGGATTTTTATAAAGGCCTTGACCCGCAATGTCCCACCTCGTATTTGCAGGGAGTTAACACAACCCGACTCATCCCAATGCAGGTGGCGTCACAAGACTCTCCTATTAAGCTGGAAGAGTCCATTTTGGCGGTAGCTCGTCGAAAGCCCTTAAAGTCCCTGGGGACAGATTGATTCCTGGCAATCTTCTATAAAGCTTTCTGCCAAGTTTTAGCCCCCATCCTCACCAGGCTGTTCAACTCATTTTCGGGCCCGGGATCCATCCCCTCTTCACTGTTGACAGCAGCCATTGTGGTTATCCCGAAACCTGGGAAGGATAAACAGTACTATAGCTCATACTGGCCAATATCTCTTTTAAATTTGGATATTAAGGTTTCTACCAATATACTTGCAGTGAAACTAGGTCCCCAGATGCCGGGCATCATTAGTCCAGACCAAGCTGGATTTAACCCCCAAAGGCAATGTAGCGACAATATGAAGTGCATACTGCACCAAATAGATAAAGATACTCGTTCAGATGATGAGACCCTGTTGCTAACGATCGACGCAGAGAAAGCGTTCAATCGGGTGCACTGGCGATACCTGGAACAGACCCTTTCCCATTTTGGCTTCGGTGACCGTTTTAGAGTGGGGGTTGCGAGCTGTTACAGCTCACCTACGGCACCAGTAAGGGTCAACGGCTTAACATCAGCGCCTTTCCCCATCAGCAGAGGCACTTGACAGGGGTGCCCTTTGTCACACATGCTGTTCGTTCTTTACATGGAACCCATGGCTCAGTAGATCAGACATAATCCTGACATTACCGGAAATGCCTTTGGGGGGGGACAGCACACTATTAGCCTATATGCTGATGATGTTTTAGTTTCATTATCTAATCCCAGCATGACCCTAACCACTTTTTTGGATGAATTGTCCGCATTCGGCTCTGCATCGGGATTCCCAGTCAACGTCAATAAATCCAGGCCCTCTCCCTATTAATATCCCAGACGAACTTAGTCCGACTTAAGGCCCAATACCCCATACAATGTACACACACATCAATCCCATACCTAGGAATTCAACTTACTTCTTTAAGCTGCCAGCCCGTTATACTAAACTATAGTTCCTTACTCAGCCGGATTAGAAAGGACTTAGTTAGTTGGAAACATCACCGCCTTTCCTGGCTTGGACGAGTTGCTGCTCTTAAAATGACAGCCTTGCTGAAAGTTCTGTACCTCTTCCAGACATTACGGTGATACCCCCGAAAGAGATGATCCACACATTGCAAAAAGAAGTCAATCAATTTGTATGGGTGAGTAATAGACCTTGAATGCGAAGAGACTTGAGTTTCCAACCTCCGGATACGGGAGACCTGGGTGTGCCCAACCTTCAGCATTATTTTCAAGCGGCGCAGCTGCGCTACCTGCTGGAGTGGAACAGAGACCAATCAGAAAAAAATTGGTTGTTCCAAGACAGGACGATGGCAGGGCTTCCCTTTTGGAAGGTACCCTACCTCAAGAAAGCTCATAGACCAAAGAGTCTGCAAGTGTCCCCTATCACTAGAACGGTCATGGAGGTTGGGGACCAGGTGGGGATGCCACGAGGTCTCACATCGCTTCCCTTCCCTCTGACACCCCTGTTCGACAATGCCAACTTTACCCCGGGCTCACAGCGGGGGCATTCGGAGTATGGCGTCAGACACAGTGCTGCTCTGCTGGCCACCTATTCGACGTAGAACCTACCTGAGACCGAAAGAATGCATTATTTACAACTATGACACTGGCTTCTACATCAATCTAACCACCCCGCAGTAGGTAGACAGCTCACGCCCTACGAAAAATGGTTGGTAACTACAATTACTGCTAAAAGGCTCATCTCAGATTTATGTGCCTTTTTATACCAGCCTACTCGGCCTTTGAGTATCCCAATCCGGAAGAGGTGGGAGAGGGAATTAGGGAGAACATTGTCCCCTAAGGAGTGGGGAAAGATCTATTACAAAGCTAGGCACACAGCCCCTAAATCTGCAAGTATTGAGACTGCTACCAAGATAGCCACCTACTGGTATCTTACCCCAGTACGTCTCCACAGAGGCAATCCGGAGCGAAGCCCAGACTGCTGGACGGGTTGCGGCTCCTCCGGCACCATGCTTCATCTGTTGTGGGAATGCCCCCAACTAACAGAATATTGGACCACAATCCTAGATGACATAGACTTACACCTAGACACACAAATACCCAGGTTCCTCACTTATACAATTTTGGGTTTGCCCATCCCCCTAACCTTCTGCTCAAATCCCTTAGAGGGAGGCAAATGGGATTAGCACTGGGGCGGCACTCCAGAATATCTTTGCTCATTGGGGTTCCAGACACATCCTACATACCAGGGGTGGCTTCAAAGATTATGGTATATATTAGGGATGAAGAGGATTGCTTAATCCCTTTCCACTTCTAGGGTTTCCTTCAGAGAAATCTGGTGTTCATTTCTCACACTCTTACTGACAGCATTCCGGGAGCTCACCTGCCCCAAATACCTGCGCATTCTCTGATTAACGGATATCTCACTCCAACCTGGCAATGAGAGACAATTGGACACTTAGGGGCCGATTCCGATCTCGGCCGGTAGGGCTCCGAATCGGATTCGGCTTAACCGGATCCGATTCGGAGCCTTATTTCCCGACCGATTCGTACGCGCGTCCAGGCGAGCAAGTACGATGCGAAATCGCTGACGGACTCGTCCGGGCGTCCCGACCGCTCCGACCGACTCGTTCCCGGGTCTAACCGCACCGACCGACTCGCTCGGACACGACTAGTACCGCGCAATGGAGACGTTCCCCGGCCGGGAAAGTACGATGCGCGCCGCGAGCAGTCCGACCGAGCCGCGCACTCTGGCTCCAAAGAGTAGTCGGAGCCGTACTTCGGGGGTCCATGTCGGACCCCCCTGTACGCGTAACCGCGTGAGTCGCACACAGGGGGGACCCATGGGTCTCCCCTACCTGTGGTGTACGGCGCGAGTCGCTTCGCCGCGTACACGCTGTAGGGGGCGCCCTTGTCCGCCTCGCACCCATTGAGTCAATGGGAGCCCGCGTACGCGTTGTACGACAGGCTCCCATTGACTTCAATGGGAGTCCGACCGACTCGAGTCCGATGGCATACGTGCGCATCGTACTCGTTCGGTCGGGCTGCACGGGTCCGATTCGGTCGGAAATCTCTCCGGGTCTGGCTCGGTCGGAGAGATTTCCGGCCCGAATCGGAATCGGCCCCTTAATGTTAAATTCCCTATGCTGCTACCACAACCCTTCTTGTCTGTATCGAGTACTGGGGGGTGGGAGAGGGAGGTGGGTATGTTATGGGGACTGTTTATTGTCATTATCATTGATTGTGATAAACAATGCACGTTCATGCGCAGAGCGCTGTGACACGCTTTTGTCAATATTCCTTCTATGTACACATGAATAAAAATATCTAAATCATAAAAAAATACTTCTCAATGCACTGATAATCTGATGTACTAAGGTGAAACGGTTCTGCATGTAAATGAATTATTAACCGACTTTATCATACTTTTACTGCAATATGTTTTTATAAATAATGGTGTAAAAGTTAAGTGGTTTAGGACACCCTAGTTACTTCCTTTCTTTAATTTTAATTAACCTTCAAATAAACGCTTGCTGGTGTATTTAAGATATTTTTTATGTTAGTGCTGAGTCATGTAAACATTAGCCCAGTGCTGCTCTTGACCAGGGGGCCACATGTAAAGGTCAGGAGGGCGGCATGCGGTCACCGGGCCATACTTTGAGTCTCACTGTTTCACAGTTTCCTGCCTTTTTTCCCTTAAACAGGGATTTAGGAGTTCACCGTCACAACTGGAGGAAAGACTATGATGAATCACTAAACAAGTACTGAGAGAAGCACTCCACACCTACAAAAAATTATTTTAAAATCCAAAACAGTCTTTTTCAGTCTTAAAATTTCTAAAGCCGCAATACTGCTGGAGCACTTGTGTTTAGATCCATTCAGGGCTCTGATTATCTCTTAAGTAACTTGGTACACTCTCTGGGGCATATTTACAAGCCCCTTGCGCCACTTTTGCGCGGCCGTTGCGTCACGCAAGTGACGCAGTGGCGACGCAAACCATGCGCCGCGTTGCGCTATATTTACAACGTGACGCATCTAGGGAGATGCGTCACGTAGTAAACCCCTGCGCCACATGAAACCTGCGTCATGTTTCATGTGGGCGTACCGGCGCTGGGGGGGGCGTTCCGGCGCAGGTACGCCTCGGAAAAGTGACGTAGTGAAATCTACAAGATTTCACGCAGTCACTTTTCCGACGCTGGTGCGCCAAATCCTTACGCCTGCTTCAAGCAGGCGTAAGGATTGACGCACCATGTTAGGGATAGGGAAGATTGGAACAGTGCTGGAGTTGCGTCGCGCTTGCGACACGACTTCAGCACTGCGCCAACCTTCCGCCGGCAGATGCGTCACGCATCTGCTTATCCTTGCGCCACGATGCGCCGCATTGTAAATGCGGCGCATCGGACGTGGCGCAAGGGTAAACTTGTGTGACGCATTTTCCCTGGCGCATCCCTGCTGATATGCAGGGATGCGCCAGGGAACGTAAATATGCCCCTCTATCTTTATGTGACTGCTTATCCAAATACTTTTCTTAGAAAACTAACAATATCTGTTAAGCCCTTTCTACCACTACTAAGGACACTAACTCCCCTTCAATAACAGAGTTTTCTGTGCAGCGACGCACTGTTAAGCTTACCAAACTTAGCCACATTTCACCTGATAATTTTCGCACACTTGTGTCATCTATCAAATCTGGACCTCCATCTGGTCCATGCCCTCCTAAAATCTTTCAATCACGGTCTAGCATACTTTCGAATACTCCTCTGTTACTCAAGCCCAGATACCAGCAGTCTGGAAATCAGTGCTGACCCTTCGTACTTGAATAATTTTCATCACATTTCTCTTATTCTCTTCCGAGTCAAAAAAATGGAAAAACAAATTAATTGACAGTTGTCTATTTTTTGCAACAAACCATCTATTAGACGAAACCCAAACTGGTTTCCGACCATCTCATAGCACAGAAACCACTTTGGTTTCTGTGCTTAATGACCTATGCCTTCTAGCATATAAGAGCTCCTCCTCTATCCTGGTGCTTCTGGACTTGTCTGCAGCTTGTGATAGGTCTCCCACTCGCTCCTGTTAGATCACATTCTCTGACAAAGGAAACCAAGCCTTTGCATGGCTCAACTCTTACCTGCAATACTAATTCCAGGCAGTTTCTTTACCCCTTTTTAAATGCGGGGGCAGATTTACAATTAACTAACGCAGCACGGCGCAGCAAGTCATTTTGCTGCGCCATGCTGCGTTAGTTTGGAAAGCACAGGGATGCGACATATTTAGAAGAATATGTCGCATCCTTGTGCTTCCCCTGCGCTGGCGCACAAACTGCAGCCATGCGCCGGCGCAGGCACCCTTGCACCATGGTGCAAGGATGCCTGCGTCGTGGGGAGATTGTTTTTGTGCAGGAAGGGGAACCTTCCTGCACAAAAACAATCACTACAACCATTTTCCTCTTTCAATGCGTGCTGCAGAATGCAGCACGCATTGAAAGAGGAAAACGAGGAGAAATGAAAACATTTCTCCTCGGTGCGCCTCCCTACGCCCCCTCTAGGGTGGCGTAGCTTTCAAACGCATCTCCAGAGTTACTATTTCTCGTAATTCTGGAGATGTGTCTTGTTCCATGGGTGTTGCGTGGGAACACCCACAGCAACACCCATGAAACGCCCCTTCACCGCAAAGTGCTGCGTGTGAAGGCGCCGTATTTACAAGGAGAGGAAAAGTCACGCAGGGTGGCTTTTCCTCTCCTTGTAAATATGGAGCAGCCCCCTGTGCCACCAGTACGTCACAAAAAGTGACGTACTGGTGGCGCAGGGGGCTTGTAAATCTGCCCCGAGATTCCCATCCAATAGCTCAGGGAATCCCCTCAGTCTTACTTTATTCAATACCCTTGTTCGCCTGTTAGAGCTTCTCATCCACTCTTTCAGCTTTAACCCCTTGAGATATGCAGAAAATACTCAACTCAATTTATATTCTCTCTTGACGACACTGCTAGAACTGATTCCCCCAAATTTAAAGACTTCATCCATCGCATTATCAAATGGATAATCCACAACTCTCTTAAGATTAATATAGATAAAACTAATATTATTCTGCTCCCCACCCAAGATTGGCCAGACATCCATAAGCTTAAACTCTGGGCCCCTCATCTAGGCCCGACTCCGACCCCGAGCACCTCAGTGCGTAACTCGGGATTCATACTGATTAGTTGAATTAGTTGGTCTTTCTCTCACCTCTCAGATCAACAAATTGGTCTCCTCATGCTTCCTGCTCTTCAAATTCTTTCTGAAAAACCTTCCTTACCGCTTGCGTCCCTCCTATCTGGTAGTAGTCCAGTCCACTGTCCTCAGTAGACTGGATTACTTTCAACTCGCTTCACCTACGTACTCCAGAATATGCCCTCTCGTGACTACAACAGCTTCAAAACACAACTGCTAGATTAGCTGTCTCCCTTCCAAAGTACTCATCACCCACCAAAGCCTAAAATGTCCTTCAATGGCTCCCCATTTAAAGCACATTAGGTCTACCTGATCTTTAAAGACATTCACAGCCTTGGCCCTAGCTATCTTTGTAGGACGTTTGTCTCCTACAATCCCATGAGAACTCTTAGGCTAAACTCTTATCTGTGCCAAGGTTTCATCATGTCAGATCAGAAGACGGGTTTCTCCATAGCTGCAGATTCTCACTGGAATATGCTTCCTATCCAATCACCTCCTTAGAATTTATCTTCTACCTTTTCACAACTTGGTTATATTCCAAATAGCCATTCTTTTTTATGGTCATTCTTTCTGTACTCATATCTTGACGTGAGAACACCATCATTCGTAATCTCTTGCTCTACAAAACAATCACATAAATAACATCATAGAAGATCACATTGGTGTAAGGATGTTGTTGCGTTCCCAGAACCATTGTGCTCTGTGGTTTCCTGTTGTTTAAGTGTGGATGAAGTATTAAACATTGCCTGTGATGTCCAGTAAAGTCGGGAAACTCCAGCCTTCATAAATGCTGACAGTTTTCACACTTCGCTAAGTTGAAGTTTTACGTCACCTGACTACCAATTCCGGCTGCAGGACATTGAGAATATTAGCTGACTAACAGGCCTTGTTTTCTCTGTTAGAAGTTAGGGCTTCTCCTTGCCCTGAGTTGCAGCAAATAAATAACATAATATTCACCTTTTCCTAGCATTGCAACACTCCTTGGCAGTCGTGTCTAAAATGGTGCTACTTTCAAGGGCAACAAATAGTTGTCCACGGAATACGTAGCTATCAGTAGTGCAGCAGGATCAGTTGCACCAAATCACAGAGGATGAAGGGCCCTCTTCGCTCAATTTAGTATCTGCCTTTTTCCACAAAACCAGGGAATAGGGGCCCAATTTCCTTGCTTGCAGCATGGCTGATGATGCCCTAGCTGCTGCACTATCCGCGGAAGCTATACGGCCGTCATTAGGGCAGTGGGAACATATTTTCACTGTGAGGCAGGGCCTCATGTAAAAGTGCCCTTTTTGTCTGGTCATCCCCCCCCCCACTTTTTGCCCCAATGCTGATGGTTATTACTCTGAAAGTGCACTGGAACCTTCTGCCAAGGCCCCAGTGCCAGTGTTCTCTCCCTAAAATGGATATGTGTAAATTGGTAACTCCAAATGGCAAAGACCTTTAACCCCCTTATAAATTCCTAGTATATGGTACCAGTGGTACCCAGGGCATGGATGTTGAAGGGGTCACCAGGGCCTGAAGCACTGTTTGTGCCACCGTGAGTGACCCAAGTAAACTACTGACAGCAGGCCTGCCATTGCAGACTGCATGAACAGTGTAAACTGCTCAGACTCAACTTTGCCCTCACCATGTGTGGCAAAATCAATGCACTATTTTTAATATATACCAGTCACCCCTTAAGAAGGTCCACTAAAGCCCAGTAGGCAGGGTGCATTATATTAAAGGTTTGCAAGCTTCTATGTCTCCATTGTGACCTTTACTATTAAAGGACACTATAAGTTGATAGACGGTCCATAGCAGAACATGGGCTGGCACCCGGGCAAACCCGAGGTTGGAAGCTCCATTACGGTACTGCCTAAATATGTTGTGTTTGGTATCAAACAACGTGCCTCATCACCCCTGACACAAATCTCGTGTCAAGGATGAGGTGGCATGCACCCAGGTGGCTACCTCAAAGGTTGCCCACCTGGTTGCCCCAGACTTTTCTGTGCTCTGACTGGCAGTCTGCGCTTACTGCCACCAAGACAGTAATCTGACCCCCTACCGGGAGGTTTGAACTCTCCCAGGAGTCAGAAGCAATGGCCTGGCTGGGAAGGAGGTCACACCTCCCGCCCTGACATGCTGGCTAGTGAAGTGGCACATCAAGGCGGTGCGCTTCAAAGGCTTGAACTGCCTGTGAAATGCAGCCAGGCTGTCTCATAAAGGAGGAAACAGCCCTCACCCTGCTCCAGGCACATTTTCACCCGGTCAGGTGGGAAAGTGAGGTATTCAGAAGGTACACACCCCCAGAAGGATAGCCCAACTCTAGGGTGGGCTATCTGATCTGTACAGCTATGGGATTGTTCTGCCATTTTTTAAGTGGTAGAATGGTAGGTTCTGGGTAGAAAAGGTGACCTACATCCACAGATGTGGTTATGTCAGGGGCAGATTAGCCGCTGGGGCTAGTAGCCCACAGGCCACTTGCACCCACACCCTTAACGTGCCTAAATCTTGGACTTAAAGGCTACCCCTGACACAATTCCGAACCAACCTGCATCAAGTAGGACAAAGAGGAGACCTGAGTCTGTCACAACAGGACTTGCACAAACCAAAAGAGGGATACTCTGCACCTGTGGCAACACTCCTGGAACTGCATGACCGAGTCTTGTTCTATGCTAAAGCTTGGTTCCCTCAGACAGGGGGACCCCTGTGAGAGCCAGAAGCAACCTTAGACTCCCCTGGAATAGTGGAACTAGTACCCTCAAACTGCAGGTAAAACAACGCTCCGGATCCGAAAAATCGTTCTCTGCAAACTTCAGGTAAAACAACGCTCTGGATCTCAAGAATCGCTGGCCATCGGGCCCTCCAAGGGATCAGCCAAATCCAGATGGTCTAGTGCATTGTGGGAACTGTAGTCCTGCCCTCCACAAAGTTTCAGGCAGCTACCATTTTCCAAGGGACCTCCAAATGTCGAAATACCCATCTGCTGTACTTACCGCTGTCAAGGCTTGCTGGTCGCCAGTCTGGCAACTGACCCCTTCACTCAATCAATCAATAAATCTTTATTCAGTCAACAAAAGCACCATAAAATAATCGAAATCAAAGGTCAGTAATATTAATTTCAAAAAAATAGACAATAAAATTACTCTTAAAAACAGGAGTATTAAAACAATTAATACAGTTAATCTGGTCTCGACTTCCTGGACACCCAGACAGCTTTTAAAAAGGATAAGACCAAAAAGGTCGGAGGGAAGCATCTGAAGGTACATCAAGGCAGGCCTAACTTGTTTAAAATCCAATGATTTCAGCAAGGGGATTAAAAAACGCTTCCTAGGCCAGCTTAAGTAAGGGCAAAACATTACAAAATGGAGCATATCCTGCGGAGACAAATTGTTGCAGCCACAGGGTGCCCTTCCCTCCCCCCGAACCCACCCACATGGGGACGCCAGCATGTAATGCAATTGGTTAAACCTAAACCTGGCCGATAAGAACCTATCATGCTGTGAGCGAACCAAACCTAGATATGGTTCCATCCCCTGCACAGTTTTTTAAAGCATGTGACCCCTGACAGAAGGCTTCTGTAGTTCTAAACCTTCTCTCTCCAAACAGGAGCGTTCCAAGAACAACCTTTTGCCGATCCCCAATTCCTGAACGGAGAGTGAGGTAGGGTCTGTACAAATGTCTTGCCTCCCTATAGAAAACAAGGCCACCTTCACATGCACAATACAAGGTATGCTAGATACCTGGTCAAACGTCAGGCAGTCCTCAATAATCAAACGGCTTAGCTTCAGCTCTGCCCTGTTCCAAATCTTGATCCAGCACATGAGCGGGCTTAGAGCTATCAGATCCGAGACATAATCAAGACCCAGTTCCTCATGTACAGAAAAAAGCTGGGGTTGAGTGGGGGACCTGGCTCAACTTATGCAAGAAATGATTCTACATTGTTGAATATGATCCAACTTAATATACCCCCAGACCTCACTTCCATACCGCAGCTGTGCAATACACTTGGCTTGATACACTTTTAGAAGATCCCTCGGTACCCTAAACCCAAGCTTATGTGCAAATCTAAAAACTGCCCCCATAGTTTTTACGGACTCTGATCTTTTGGCAGCAATTAATAGTTTCCAACAATTATGAACATCAAATAAAACACCCAAATAGGGGAAGGCCTTGACTTTGCTCAGGGTAAAATTAGATACCTTGAAGGTCTTGCTCCTAGTGGATCTGGAGCCCGCTACAATTATGTAGGAATTCAAAAAGTTTACCAACAAGTCTAGGAGCCCCATAAAAGACACAAACTTGGCCAACAGCAGGTCCAACCCCTGAGCAGGCCGAGCCATCAGTACCGCATCGTCCGCATACAACAGGACAGGGAGAGATCTGTCACCAATCTTAATACAGTCGGCAGAAACTTGTAAAAGCGAAGACTCCAATCCATTGACGTACAAGGTAAACAGAAAAAGGGCCAATAAGCACCCGTGCGCAACCACACAACTCATGTGAAATGTTCGAATGCACTTAGTACCTTGGGAAAACCGCACCGAGGCTGAGGTCATTGAGATCAGCTAAGAGAGCCACAATACTGGGATCAACCCCCATCTTGCTGAGTAAAGCCCAGAGCTTCGCTCGGTTCACCCCATCAAAAGCGGAACCCTTCACTCAACTCCGCATCTAGAGGTAACTCCATAACACTTTTGTCTGACATCAGCTGTTGCAGGGATTCTGCACAAACACAGAACTATGCGCAGGAATATGGGATCTTGGTGTATAGGGACTGGGACTTCCTACCACCTTAGTACCCACAAACCCAGGACTGACTAGCTATAGTGTCTCACTTGCTCTCCTACTCACTCACAGAAAAACAAATGATTAGACACCCCAGAACACAACACTCCCAGATCTCTCAGGAATCGCGGTAACAAGACACACCCTTTCACTCACACTCTTGTCCACAATAAGATCTGAAGAGACGTAAAACAGTTTAAAATATTTATTTTAACTAACGTGCCCTAACATGTAGTATACATGCCACAACAAGCAGGAAAAGGCATAGTACAAATATAGGCAGCATAGCAGCTAGTCCGTATATCATGAAGGGAGATGTCATCATAAAAAGCCAATGGAGAAAAGACTATAGTGCCTAACCTCCCTCCCCTTGCTAAGAAAAAGTATTATTATATAATAGAAGATCTCTGGGCTTTGTCAGCAGACCCCATACCTTAGCCTATAGATGGTAGATCTACATCATAGGTGGCCTCTCGCTCTTCTCCCTGGAAAGGTCCCTCTCCAAGTGTCCTCTACCTATTTGAGTATTCTAATGAAAAAAACCAGTAGATTTGTCCAAACAACAGCTGCATCGGTATGTTTTGTCTAAGGGCTAAGGTCTGGCCAGAACAAAATAACAAGGGGCATTGTTGTTCGACCTTGCACATAATGTTCAGTCAAAATCCCAGGAACATGCAGAGAGTGAACACAGCAATGAGTTTTCAAGTGAAAGCAGTCATTGAAATATTGTAAAAATAAAGACGTGTAGTAACATGCGCAAAAGCAGCAGGCAAACTGCGACGTGCTCATACTAACTTAGTGAAAAACGACAATGTCCCTATGGGCCACGTGACACAACAGCGGCCCCGTTGTTGAGATTTTGCACCCTGTTCCCCCGCACCACGATTTAAGCGATAAAAGCAACCATCCCACCGCTCTTGTTCAGCACCAGGGACAGCCAGGACAACTCTGCAGCCGGGCTCTGCGTGGCAGGTGAAATTGAACTGACTGTTGTGGCTTGATCCCTGCATAAACTTTACACTCTTAGGGTTCCACGCAACTCAACCCAGGGTAGGATTGGTAAGGCAGGCACTCGGGCAATGGCCGAGGGGCTGGTATCGAAGTTCCAGCTGTGGGCTGCTTTTTTGGCAGCCTGGGGGCACGATTTGGGCTGAGTCTGGTGTGTTCAGATGTCGCCAGTGGCCTAGTGGGGCCTTGAGTGGCCTTTCTGGAGGCAGATGGGTGTCCATTACCTCCCTTTTATCAACGGGCAGAGGTGTCACTCCCTTTCTCTCGCTAGGCGGCCAATTAATGTATGCATACTGAGCGGGGGCAGGGGGCCTGAGCAGAAGTGGCCTCACTTATTTTCAGGTGTTAATAAAACTTTCCCGAAGCAGTGTTTTGAGGAAAGGCAACATGCAAATATGGGCTACTTTTTTTGCGTGCCTGGGCCGATTTTTAATCCCAATCCAACCCTGACTCAACCTACAAGTGACCGATTTTCCCAACCACTTTTTCCTATTGACCGCAATGCAAAAGCTCAGCAGTATTAAATTGCTGTAATTTATGTTTTTTTCTGAAATCCATAACTCCGGTTATATGTATCTGATCACGTTTGTTTTGGTGTCTAAATTAATGTAAGAATATACTTTACTTTTATAAATTGGTGTGGTTTGTCTTTTGAATTGTGTTAATTACTTATCGTTCATGTTGGTACTCTAAAATTCTTAACACATGTTCCTCTAGTAAAGCCTGACTGCTCTTTGCCACACTACCAGGACTGACCTAAGGATTTAATATTGAGAATCCAAGGACCATCTTTGGGGTCTGTGAGAGTATTGCATAGTGAAGTCTAACCAGCATCACTATATAATACTCCACCTTCCTACACTCATTATCTTTCCTGTTTTAAAAACTTTGCCAGTTTTTTATGCCTTGAGCGATGTTTTTAAACAGATATGCAAAGTTGCGAGACAATCGTCTTCTCCTCTTCTCACACCATCTCCTATGTTCCGAACAAGGAAGAATGCTTAATTTTCTTAGGCAAAACTTTGCTAACAGTCATTTAAAATAAATATATAATGCTTGTGCCTGACAAATATAGATATCAAGTTCAAAGTTGAACAGGTCAATGACTTATAAACTGAATCACTTCTGTAAAACCTTGAATGGGGTTATAGAAAAACAGAAAAATGAAAACTCAGCTACAAAAACAAAAAAGACAAGAGGAAATATCTAATCTGCTTGAGCACAGCACACTTTATGTATGGCCGTCAGTACTAAGAACGATAAAGCAGACGAAAGACAATGAATGAGGGCCTTTAAAAGTAATGAAGACTTTCTTATTTCCACCTCATTACTGCTTAAGTTGGAGGTATTTAACTGATTATATTTGTGCTGTATTCAGTTACTATTAGTTGCAGCTTATAGTGCGTCAATGAATGTCATTTTTTAAACCATATAATAAACATAAAATGACACCTTCCGTTTACATTACTATAAAGTGGCAACATCTGACTAAGTACTATATGAAAAGTCATCTTGTGAATGCCTATTTAACATATCGGAATGGAGACATACATTCGAGTTTTCAAGAATGCTGTTAAATTAACAGTCACACAAAACTTTGTAGAAGTCAATTATCAGGAAATATACCTGCTTCACTTTATGTTTACTGCTGTGCGTTGCTGTTCTAAATAGCTTGCCAGAATATTCGTCTCTTTAGACATTAACATATTCTCTTGTGTGGAAAGTCTTAGGTCAGGCAGTTGAGTCTGGCAGATATGAACATGTGTTGATGCAAAAGTCGGCGGGGTCCTTCCTTCTCAGTTGGCTTTTATATCCAGTTTTCCAGATCTTAAATTTCCTTGCAGTGCTGCTCACATTCAAAAATCCATCCTGATGAAATAGGTTTACCAGGCGATTGAAAGTATTCGCCCGAGGAAGATACTAAGGGATTACTTTTGATTTAGTGTGAAGTATACATTTCAAGATTTGTTGGTTTATTTTAGTCAGTCCTGTTTTTTAAACGTTTTTGTACTTTATTATCTTTAAAATATTAGGTGTACATCTTAATCCTCACATTTTTGCCTGTATCTATAGCCAGAATGATTCATTTCGCTGGCCTCTCCTGTTAGTGTCTTCAGAGGCCACATTGAGTAACATTAACAGAAAAAATGCCTTTTATAATAGCTTTGCCAGGAGGAAATGTAAAAACACATTTTTGGTAAAAGAACATTGAGGTTCTTCAAACGTGAAAGAAAGCTGATAAATCTCTCATTACGTCATTTAGCAAAAAAATTCAGAAAGCTTTTCAGTTGTGACTGAACTATGTCTGGTAAGCCTGATGAGAGGTGTTGAAACTCTTAAATGTGATTCCATCAGCTGCAAGCGTTCTATATTCAGAACCACTAAAGATCTGCTCCTCTGGTTAGGCAGCTGACATGCAATGTTTGCTTATGTTATTAGTGTTTTGTATTTTTATATGACATACTAAGGTGAGGCTCTTCAGTACTCTTAGACGTGGGCGAGGCCTTCCTATACTCACGTTGTACACAGGTCAAGAGCTCATCCGTTGCCATCCGTCATCTTTGTCTCTCCTATCCTTCAATCACTGAGGCGATGACACCTCCGAAAGACCCTTTCCCTTTTAAGACTTTAGCTAAATGAAAGAACCTCCCCCAAAGGATAGCAACTAAATCGCCCTCCCACTCACAGAATAGCCCTGTTGACAGTCTGTACTTGGGCTGTGCCTGGATTCTGGGCTCTCTTCAATGCAAGCTTTTTGTTCAGCTCAGCACGCGGCCTGCCTGGTGAGGGGAGGGCAGGCCGAGGCTTTATTTAACATAGCAGCACATTTTCCAATGTATTTAATACGTGTCGCGGTATTTATATAATGTGAAACAGCGCTGTACAATGACGTGGTCTTGGGAAACATACGCGACTGCGTTCTTTAAGGCTATTACACATTTGAATCCCACCGCTGCTTTACAATAATGAACATACTTGCAATTCATTAGATTTCACTTCTATACAATTTAATGTGGGCGCTGGGGATAAAGTAATTCTTCCAGAATACCACAATTGCCGTTGCCGTGCCCAAACTGGGATTAGTTCTCAGGTCCTAAAGTCAGCTATTTTAGTGGCTTGACCACATCTCCTCCCACCTAATCTCCTAAATCTTGGCTCAATTACGCACAGCTTCCCCCACGTCAACTCACCAAGCAGGCGCAACTGATGGGCTCAGAAGGAGACTGCAGCTGAGCATGCGCTGCTGCAGCGGTACGCCGCCATATTAAAGCCACCCGCAGAAGAGGCTGTCCGTATTAGCAGAGAGTTGTAAATCAAAATCATCCCTGGACCCAGACCTGATGCCTTGCTGGACGTGACCTGCTGGGACTAGCATCATTGTAAGGTACACTCTGACCTCGTTTCTGGTCTATATATATGGTCACATGGCCTAATGGCTGTGCTCTCTCCTACTACTAAGACTTACAATTAAAGTGTAGCAGTGTAGTTCACTAAGAGAAAATGGCCATTAGAGCGTGGGTGACTTCAATTTCACTCACATATCACAAGCCTGGTGTGTGTCTGTCCGGCAGCGGACAGGTGGTTTGCTCTGCCAAAAACAATAATTTTTCAATTTCATGAGCAATAGGCTACAACCGTGGCAGAAATGTGAGACTAATCTGACATAGAGTCTCCAGTGCATTGGGGCAGTTTTCTACATCAATCAGTCCGTGGTCTTTCACCTTCAAATGGGGCCCTTAGTCTCCATAACAATTTGTGTGCTATTTTTGTCTGATGATGTTTCTCGAGCTTGACAGTTGCTTCAGGTTTGAGGGAACATAAGAGCATCTGTCTTCACCATGCTGAGGAGATTCTACACGAGGACGCTAGTTCGTCGTGTTTTTTCTAACTGAGCATTAGATTTCTGAGATGGACATGCTCCAGGGGAGGGAAATCCCTGGAGTGCCCAGAGTAGTACACAACCTTGCACCATAGACTACTCGAAGTCATCTTCTGATAAAGATGGACAGCATAGTATCACACTGGTATGTACAGAGACAGGAGGGCACAATGTCAGGGCTCCAGGTCTGGCTGTCCAACTGTTCTTTCAGTGTGGGGGTGACCAACTTGCTATCTCCATTGTCCTCTTACAATCCAATAGCCAAGAATAACACATCAGGTGTTCTCAACAGGGTGTTTACCAGGTTTCATTTCTGGTGGCTCTTACTCTGCAGTCAGTTTGACCAGGTCTGGCTCCACCTATTGCCATTCAGCCAGTGCTCTCTTCTCCCTGATTACTGGTCCTGGAGCATGGACCTCCAGGCTTACACTATGCTCAAACTTTATTTTCAATGGCAGCACAGCCTACTGCTTTCTGTTCCTCCGTTTCTGGTAATTTCTCAGCCACTGATGGAAAAAAGTGGGTGAACTTCTGGGTCATCAGTGTTCCCCAAAGCTGACACATAAACTTGTGGTTCTTCCTTCTTCGTGGAATGGCAGATTCAGTGAAATTGGTGGCCCCTCTACTCCCCTCCACCTTACATTGGCCGCACCACTATCTGTAGACCCCGCAAAGATGGGCCTCTGAATATGGAGACTTACAAGGTTACTCCAGTTGAAGTGTCTCCTGCAATAAAAAAAACCACAGCACCCTTCTGCATCAACTTTCTGTTCTCTGTTCCAATGGGGAAGGCTAAAGCTACTTTACGGGTGTTGACGTAACTTTTAAACAAGTCTCCTGTGGGAGCATGATGATACTAGGTTTCCTGAAAGTAAGTTATTTAGGGCCTTAGCGGATCACTTCATTGACTGAAGGACTAGGATAAGGACAGGGTAGCGTGGACTTGGTGTAGTGAACATTACTGGTCATATGGGCATTTCCTAAATCAAAGTTAGTCCTGCTTATCTACACTTTCCTGTCAGACAAGCTGGGCTACCAAATGCATAATTTTAAATGGGGTATTTGAATGTATTGTTCTTTTGGGGCAGTAATACGCACACTCCTTTATCTCTGATTTGGTCTTGTCCTATCCTTTTCCCTATCCCACTCCTTTCATGTTCCCTCTTTCATCTTCATATTCTTCACCCTCTTTCTTTCAATTTTCTCTATTGTTGAGAGCCGAATGTATATCGGAACCTTACTAAACACGAAGATTGGCATATAGTTTCAATCTTCATTAACCACAACTGTGTGTATATTGCAAACACCAATTTACTGCTCATGACGTCCCCCATGATGTGACAGACAACAGCACAAAAGATGTCTATGGCATCAAATCAGGGTGCCACATACCTGCAGAATGGTGGGTGATCCAGCCGATCCATGTGGGCACTAAGAGGACTTACACGAGGCAGATGGCATCTCTGGGACAGATGAAGACGTGTCCATTATGCTGCAGCACTGGCATTCTACATACAAGGCGGGTGCTGAAACAGTAAAAACAAAACAGGGAATTTAAGAGGGGTGCATGGTGGCCATCTTGGAGTGGTTGTAGTATGTATTTAAGAGTGGTGGTCTCATTGTATCGCGAGACCACACTCTCTTTGCATCACAGATGTTCTCGTGATGTTGTTGTATATTGTATTCATTTGAGTTGTGTTCCAAGCTCGGGACTGAACAGCAGCTGTGTGTATCCGAGCAATATTATTCATTGATTCAGGATTCACAGCTGCTGGACGCTCCTTGTCGTGGGTATATCTGCAACTGAAATAAACCCACCTCTTCAACCTTAACGAGTTCTCCGCCTCTTCACTTCACTTGTGTGACGAGTGGAATCTCATTTGCACCCACCGCTGAGGAACCATTTCTACTGTTCCTGTCAATTTCACCTTAGACATGCTGCCCTCCATTGCTGGATCTGCCTGTCTGTCTCACACGGACGTGTGCTTTACTTCCTGCTGGTTCTCTCCCTCTTTCCGGCCAACCTGCTTCCGCTTTGTCTCGCTGTGGCCACTCCAATATTTTAAGGTACTGTTGCGGTTTGTTTTTCATCGCTGCACGCGTAGGCAAAACGTGCTCGAGCTTACGTGTTCGTGCCCGCCTTTCGAGTTGTCCCATGCATGTTGTCATGACAACCACCAACACGTTGCTGCGCCGATGTTTTCCTAGCAACCACCGCTTGTGAGTCCCGGTGAGGCATAAATCTTCTACAGCTCACGTGGGTGCTCACAAAAGAAAAAAAAAGAGAGAGCTTCCAACTTACTTAAAAAAAAAAATCCAATTCTTAAAGGCACAGCACAATGTTACTTCTACTTTTAGGCTATACAGAATTTCAACAGAGGAAGTTTTTACTTACTATTTTCAGTCTTCAGTTAAAATGGCTTCCTCGCAGCAGTTTCAACAGCCTCCTCCATTTTTACAGATACCTGGCAAACCTCCAATTAAGTGGCATCAGTGGTTAAGAGGCTTTGAGAACCATCTTGTTGCAATTGATGCAGTGAAATTTCCACCAGCAAGCAAAGTGGCTATCCTGTATTGTTGTATTGGAATAGATGCACAACAAGTTATTGACAATATTCCTCAAATTGCAGCACAAGGTTATTCAGGTGATGACTGGAATTTCTACAAGGTAGCTCTAGCGTGCATGGGGAAGCAATATTCTGAGGAACCTAGCATTGTACTTGAGTGCCACAATTATTTTAAGCGCAAACAAAGTGCTGATGAGGGCGTGGAGGAATACACTGTAGAATCGAGAATATTAGCTGCAACGTTCGACACTGATATGTGCATTTGAGGCCAATTTATTTTTTCTTGTTTCTTGAAGAAAATTCAAGAAAAGTTGCTCAGCTGCAGGAATCCTACTTTACTAGAAACTGTTGACATATCTAAAGGAATTGAACGTGCTATGATCTCGTCTAAAGTTCTTCAAGAAAGTCAAACATCTCATGGCATACACATGGTTGAGGACAACTCTCTGTGTGCAATGAACATCGTAAACAAGTCTTTAACGTGCTTCAGGTGTGGCTCAAAAAAGCCACATTGGTAGTTTTCCCAATTGACCCGCAGTTGGCAAAAGATGCATGTCCTGCAAGAAACTGGGCCATTTTTAAGCTGTATGCAGAGGTGGCAAGAGATTCACAAAGGTCAACAGCATTGAGGTCACTGAAGACATAGACTGTTGTTCTGAAAAACTGAGCAATGTTGTTTTGACTGTTGAATGCAATTTAATCGTTGCATGCAAAACTAAAGGCCTTTGGTGCGAGATGATTATTGGTGTTGTTCACATTCAGGTCATGGCTGACTCGGGATCTCCGATAACCATTTTGTCAGATGTGACCTTTTATAAAAATTGGAGTACCTCAACCTAAAAGCTTTTGGTGAGACGGAGATTGATATGCTTGGGTATTTTCATTCCAGACTAGAATGGCTAGGCAGGCATACGTTCAGCAAAGTATATGTTGCTCTCAGAGGCAAAAATATTATTGGTTTGCAGGATATGGCTAAAATGCGTCTATACCTTAAATCAGGTGTGGATCAACCTGTGGTTGCCGGTGAACTCCCAGCTGACTTTGATGATTAGCATAATGTGAATGTGGTTCATCTTTCTTTTTTAGAAATTGATATTAATAGCATTCTTAGTCAATTTCCTTCTGTATTCAGCAACAAAAAAAGCGTGAAGCTCTCCCATGTGTGTGGGCGAACAAAGCCTCTTCCAGATTAGTTTGCCTGTTATATAAAATCAAGGGGCCAATTCACAGAACTAATCTGAGACAAAATCCTAAACTTACTACTTTTGGTATTCACAGAAGGCACTTACGATTTATGGTATTCACAGAAATCACTTATGACTATTAACTTTACGTCCGCACTCGGGCTGGAATTTCCGCACCAGGAGCGGAAGTTCTGCACCGGTAGCGGAATTTCCGCCTCAGGGCCGGAATCTCCGCCTCTGGGCCGGAATCTCCAAAATTGAACCAGAACCCATTATTTCACACAGGAAATGACATACAGGAGGTTGGAGACAGGAAATACATCACAGGAAGTTGTTGGTAGCCATTTTGTGTTCATTCTGAGTCATCCTCTCTCACAGATCAGATCCTCTGCCATCCTGCTGCTCTTTTCGACCTTATTTCCCCCAAAATGGCTGTGGGTTATGAAGAGAAACCACACCCTTTCAGTGAAAGGGAATTAGACATCTTAGCTGAGGGGGTGATACTCAAATATCCTCAGCTATATGGGGGGCCAGAGGACCAGCTGAGTAATTCAGCGCGGGCCAGACTATGGGCCGACATTGGTGAGCGCTGCAGTACAGTGGGCGTTCACACCAGGAACGCGAGGGCATGCCGCAAGTGCTGGGAGGACCTAAAACGATGGGCCCGGCACAAGGCCGAGGAGCTACTGGGCCAGTCTTCCCAGCACCATGTGCATCGTACTCACCTCTCGTCACTGTACAGGAGGGTCCTGCGTGCAGCTCATCTGACCCTCCATGCTCAGCTGGAGGAGCATGAGCAGCAGAGACCTGATAAGTGCATTATATGCAATATGTGTCTGGAATTATGATGTGCGTGAAGACAGAGCTGTACCATCGTGTGTCCCATGTCTCCATTCACCTATTCTGTGTCTATGCAGCAGTCATCATGAAGCAAAAGGCTCAATGTAGCGCATTGACTGTACAGGGCAGAGTGCGTTCTGGGAGTTGTAGTTTCATCATGACAACTGGGGAATTGAGCCACACAGTTGCATTTGTACAGAAATTTGCACTGCCAGCACCACTAACTGTGAAACAAGGGAATCATAACTGATGTGTGCATTGGATGAGGAATGGTACAGATACTGTCCAGTGTGTGTGTGAGAGGCCAATGGGTATTGGATGCTGTGACTTGCATTGCTTTCGGTGAGTTTGGGTTCTGATTGAGACAGATCATCATGTGCCATGGAGTCAAGACAGACTTTGAGATCCTTGCCTCACTCTTAAGTGTTTCCAATTTTGCCAAGTGTGTCCACAGACACACATCTTACCCCCAGTGGCTTGTATGCCATTATCATGTGCAGGTAGCTGTAACAACGAGACACTACTGTTCACCAGTGCACAGCACTACCTGATCAGTCTCCGAAGCCAATATGTGGCATTGGATTGTCAGCTTTTGTGAGGGAATATCAAAAGGTTAGACTCACAACTTAGCAAGCCTAATTGCCCAGACCCTATATGGATGTGTGACCCCCAATCGGTATTTGTGTTGTCCCATACAATGCTACACAGCAGATAAAATTTTCCAGACATAAAAGTGCAGAGACTCCATATCACAGGCCCTTTTCAATACCATCTGGACTCCCTCTGATCTCCTTTTGTAGACTGGGTTTGGAACCTGCCCATGTAGCAGTGACAGGACACACAAGTCACAAGAATGCAAAAGTTGAGGGTTGTCCAGTATAGATGTGCAAGCCACCAAAAATCTTGTGAGATGTCCATGTCAGACTCAAATCAGGAGATGACAGTGAACATACACGTAATTTAAGCTTATCAACACTGACAACTGTATAGTGTGATCAGAGGAGAACAAAGTCTGACCTTGGCTCATCTTGATATGTTTCTTCTCCTGACGTGTACAACCACTACATAATGATTTGTCTTACATTTCAGTGGGCTCAGCTGGCCAAAAGGAACAAATGCAGGACCCGGTTCGGAGCAGGACATCTTTGGTGCGCCGACAGCTACGACCTCTTTCCACCAGTGAGGAAGAAGAGGATGAGGCGGGACCCTTAACATCAGGAGGCAGGGGGATTGCGCCCACCCGGACTGACCAGGAAGCCAACTCTGGTGCTATGGACCGGGTGGAGGCTGAGGACATTGAAGTGGGGGGGAAGAACTAGACACCTCTGGCCAGGGGGGGTGGAGAGCTACTCTACCCTGGACCATTTACCTGTTAGTTTTGCCGAGGTGTCCCCGGGGCAGGCCACTACGCAACCTGGGCCTGCCATCAGCCCCTCCCTAACTCTAGAGGCCCCCATTCCATCGGGGCGTCCAGCTGCATCCCCTGCAACCATTCACCCTCATCGTAGCTGCCAGGTCGACACCAACATTGGCTCCGAACCTGAGGCACCACACCCCTCATGTTCAACCCAAATCCCTCTCTGTGTTGTTCCTTCTGTGGCTGTACCAGAGGACTTGATGTGGACATGTGAGGGTCAGCCAGACATGTCCTCTCACATCATGCTGCAGATGTGTCTAGAGGTACGCATGATGCAAGAGGAAATTGCCCAAGCTCTGGCCACCCTCACTGCCAGTGTAAAGTCCCTGACTGCAGCCATGTCGTCTTTCGTATCCCAACCTCCTTCCCATACCACCGTCAATGTCTCCCCCTGTCCGTTGCCCCACACTGTTTCCCCCCGTACTCCTCGTGTGTCCCGACCCCGTGTGGTGCCTGTTCCTGCACCGGCCAGCCAGGAGCCCGCATTGGAGTTAGAGGATCTGGACATTGTGGTACTAGAGGATGACCAGAAGGACACTTGACCAGTTGGACAGATTTTTCTTTGTGGACAATTATTTACTTTTCCCCTTGTAAATAGACTGGTTTCCCTGACGCTCCCTGACGTTTTATATTTATGTTGCCCCACCCCAATCCAAATTCCCCTCTCCTTCTGCAGTAAGAACATCATTTGTTTTCCTTTCTCCCTTCCAAATGGACTGTTGTTGTTTTTCTAACCCCACACTTTTTTTACATAAAATCTTATTTTGAATCATACTTTCTCTATCTTGTTTAACTTCATTGTGAATGTCTTGTACAAAATATGCAATGAATGAGTGGAGTTAGCGCACACCTAATATCGACAATGAAACATAGAATCAAAAATTACACTCATATGCGTGCCAACCATCTGGAGGTTGCCTGCCTCTTTAAGAACCAATATACAAGTGACTGTTCACTTGAATGCTGGATGCACAGCGTGAAATACAGTTTCTCACATTATCAATTGAAGGACACACAGTAAACAATAAGTTATCAAAAGATGGTATTTAAACACAATTAATCAGCATGTTTTTACTCTCATGTTCAGCCTTTATTCGGCTTAATTTTCAACTGTTTCCAGTAATGTCAACTATAATCATGAATTTACAAAAACAAAAACGTAAGCATGGTCATTATGTTCACTTCAGCACCAGTGTGAAGTATTCTTCAAGAGGATGTGCCCAATGCATTTCGGGATTTCAACCATCCCTTCTTCAGGGGCCACTGCAACAATGTAAACATACCATAAAAACCAATATAGACAATGTAAACAATAGCATACTGATGCAACGTACAGGAAGAATGGGTTAATGAGCTTGCACATGGCAACAAAAACAGCCACCGGTGTAGACAATAGTAGGCCCAATAAGTGCTTGAAAAAATGAAACTAAAGTGAGTATTTCACCATGTAATCAAAATAGAGGCAGTGCACTTCAGAATAAGTTGTAGAGGGTACTTTGATATTGAACTTTTGTTCTTTAGTTTTTGTTTTTTCTCTCTCATTTTTATTCTTCATCATATCCTTGTTTGGGTGCTTTTTTATTAATGAGGTCAGCACTTGTATCGTTATTTACATATAGGTTTTGACACAGTACACATTGTGCTATAGGCGGTGGTCACATGATATGAGCAGTATGGATGGCTTCGCTTCCACTCACGTTTTAATTTTTTGATTTCAAGATCAATCAATGGTTTGTGCGAAGTATGCTGTTTGGGTTTCTCGTGGTTTTCCTACCCTATACACAGAGGATATAGTATTCTTAGCATGTTTTAAGATGGCGACTATTTGAGTTTGTCGGAGAGTCCGCTGTTCATTTCGATGACGGCGCTTCATTCAAATACAGGTTTTCCGGTTCCGGTCGGGTTGTTAAGCTTGGAGATGCGAGGTTCATGATGTGAATTGGCGGTTTTGGGGAAATCGGTGAGTCTGGTCATGAGCATGTGCAAGCGCCAGCTCATCTCATATTAAATTTTTTCAGCCATACAAATACGTTACATTTACGAGGGGTTTCGTGTCTTTCACAGTTTTGGAGGTGAGCATTAGGGGAGAGTAGTAACGTTTCGATTGAATTTGGTTTACTTTCTTCAACCCACTGAAGTCGAACACGCATGCTTTTAGGTAAGTTTGTGAACTGGCATAGTATAGTATGTTTTAATAATCAGTGTGCTTTGAGCTTATAGCTGTACTTCTAAATGGTTTCACAACAGGGTCTTCACGCTTGTGTTTCTATGCAGCTGCAAGTTAGTTTTAAATAGGGTTGCATCGTTCAGCGCTGCAGTTTACATACTTGCTCATAGAGGTAATAAGGTTTTCTTATCTATAAATACAGATACACGCAGAATGAACTGCCAATATGTTGACGCACTTTATGTGCTTTGTGTTTAGATCGCGTAATCGTTGTTTATTGGTTCATGGAGGCACTTGAATAAGAAGCTCATGTAAGTTCTCGAGCCATCATTGTTTGGAGTATATATTTTTTTGAGTATCCTGACCACACTTGGTGGTTCACTATAGTTAGGGAAGCAATTCTAGTTTTTGGATGGGTTTTCTAGTCGTTCCTTAAACACACTTTATTTTCGGTGTGCTATCTTTAATTGATTACACGGTGTGAGCATTCTTTACCCTCTACAACTTATTCTGGAGTGCACTGCCTCTATTTTGATTACATGGTGAGATACTCACTTTAATTTCATTTTTTCAAGCACTTATCGGGCCTACTATTGTCTACACCGGTGGCTGTTTTTGTTGCCATGTGCAAGCTCATTAACCCATTCTTCCTGTGCGTTGCATCAGTATGCTATTGTTTACATTGTTTATATTGGTTTTTATGGTATGTTTACATTGTTGCAGTGGCCCCTGAAGAAGGGATGGTTGAAATCCCGAAATGCATTGGGCACATCCTCTTGAAGAAGACTTCACACTGGTGCTGAAGTGAACATAATGACTATGCTTACGTTTTTGTTTTTGTAAATTCATGATTATAGTTGACATTACTGGAAACAGTTGAAAATTAAGCTGAATAAAGGCTGAAAATGAGAGTATAAACATGCTGATTAATTGTGTTTAAATCCCATCTTTTGATAACTTATTGTTTACTGTGTGTCCTTCAATTGATAATGTGAGAAACTGTATTTCACGCTGTGCATCCAGCATTCAAGTGAACAGTCACTTGTATATTGTACAAAATATGGACATGTATTTTGGAAGTCATCTACTCTGCACATGAGGGCTTGCTGCAATGACGGGGTTACACTTGTACATGTGTCTCATACACACACATACATCCTCACGTCTCTAGGCCACCACAATTGGTGAACATTAGCCTATCATGACTTGATACGCAACAGAGTTGTGACTTGTGAAGAGAATTTCTTTTTATTTACATATTTTCACACTGGTCAAAAAGTTCCTGGGATGTGATCAATGGGGATCGTGCTTGCGGCTTCGCAATTTCAGAGGTGAGAATGGCTGTGAGGTATTATGTCTGGGTTGTTGCCGAGGATCAGGTTGGTGTGGTGCATCTGCCTCTACAGGGTGAAGTTCATGTGCAGGGGTGGATGGTGTCTGTACAGTTGGTGTTTGTGGGTGGACAGGGGCTTGTTGTGCAGGTGGTGGTAGTGCCTGTTCAGGGGGTTGTGGTGGTTGTGCAGGTGGGGGGAGTACCTGTTCAGGGGGTGGTGGTGGATGTGCAGGTGGGTGGAGTGCCTGGATAGGGGGCGGTGGTGGGTGTGTACCCTTGCTGTGGTCCTGTGCAGTTTGTGTTACAGGTGTATAGGTGTGATGTGCTGCAGGCAGATGTGATGGCTCCCCTCCCTGCGTTGACCATGAAGGGAGACCTTGGATCACTTTCATCATGCCCTCCATCATCTTCATGGCTAAGGCATGGTGTCTTAAACTCTCTTCCCTTTGGATAGATATGATGTCTCTGATATTCTTGCACATGTCTTGCCAAGATCTATCCATCCTATCCAAAACATGGGTCTGTCTATCCACCACCTGAGGGAATTGGTGCAGGGCCTCAGACATGTCTGACAGAGTGGCCCCTATGGCACGAATGTCCTGCCTCACATCTACCTGCTGTTGGAAGAAGTCCTGCTCCCACTGGGCACCATGGCCTTGTGCAGGCCCTCTCAGCAGGGGTCGACCATGGATGAGACCGCCAGGTCTAACAGCAGGGGGGAGGGTGGCATGTGGAAGCCTGTGGACAGGAGAATAGTGCTCAGGGGATACCTGCACCACAAAAGGGTTGGTGCTTCCCTCAGATGGTGAAGAAAATGCCTGGGATACCCTGTATAGGGAGGAGTGTGTAGGGGAACCACAACGTCCGTCCCGGATGTGAGGGCTGTGAGGGAGTGATATCTGTGTTGGGGTGTGTGAGCTGTGGCTGGTTAGCTCTATGCTGGGGACAGGCAATCTTTTGTTTTGGAGGAGGCTGAGGCACTTTGCTGGGCGGAGGGTGTGAGGCCTTGCAAAATGTGGGCGACGTGGGAATATTTCTGTCCATGGCATCAGACTCTTCATCCTCTGAGAGGATGAACAGATAATCACCATCATCGCCCAATCCTTCATCCTCCTCAGGTACTTCCTCCTCCTCCTCTTGCACAGTACTTGCAGCCGACATTACTGCCTGGAGGAGCAGTGGATTTTCCCCTTTGATTGCCCGTCGCCCAACACTGGTGGAAGGTCCATCCTCCTCATCGTCATCATCACCTGGAACACAGAGGTTGCAACAGGATATGTAATTGACCTAGTATAAGGTCTGGTGCAACACAAGGGTTGGCTCTACTGTACTTTGCATCAACAGATGACGCACACGTGACCTGGTTTGGGTACCCCTACAAGTGACAGCTGACACCATAGCACTGAGGGTTGAAACGGAGATGTACATTGCACAAGCAAACTCACCAGCTCCAGCCACAGCTTTGTGTCCCTTTGCGATCCCCCCTGAAGACAACTTCTGAACCATGCTCCTCATAGGTTTTGTTGACGAAGCAGTCCCCGATCCAGCAGCTGAAGAGGGAAGTGACACCATTCTCAATCATCTGCATTACTAATTTACAAACAGGCACATGTGACACTTATGATATGTATGTAACTTTGTTAACACCAACTGCAGGTTCTGTGCAGAAGGGGATTTTGATCTTAGTCACGGTTTTGATAGGGAAACACTTCACGCCACATTTACCTAATGGAAATGTGCGAGAGGGTTTCACTGCTGCAGCCAGGATGTCTTGCATTCCCCGGGATGGTGTTGTACGCTGCACTGGTGTCATCCTGTCAGCAGCTGTGATGATATATACATGTCCATATTTCAGTTCACCAGATGGTAGCTATGAGCTAACATGTATATGTCATTCTCAATGACCATTGATAGGATATTCCTGGCCAATGTGAAGCATGTTTACGTCATGGACTTTACATGTGGGCCCCTGCTCACATGCAGCATTTGCCAGCTGTTACCTCCACACAGCACTGACATCAATGAGATGACACATCAACAGACAAACGTGTATGAGAATGTTACTGATATTTGAAGGAAGGGGAGAAATAATCAGGACGCCACTGCATTACATTGATTACACCTTCACCGTTAAGACTAACATGTCTCATGAGTGTGATGGTGTCTGTTGACAAGTTGAAAGGAGTGTACATCCACAGGCTGACCAGTTTCACATTTGCACATCAGTTCAAACATTGCATTGCAGAGTTCATATGTGAGATGTGCAATAGTCTTGTAGATTTTGTGTGTCATTTGTGCTTCCCTACCCATGAAGTCACAAAGCTCATTTTGGATTGAGAGATCACACATTTGTAATGTCCATCCTTTGAGTGTCCTCTGTTCCCATAATCCATTTCCTACATCATGGTAGAACTAAGCTGACAATAGATGATGTCTTGTACAGCAGACATCCTAACCTCATATATTATACACTCTCTTATGTAGGTGGATACAGTAGAAGAGGAGGCAAGCAGAATGCAACATTTGACTCAGATCCCACATTGTGGGTAAGTTGCGAAGATTTGATGGTTGCCGCCTACACTGGATTTGTGTTCTGCCTTTCAGCCAAGAGATTTTATAATGTAACTTCCTGAAGATTCACCGTAGCAGTCCATACATCCATCACAAAAGTACACAACTGACATCAGTGCGACCCTCATCCACACCTATTTCAATATGATTTGTCCATTGGAATTTTGCTAGGCCACGCATCTGCCCAGTGTGTGGTCCTTGACCAGATGTCACAGCCAACCTTGTAGCAGAAGTCACTGTGGGTCTTGGAATCTAGGAGGATATCATTGGACCTACAATGATGTGTGTTTGCAACTTTACATTTCTGCTGCCACATGTGATGCACTCAATTTCAGGCACAAAGGATGAGCACAAGCAGTGTGGGCCCTACCGTTGCAGAAGTGTGTAGCACTAATTATCATGAGTGATCACACATTCAACTTGAGCATGGTGGGGGATAGTAGGCACTTGAAATGATCATCAGACCCAAATTGGGTATTCCGGCCCGATAGCGGAGATTCCGGCCCAGAGGCGGAGATTCCGGCCCAGAGGTGGAGATTCCAGCCCGGAGGCGGAAATTCCGCTCCGGGTGCGGAACTTCCGCTCCGGGTGTGGAAATTCCGGCCCGAGTGCGGAAATTCCGGCCCAAGTGCAGACGTAAAGTTAGTAGTCGTAAGTGATTTCTGTGAATACCATAAATCGTAAGTGCCTTCTGTGAATACCAAAAGTAGTAAGTTTAGGATTTTGTCTCAGATTAGATCTGTGAATCGGCCCCTAAGAGTATCACTTTATTATCAAGCACATACATGGAGGTAAAAACTTCAGGGCTGATTGTTTGTCTAAGATGGTGCTGGATGAAAAGCAGGATGAGACTGAAGATGTTGAGGGTGTGGTAGCAGCTGTTAATGCTGTGTTAGAATGTACATCTATAACAATGTGACTCTCTCAGCTCAAGAATTTATTGCTGGTAGTTGGCCTGAACACAGAACTCTTTCTGCAGAGGTGAGGAATTTTGCAAATGTGGCTGATGAATTGTCTGAGGTTCAAGACATGGTCATGCATCACGATCTCTTTGTTCCCCAGAGAGCCTACGCAGGGCATTCATTTAAACAGCCTATCAGGGACATTTAGATGTCACAAACACTTGTCAACGCTTAAAACAGTACTATTGGTGGCCTTCCCTGGAATCTCAAGTTAGAGCTATGATTGAAAAGTGTGCCAATGTTTATTGCTGGACAAGCATTGGAGAACATTGGTTACACCACTTCATCCAGTCCCATTTCCCCAGACTCCATGAGACAAAGTGGTCCCTATGAAATTTTGTCATCTAGTAATAAGTATTTGATTCTGCTTGTGGATTATTATACCAAATGGATGTACTATTGTTTTTGTGATGGGGAAACTTCTGACAATGTTATTATGTTTCTGCAAAATGTGTTTGTAGTGGAGGATTCACCCAAAGTCATCGTCACTGATAATGGGACACTCTTTGTTTCACAGCATATGTGTTCATTTCTTCAACAGCATGATATCTGTCATTTGAAGGTGGCATTGTATTCCCCCACTTCCAATAGCCTGGTGGAGAGGGGGAAGAGAAGAGTGAAGGATGGTATGCAAACTGCAATCTCATCTGAACAAGATTCTTTAGAGTTAATACGCAATAAAGTTTGGTCTTACATTATAACTCCTCAGTCTACAACAGGTTTAGCTCCTTTTGCCTTTCTCAGAGGTAGAAAAGCGCATACTTGTTTATTTACTAACTGATTTAGTGGGAAAGGTAATCAGAATGTGGATTCTTTGGACACACTTAAATCCCGGGTACAGCAGAAACAAGCAGATATGAAAGTACGTTTTGATGCAGGGAAGCACTTTGAAGATTTACCTTTGCAGAAAGGAGACTGGCTACAAGTGAGCAAAGGGTCAGTTCTCCTTGATAACAAAGGATGGTGGAACAAAAGGTCCCTGGTCCAGATTACTAGTTCCCAAGCAGACATAATAAACAAACATGGAGGTGGTAGTAGTGACCATTGTGATTGGTTTGACTGGCTTTAGAGGAAAGAGGTGCATCCTGAGTCAGAGACGGTTCCTGTGACACCTGCACCCATTGTGGAGCAACAAACTCCTTCAGCACATTATACAGGAGATATTTCTGAGATGTTGGTTGGGCGTCAGAGACACATGCCTTGCAAGTTCATAGATTATGTATTAGGATAAATTCCTATAGCTTAAGTTGTTTTGCTTCATTTACCATATGTCTCTTGGAATACATTCTTTCTCCTGTTTTTCTCCTTTATTTATATGATTCTTACATTCTCTTTGTTGCAGTTCTCCTTTCTATTGTTTAGGTTGAAAATGTTGTAGTATGTATTTAAGAGTGGTGGTCTCGTTGTATCGCGAGACCACACTCTCTTTGCATCACAGATGTTCTTGTGATGTTGTTGTATATTGTATTCATTTGACTTGTGTTCCATGCTCGGGACCGAACAGCAGCTGTGTGTATCCTAGCAACGTTATTAGTTGATTCAGGATTCACAGCTGCTGGACGCTTCCGGTTGTGTGTGTATCTGGAACTGAAATAAGCCCACCTCTTCAACCTCAACGAGTTCTCGGCCTCTTTTCTTCAGTGGTATAAGAATAATGGGAAGTTTAGGAAAACATAAGGTACTTCCTGTCCAGGGGTATTTCTTCAGAGGAATTTTGGTACTTAAGGCTAGGAATCTTTGTCTTTTTTGCCTGGCAACATTTGTGTTTTGGTGGGTTTTCTCCTTTGCCACAGAGTTTGCACTTGACTTTCCCTGACAGCCCTTTTCTTGTTTTCTCAACCTTTCCTTTGATTCGTCCCAGGGCTGATTATCCTCTCTTTCATCTGAATTTCAGTGTTATCCTGGTTACCTTCTTCTATTTTGACTTGACGTCTTTGAGAGTTCTCTATCAGTGGAAAAGTGAGTGGGGTTTCACTCATAACTTGCCTGGCCATCATTGGTTGCTGACTAATGGATTTCTATTTCTTTTCCTAGCTATTCAGAACCATAACCTCGCAAACATTCTCAATTGTACTATTACTCCCTTTTCTTTTCTTTTCTTCCGTTTTCCCCTCTGACTCCACCACTTCGTGCTTACATAACGGTGTGAGTAGTCAGGTGATTGTGGAGACTGCGAGTTGAGCAGCCTTTAGAGTAAATACTGGAACTCATTAAACCATTCCCGCGAGCTTGACACATCACTGGTGACACTACATATCACCTGAGTATTGACAGTATGAATAACATCACTGTTAATACAGTGTCATTTCTTTGGAGAGAAGCAGCTATTTAACGATGATAGGTTGTACATTTCTATTATTTATCGGTGCAAATATTGAATTAAAAGGTCATAAAGAGCACATTTGATGGCCAAATTATGGTTTAGATGGGGGCTTGCGTTATTGTTTATTTAACAAATAATATTTTTTTTATTCCAAGGTGTTTTTAGGTTTATTTTCAAACCATAATTGCACTATAACTGTGTTTTTCAGGAATTTCAGGGGTTAATTTAAACATATATTATGATATCATGAACATATGTAACTATACCATCCATTTAATTGTTTGTGTTAATATTTACACAACAACCATCTTTTATTATGGCACACCCCACTGCGCTTGACCCTTTAACCATGTGCATTGAGGTTGACTATGAAATGAATGAAATGAAATGAAATGAAATTTGTACTTGTAAAGCGCACCCATACCCCCAAAGGGGTGTCCAGGCGCTGTACGCATACCGCTGTGGAACCCTTCCTGGCTTTTCCCTGTGAAATGTCCACTCCTGGGCACCCCCAGGGTGAAGCCAGGCATCCCAGCGCTGTTGGGGCCGTTGTGGAGATTAAGCAAGCTATTGCCCAGAGTTGCAGAGTGGGACCCATGATTAGAATAGGCACCGAGGCGAGAATTATCAGGTCCGAGGAAATTGAGCCCAAGACCCGCCGAGGCGGGAATTGAACCCTGGTCCCGGGCCAGATCTCTGCATCAGGGTCTGCCGCTCTAACCATTGAGCCACACTTCTCCACTCCACTAGAGGCCTGTCATTTGGCTATGCCTTTCACCCAATCCTCTACAGGCAGTAATCTTCACAGGGGCCGCACCTGGCATACCGGGTTGCCGACTTCACCTCACACACGGGCTACGGCCCAATCGGCATGGCAGTAATCTACACAGTGGCCCCACCTGGCATACAGGATTGCCAATTTCAAACCTGCACACAGGCAACAACCCAATCACTTCACGATAGACCTTCTCCAGCATGCATGAGTCGCCGACTTCAATATGCATATGGACAACGACCCGATCAGTGCAGCAGAAGTCTCCTCACACCTTGCTACTGGGATCCAGTTGCCGGAATCCCTCACTGGACCTTGCTCCTTCCAACACTCTCTTCTTCCTCACAAGGCACACTGATCTTAGCAAGCAGACAGGCACTAGGGTTCCAGGGACAGGTGATCTGGGATTCTCTGGGTGATGTGCCCTCACTCAGCTGGGCGACTGGCAGGATTTGGCTCCCAGTCCTGGTCACAAGAGAGGAATTTTGCAGTGCTTCTCCTTTTTGCAGGGGTCAACTGGCTGCTTGGGGGTATTGAGCTCCCCTTCTAATAGTCTATTTCCAGACGCTAAGTGTGATTTCGAGTCTGAGCTTTGTGCTGGGGGTCTGCTTCCTTTTGAAGTGCCCTCACCTCTGCCCTGCCCTTTCTCCAGAAAGCAGTCTGTCACATCAGGAGCAACTCCAAACCTGATAGCCCCACAACACAGGTCAGGGGAGTGACTAGAGGTCCACACCTGGAAGTAAGCTAGAGTGATATGTGTATCAAAATGTTACCTCAGGCCTCAGCCCTACTCTTTATGATTCTCTTGTCAGTCCCAACTCGTTCCTGAGATGTGCCAAGCCCCCTTCAAGCGGTCTTTCTCTGAAGACCTGGCTCTTTCTTCCTCCAGTGTATCCCACCCAGTTGTTTTTTGGAATGTTTTGTGCTCTTTAACTGTTTCATCAAACGACACAAAAGTTATTAAGAAGACATTCATTAGGTTACTAAGAAGACAAGAAAGAAGAAGGCAAGAAAATGTCTTTAAATATGTATACATAAGTGAGCAAAATCCCTGCAGCATCCCTTGCAGTGTTGTTGCTTGGACGGGCATGAGGTACTCATCAATAAATATCCAAAAGCCAACCACGTAGTTGGAAGTAATAACATGCACTCCGGAGTTCCAAATGCAGTGATGGTTTACTGTATAAAAACAAGCATTGCAACGTCCACCTAATGTATTTTGCTCCTTTGGCCTTCGTCACGGGTGCCATATGTACATACGTTACTGATTATATACAAAGTGCTACGTGCATAGTCATTGATAGTGATGAAGGTGCAAAGTCATTGATAGTGATGAAGGTGCAAAAAGTGCAGCAAAAAGTACAGCGGGGGTGGGTGATGGCGCAGATAGATCATGTTGTCCTAAATGTAACCTTATGGCAGCTAATATTCTTCACAAGTTCTGCACCTGTCCTATGCTGTCTGATTTTTGGGAGAAGGTCATACAATATATTGCTCAATGCTTGGGTTCTGATTTTTTGCTTACTAACAAAGAGATCATGCTTGGATTTAAGGAGAGTGAGAATCATGCCATGAGAAGCTTTTTATCTATTGCACTAGTTGCTGCCCGTCTGTGTATAGCCAGAGTATGGATTATGCCTAATCCGCCAATCTTTTTCGAATGGTTGGCTCTCATGAAAGACATATATAAGAGGGAGCGGGCACTGGCTAAAACTAGAGCTATATGCTCAATGCAAAAATTTAAAAGCATATGGAAATTTCTTTTGTGATTCGTGTGATCCCCCAGACATATATAGGTACTTTTAACTATTTCTTCTAGTTAGATATGATTATTTGATATATGCTTATAACTATTTGTTATGGCTTACTTATTTGATGTTTATGTACCCTCTGTATTGAAAAATAAAAATGTATTATAAAATAAAAAAAATAAAAAAAGAAGGTGCATACAACAAAGACAGAAGACATCTAAATCTGGGTGCCATCATGTAATGCATAGCTAAGTGAAGGCATGGACATTGTAGGCTCATGTGTACAGAAATATTCTCTGAGGTATATGCACATACTATTTAATTTCCTCACAGATATTAACATATGAGAAAATTGTTTGCATAGTGGATCGTCATATATATACAAAAACACAAAATCATCTACAAATAGATTGCAATCAGGCAGGGATAGCATATTGGAATAAGTCTTGGTATTAATGATATAATCAGACACGAGAGATATCTAAATAAATACTTAATATTAATTACTACAACAAAATGGTGTACTTCATGCATACAAATAATTAACCCAAATTGGCAAAAAATTATACATCTGGTATGAAAAACTGTCCTCAATTTGTTAATAAATCATATATACTTATTCATCATTCCACATAAAAGGCACTGGAAAAATTCTGTCTGTGTTGGGAAATTAGCAGTGCACAGCATGAAGCGAGACATAGTTACCTTAGGGCACGAGTTATAGTTACTAGAGATAGATATAACTGGTGAGTTTCAGTGAGCTTTTTGTTTAAAATGTCAGGCTGGCACTGAAATGTTCACCTAACTTTAGCCTTTGTTTTTTTCAATCAATTTCTAGTTTTTTTTTTAATATACTTAAAGCCAACCCACTCACGTACGGCCATCAGCCATGCATGGCAGGGAGTTCACCACATGGCTTAAAGCCGTAGAAAGAGCTTTTTTGGTTTGCTAATAACTTTAGCCCCGTTTGATGAATTTTTTCCCCTCAAAAAAGTTTATCTACCTCAGTTCCTTCCTTGAAAGTTTCTGGTTATCCATCAAGTGAGGGACGAGAAAAAAGGGGGAGGGTCCCAACACATAAAACCTACATACATTTTCCATAGACTTCTTTGGACCAGGCTATAGCAAACACTGCTGGACGGAAATTCACCAAATTCAGCAAGAAGCTAGAACTTGGTTCACAGATTGTGCTTTTTGTGATTTGGTGTAAATCCGTTCAGTAGTATTCTTTATAAATTATGGGTAAAAACAATCGTATATTTTGGCAGTTGGGTCTGCAAGAGTCTCGAGAGACTCTTGTGAGAGTGTCAATTTAAAAATGGAGCATTTGTATTGGCCCAGGGAGCTTTATTTACTTTGGGCCCACTCTCTCTCACAGAAGTCAGACTTCTGCAGGAGCGAGTGTTCTGATTGACTTCCAATAACATGAGAAAAATGTTGCTGGCAGCCTTTACAGGACTCTGGGACTTAGTCCCCTTTCATTAAATTAAAACAAAATACTATAAAGGGGCAGAGGAGGGATACCTTGACCCCCTAGGGCCAATGGGATGGATCAAGAGGGACCCCCTGGGGACAAAATAGAAAAAATAGGCAAAAATACTGCGTTCCCACGATAATCTTGTGGGATCAGAAAAAAACCCTGAAATGGTGGCCAGGTTGCATTTATTAGCTATAAGCCATGGGGAGCTCAACCCCAGGGCTGTATTCATAAAGGGAAAGAGACTGCGTGGTCCCCCTTCCCAAGCCTTCAGAGACCTCAAGTAGCCCACCCCTGATGCCGAAAACATTGTTTATTGGGAGGGAGGATGCATGGCCCCCAATCCTTAAGCCATCAGAGGCTCAGGGGAGTCCACCACTGTGTTCAAATATATTGTAAACAGGGAGGGGGATGCACCGCCCCTATCCCCGAGTCGTAACCAGGGAGCCCACACCCAGGGCCAAAGGTTTATTTGTATGGAGGGAGACATGCACCCCCCCTCTCTGAGCCATGACAGGCCCCAGGGAGCCCACCCTCGAAGCTTAAAGTTTGTAAAATGAGGAGTTGGGCACGCAGCCCACCTCCCAGAGCTTCTAAAGGCCCCAGGGAGTCCACCCCCAGGGTTGAAAATGTTCCAAATGGAGAAGGGACCATGAGGGCCTCCTCCCTATGCCTCCCTATGCCTCTAAAGGCTCTGAGGAGCCCACCCCGGGGCTGAATACTTTAAGGAAGTGGGGCAGTGCGGGCCCCTTTTCCTGAGCCATTATTGACCCGGGGGACCCTGTTAGAAATTGAGGTTTCTGGTTGGCAGAGTATACACCCTGTACAAGCACGAGCCACAATCCTAGTCAGGGTAAGTCAGATACACAACCTAAATTAAACTGTGCTCACCCTCTGGTAGCTTGGCACAGAGCAGTCAGGCTTAACTAAAGAGGCAATGTGTAAAGCCTTTGTCCACACTTTAATTACAGTAACAGAGTGAAAATACCACATAAAAACTACACACCAGTTTAGAAAAATAGAGAATATTTATCTGAGTAAAGCACGGCCAAAATGACAAAAATCCAATACATAGAAGTTGAGATATGAATTTTTAAAGATTAAATCCAAAAACAGTGTATAGAGGTTAATAGCTCTAAAAGTGTACTTGAGGTCATGCTAGAACGGGGTAAATTCAATGTTCAGGCCGACCTTGATGTCGGCTACAGTACCGCTGAAAAAGTAGCTTGTACGGAGCAAACATAGTCGAACCTCGCAGTTGGGACCAGTGTCGTTGGAGTTGGCGTCCGAGTGCACTGTGCCAGTTCTGATCATAATAGCGGCTGATATGGGGCAGTAGTGGTGGGGGGTATTAAGAAAAAAGGAAAATTCACTTACCTGCCTGCAGCCACTTCTCCTCTGTCCTCTTCAATCGAGCAGGAAGCAGATTCTCCTAGCCAGTCACCAGCATGACAGCAGCGCCCTGATTGGTCTGAGAGCCATAGTTCAACACTCAGACAGGCAGTGGGAGCCTGTGCATGTTCTCCACCCAGGCTGTGCATTACAGCTCGGTAGAGAGCATGCTAAGTGGGCATGACTCTTTGGTCGGCCCAAGACTGAAAGCCAAACTGTCATGAGCACTTAGAAAGTGCTCCCCACTCCTCCCCACTGCTCTGTGGGCTGCCTCACTGCGTACCTCCAGAACCTTCTGAAAAATAAAGTGATAATAACGTGGAGGCCGGATGTACGACCATTAAGTTTAGCGAGTCACAAATTGCGCAAAATTGTGACTCGCAATTTGAGACTCACTATACTTAATGTACAACAGTGTCTCAGACACTGTTTGCGATTCCCAATGGAGTCGTAAATTGCATGCCTCATGAATATTAATGAGGCTGTCGCAATTTGCGACCCCATTGGGAATGGCTAGCACTCCCAGGGATGGTGGCCTGCTGGGGTCAGCAGACCACCATGTCTGGGACTGCTTTTTTAATAAAGCAGTTTTTTAAAATTGCAGCCCATTTTTCTTAAAGAAAACGGGATGCATTTAAAAAATAAAAATGAAACTTTTCAGTTTCATTTTTTAAGGGCAGGCAGTGGTCCCTGCTCTTAAAAAATATTTGCAAACCCATTCACAAAGGTGAAGGGGTCCCCTGGGAACCCCTTCCCGTTTGCGAGTGGCTAACCACCCTTTTGAAAAGGGTGGTAAACTGTGAGTGTTTTGCGACCGCAAATGCGTGTCGCAAAACAATCATAAATAGGTTTGCGATTCACTATTAGGAAGGGATGCCCTTGGCACGCCCCTTCCTAATAGCGAGTTGCAAAGCATATTTTGCGAGTCGCTAATAGGTTAGCGACTTGCAAAATATGGTTGGTACATTGGGCAGACCTATTTTGCGGTCACAAATGGGCAGAATGCCCATTTGTGACCTCAAAAAACGGTCGTACATTTGGCCCGTGCTGTTATTATAATTTTATATTTCCTGTGGGGCAACGCACTCCGCCTTACTGGAGGAGCCGCCACTCTCCGATTGGCGCAAAGGTGTCACTGCATCGATTTTTGCAGACAACAGCTGCAGAACCCACTTCTGAGGTCCAGGACTGGAGGCCCAGGACATGGTCAGTGACATCACTAATGACATCACTGATGACATCTCAAATGACATCACTGATGACTTTTTTTAAAACACAGTCACTGGATGATGTCATTTGAGATGTCATCAGTGATTTCATTTGACATGTCATCAGTGATTTCATCAGTGATGTCACTGACCACGTCATGAGTGATGTAACATGTGAGGTCATAAGCAGTGCATTGCGGTAGCGTGACTTATAGTTAATTGAGCTAACAATAACTGCTGAATTTCTCTGGTTTTGTACGAGTGAAATGCAAGCCTAACTATAACATCCCTGTAACCTTTGGTTTTTTCAGCGAATATATATTACCTACTGGCGGTCGCCAGTGGGTAGTTATCGCTAGGACCTAGTTTCCATAGGAAAAGCGTTTTTTGATTTGCCAATATCTTTGGCGCCGTTTGACAAATCTTTGCGAAATTTTCTAAACTAATGGTTCACTCAGGTCAGCTCCTGTCTTGAAAGTTTCGAGGTGATTCATCAAGCGGGGGCCGAGAAAAAAGGGGGGTCCAAAACACGTTTTTCCCATGTTAATTTCCATAGGAACTTTAGACAAAGCTACAGCCCGAACTGCTGAACGGAATCACACCAAATTTGGCAAAAAGGTAGGTCTTGGTCCAGAAAGTGTGCTTTTTTTTAATGGTGTAAATCCGTTCAGTAGTTGCTGAGAAATTCAAAAAATAAAAATGTATATATCTGAGCACCGAGGAGGATACGCGAACCCTCTCGAGCACGAGCTTAATTCTGATTGGCTGCCAACACTCCAAACAAGAATGTGTTGGCAGCCATCTTGTGGCTCGATAAAACCGAGTCACGAGAAATGTGTTTAAAAAAGGATAAAAAACAAGAAAAGGGGGCAGGGTAGAAACACCCTGACCCCCAAGACCTGCTCAGGGGGTCCCACAAGGACCCCCAGGGCCAAAGAAAGCATTTTTTAAAAAAAGCAAATCTGCCGAATTCGCGCTGGGTGCGTGAATCCGGCCGAATTTTATTTTTTAAAAACAAAGAGCGGTCTCCCGCGCTTCGTTTTTTATAAGCCCCCGGGTGGGCCAGAACCCGGGAGCAATGTCTAATTATGTAGCGGGGACCCGCGTGGGCCCCCGCTGCCCTAGGGACTGTCACCTCCCCGGGGCATTGTTATTTTAGGGTGGGGGGCCTTGCGGGCCCCCCAAGCCCCAGAGACCGCCACCTTCCCAGGGCTACTTTCTAAAAATGTGGGGGGGGCTCAAGCCCCCCCACATGGGCCTCAGGACCACCACATCCCTGGGGCATACATAAATGAAGTGCGGGGGTCCATAGCGGACCCCCGGCCCCAGGGACCACCACCTCCCCGGGGCTTTGCAATGGAAGCTAGGGGGGCCCCCCTCCTGGAGCTCCTGCAATGTCCCGGGGTGCCCACCCCCAGGACATTGCCGTTTGCTATGGCAGGGTCGGATCACGGCTCCCGCCCTGCCATAGCAAACACTGCTGTGCTTCTTGGAAGCGAGAGCAGGAAACCTGCTCTTGCTTCCAAAAAGCAAAGCAGAATTGCTTTTGGACAAGGGGAGCTGCATGTCAGCAGCTCCCCTTGCCCAAAAGCAATGATGGCTCCCGCAGGAGGCGGGGAGCCGGCAGGGACCTTGGGGGCATTGGGGCTCCCCCCAAAGTCCCCAACTTAAGGGCTGCCCCGGGGGATGGGGTCCCTTGGGCCAGAAGTGGCCCGGGAGGGGGGCCACTCAGCCCCCTCCCTTTAGATGTTTTAATAAATAAATAAATAAATAAGGCTGGGCCCCAGGGGATGGGGTCCCCGGGGCCATAATTGGCCTCAGGAGGGGGGGCCACGCGGCCCCTCTTCTCCCCAAAAAACAGGATGGCCACACCCCGGGTGATGGGGTCCCCGGGGCTAGAAGTGGCCCAGGGGAGGGGGGCCATGCGGCCCCCCTCCCAGGAAAATAAAAAAAAACAAGGCAAGGCCCCGGGGGATGGGGTCTCCGGGGCCAGAAGTGGCCCAAGGGAGGATGGCCATGCGGCCCCCCTCCCTGAAAAAATAAAAAAATATATATAAAAATGAGGCCAGGCCCTGGGGATGGGGTCCCCGGGGCCAATAGTGGCCCAGGGAAGGGGGGCCACGCGGCCCTCTTCCTGTTTTTTTTTTTAAATAAAAAAATGCTCAGGCCCTGGAGGATGGGGTCCACAGGGCCCAAAAATGCTAAAAGAAGGGGGGCCACACAGCCCCCCTTCTAAAAATATTTAAAAAAAAGAAAAGCCGGCATCTCGCCAGAGGCCCCGCCCCCTTCTTGCACCACTGTGCAAACACGCCTCCTGGTGCGTTCTGAATTGGGGGATGAAGTCCCCTTCAATCCTAAGGGTCCTTAAGGGCCAACTAGACCACCAGGTACCTCCAGTAATCCCCACACAGTGGGATTGCTAAGAGGTCTTCGGAGGCCACACCACCACTCTGCAAACGCACCTCCTGGCACAGTACTGGTTGGGGGATGAAGTCCACTTTACTCCTGAGGGACTTTGGGGGCCAAGAAGCCCTCCTGATACCTCCTGTAAGTCCTACGCAGCAGAATTCCTGAGCACTGGTTGGAGGCCCAGCCCCCTTTCTCCACCACTCTGCAAACATGACTACCAGTTAAAGAAGCATTTGTAATTTAATAGGTCTCGCATTTGCAAGAGTTAGAGCTATTGGCGTTGTAAATGTAAAAGTTTTTACTACAGTTTTTTGGAGTGGAGTGGATGTACATTGTGTGTAGTGGAATTATGTGGTATGTTGTGCAGTGAAATTATGTGGATAGAAAGTATGTGGTATTTAGTGTATAGGAATTATGTAGAGTGGGATTATGTGTTATGGAGAGCAATTATGTGGTATGGTAGTCTGTGTTGTGGAGTGGTAACCTCAGGTTTAGTCTTCCTCGTTTCCATAGAAGCTAAACTGTGAACTCAATGAGACAAAAAAAAGAAGGAATAACTGAGGAGCACCTCTGGACCTAGTCAGAGGTATGAGCAGGGCCACTGCAATTATGCGACTGTTTGGCTGCAACAACTTTTGCACAATTATACATTTTCCACATTAGCCACATAATCCATCATCTGCTGCCTAATCTGCAGATCAAAAAGCCTTGTTTCTAGCTCAAACGGCTCAAACGTTACCAAAAATGCAGCGACAAGTGTTACAGCGTGGTGGAAGGTCCTTTGTACACCTAGAATGGTCACCTGTTACTTATTGCTAAATGTGGGTGTTAAATTGGTACTAATGGTGTGCAAGCCACTCTTGCTTCTTTCTGCGCCTCTCTTGCCTCTTTCTGCATTTCTGTTGCTTCTTTCTGCACCTTTCTTTCTTTTTCTGCACTTCTCTTGCCTCTTTCTGCACATCTCTTCAACTTTCTGCACCTCTTTTGCCTCTTTCTGCACCTCAGTTGCCTCTTTTTGTACCTCACTTACTTCTTTCTGCACCTCTCTTGCCTCTTTCTGCACCTCTCTTGCCTCTTTCTGCACCCCTCTTCCCTCTTTTTATACCCCTCCTGCCTCTTTCTGCACCTCTGTTCCTTCATTCTGCACTTCTTTTGTTTCTTTCTGCACCTCTCTTGCTTCTTTCTGCACCCCTCTTGCCTCTTTCTCCACCCCTCTTCCCCCTTTCTGCATGTCTGTTGCTTGTTTCTGCATTTCTCTTGCCTCTTTCTCCACCCCTCTTCCCTCTTTCTGCATCTCTGTTGCTTCTTTCTGCACTTATCTTGCGTCTTTCTGTATCTCTCTTGCTTCTTTCTGCACCCCTTGTGCCTCTTTCTGCATCCCTCTTCTCTTTCTGCACTCCTCTTGCCTCTTTCTTCATCCCTCTTCCCTCTTTCTGCACTTCTGTTGCTTCTTTCTGCACCTCTCTTGTCTCTTTCTCCACCCCTATTCCCTCTTTCTGCACCTCTGTTGCTTCTTTCTGCACTTCTATTGCTTCTTTGTGCACCCCTCGTGCCTCTTTCTGCACCCCTCTTCCATCTTTTTGCACCCCTCGTGCCTCTTTCTGCACCTCTGTTACATCTTTCTGCACTAGTCTTGCTTCTTTCTGTACCTCTCTTGCTTCTTTCTGCACCACTCATGCTTCGTTCTGCACCCCTCTTCCATCTTTCTGCACCCCTCTTGCCTCTTTCTGCACCTCTGTTCCTTCTTTCCTCTCTTTTTTGTTTCTTTCTGCACCTCTCTTGCTTCTTTCTGCATCCCTCTCGCCACTTTCTCCACTCCTGTTCCCCCTTTTTAGGTCGAGCCTAGGCAGCGCTTGCGCTGTCTCTTCGAGACATTTAGTATTCAGGTTTGTGGGGTTTAATTCCGCCTTTGATTTCTATTTGCTACTTGGATTGCTCTTCAAAATATATTGGTTTCTACTGGTTCATTGCCCCTCCTTGTCCCTTCTTTCTCTATTTAGTTACGCCTACGCAGCACTGCCTAGCTACTCAGTAGCCTTCCACTGGAGAGCTTATCTATTAGTTCAGGCACTCTTTATATTTGACTTTCCTTTATGTGTTACTTGATGCAGCTTTGCGCTGCATCTCCCCGTGGTGTGCCCTCCCTCCCTTCCACCACCACCTCCTGCCCGTTGCCTTCCTCCGCTCTGAGTGGTTGGGCCGCTTGTCATTTAATGTTTTGTGTTTGCAGCCAGGACCTTAGTGGCAGTTCATTGTGGCAGCATGTGCAGCAGTCGCGGGATGCCAATGGCCGGACTGTGAGGGGAGGTGGGTGCTGCGTCACTGCAGAGCGAGCTGATCGTGCACATCTTCTCTCTCCTGTCTGCGCCCGACTGGCTTCAGCAGCCTGTTCACACTTGCAGAACTGTCTCTTCTACCCAGCGCTTTGGCTCGAACTGCAGCTCAGCTTGATGTAGGGGAAGCAGCATGCCCTCCGCACACATAAACTAAACCGGTTTCTTAATCCGGTCACTGAAGCCATCATCAGCATCCTGATATGCCCACCGCAGCTGGGGAAACACGCAGAACTGATGTCCTTCAGTTAATCCAAGACACACGGACAGACAAAAAGGAAAGCAGAATAGAATACTGAAACCAGCCCACTGTTCCTCTAGGACGCTCGATCATGCAGGTGAAGCTGTGTTCTATGCAGCTGCCATATTAAGGACATTCTGTAATCCGTGGTTGCACATTAATATAATTGTGGATGCTTTGTCCTACAGTTGCAGCCTCACATGGTGCCACCCTAGGATCTCATTGTGCTTGCTGGTTTTATCCGCTAGGACAGGCTGTCAATTACGAACTATATGCACATAAGTAGGTAGGACAATGGCTGACATGTTAGTCAGGCAATGCGTTGCTTTTATTTTCTTCTTAACACTCATGGTCAGCACCTATTTTAGTTTCAGTTGCCGACTTCCTGGTTTCAGTTGTAGGCATGCAACCGTTATGTTTTGTTGCATACTCGTAATTCTCATTCTGGTCCTCTCCTATAAAGCATTTCAATTATGGTCTTTCAGTGAAGCCTGAATCACCTCTATTTTCACCCACGAAATCTCATTTGCGTTACTGAATTCCCTGCATGGAAATAAATTCTACATAGTCCATGAAGGGTGCCACGATTTCACTCAGTTCATCAAAGAGCTTCTCACTCAGTCTGTCTTTTGTTTCGTTGCTCTTGTCTGTACTGGACAGCTGGTTGGTATTTCCCTCGAATGTGCAGCTGTGTGTTCGATTGGTAGCTTCCCTTTACGGTGAGTGCAGACCTTGGTAGGTAATGTCCCTTAGTATCCCCAGTCAGAAAATGCTTTTCCTTTGAATTATATAGGTTTAATTTGAAATCTGACCCGAAGGCACAGTTGGCTCTCTGGGTGTGTGTATAGGAAGTGGGTAAAAATGTCAAAGCGTGACAAGCACCAACAGAAATTCTTGTCTTGTCCACAACTGCCAGACCGGGGCAATTTGAGTAGTAGCCGCCTCACCCACAGACGCATTTACAACCCATACCTGCTCCCACCACCTAGGTAATCAACGTTTAGAAAACAGTAAACACTTTAGAAGTATGTAAACCCTCTGAAAAACACCTTAAAACCTCCAAGGTATCACACCTTCAGGGCAAACCCAAGTGAACCCACGCTAAACGGCAAGTCCACATTCGAGGAAGCAGTTCAAACCTTTAAAATCGAAAAAGGTCCGTAAACGTTAAGCATTTCTCACTTGCCAGCAAATACAGAGCAGCCATCTCTTTTAGGAAACAGCCCCAGCTGAATGTAAAGAACCCAACCCCATCAAGCAGCAGCTTCCAAAACTTTTACCAAAGCCCCACCTCGAAACAGCAGCCCTAGACGTGCATTGCACCCCACAAAAGCATCACCACTCTCCAAAGAAGAATCTCAGCGCTTAGGTAATGTGCTGCCCCAGGTTGTAGTTTCAGAGCGGCAGGTCACTTTTGCCATGCACCCTGCTATTCCAATTTGCTCAGAAGACAAGAAGCTCTGTCGAAGAAGCAAGCGCTGTTAACCAGAAAACACAGTGCTCACCTTGTAGTTTCCCCGTGTTTACTGCATGGATGTCGGTGGTCTAACAAGAGTGCAGCGATGGGTGACTTCAGTTGCAAAAGGAGCCTTCCACCGGGTCATAGTTACCTTACTCCTGACAGCAAGAATAAAAGTTAGTGTGAAGGGGCAGGGGGTTAGTGTTTGAATAAAGGATGTAAAGAGCAGAAGAGACGGCTACATGTACACTGCCAGATTACTTTTAAACCTCTCACCGTCATTCCCTCTCCATTAACCCTATCTGACTTTGCTGCTTCGTTTGTTCCATTTTTGACAAATTTCATTCATATTCCTTCTAGCTCTTCTCTCTTCTCTTTTGTCCTCGTTACCTACTCCGCCTCTAACTGTATTCTACTATGTTTCAGATATCTACGAATCACGGTTTCTGTTCTCTTTTTCTAGTGCGAATTATATTGTCTTTTGCTTCTCTTTCTTTCTTCCCTTATCCTTCTAATTCTACCTTGTAGTTTCTTTTAAACATTTCCCTTTTATCTGGCAGACCCCAACTCTTTCATGCATCTGTTTTAAAGAAATCATCACTTTCCCATTTTCCCCATTATATTATCTCCAATCTTGCCTCTCCCATGCCTGTGAATGCTACCAGAAACCATTGTATATAACGAACTTTCCTCTTTTCTGACTTTAATACAGTCCTTAACACAGCACACAATAGGAACGTTTTTGACACCTAAAAACAGTATAATGCAATTCAATGGTATTTATGTTAACACTATCCTAACAGTGAAAGCCTGGATATGCCCAACAGGCCTTGTCAAGGTGTTTGTAACAGGCACATAAGCCACGGAACTGTTTCTGTGAATCCTAGTTGTGAAGTGCAATCTACATAAGGATCTCTGCAATAACCTTAGAAACATCCTGACCTTTCTAAATAAAACTTGCCTGCAGGTTGCATGTAATAGTGTGCAGGAAGCATATTATCATTGCTACTCAACTGCCAGACTGCTAGACTGATCATCTTTGCTGTTCCTTGTTTCTTCTGGCTTTTCCCCTTGTTGTTGCATCCTCCTGTTTGGTTGCACGTGCCCCCTCCGGTCATTGTTTGCCACCCGCCCCTACCTTCCAGCTCATTGTTGCTTGCCTCCACTCCCACTCTCCACCCGTTATCGTTGCTTGCCCATTTCTCTCGAAAACCTTCCAATTTCATTGTTGTCTGTAATGCCCACACAGTTTTAAAATCTGGTATGGCATGAACTAAAGCGTTCCGAACCATCTGCTTCCCGTGCCAGGCACGTTTGTATGTTTCAATAGAGCTGTCAGCATGCTTGTGATGCCCTCCCGCAACCCCTATTTCAGAAGTGCCAGCCATTACAAACTCTGCAGGCCTTTAAAGCGGTGACAACATTTTTCTTTAATCAATACAAAAGCGTTGATCTTCATATTTCCTTGGAATGTACAGTCTAGCCTGTAGAAAACATTTGTAAAATGACACCACTTATTCAGGGGCTACAGCAACCTAACTAACATCACAGTTTGTGACTCAGACTTTTTTTTGGGGGGACGTCAATCTGCAGGAAAAATATGAGCAGTGACTCTGTTGTTAAAAGCATTTGATGCAGGGCTCTGTCTTTGATACACGCTCCAGGATGGGCATTACTTCAAAGAGGAGAGGGTACGCTCAGCCTTTTATCATCAGGATAAAAAGCGTTGTTCAATAATTTACACACAAAGATTGGGATGCAGAGGCTGTCACTACTCCTGCCACAAAACCAAATTACCTCGAAACAACTCTGTCAAACGGGTGCCACAGCAGGACGTGCACAATTACTGCTCATTGCTCAACTTAGCTTGTTTTGCGGGCAATAGATCAGACCCCGTGCAGCACACTATCGCTGCTGTTCAGTGCATAGGGGTGTGGGAGGTCACTGGCTACCTGCAGCACAGCCATAAGGGACACAAATAAATCCATGATATATTTTACTCCACCCAATCCAATCCATGTAATTCCACTGCACACCGCATACATAACACTCCATAACACATGGGTAAAAGACATTGTCATTTACAACACAAATAGCTCTAGCTAAAGCAAAAAGCGAGACCTATTGCATTTCCAATGCTTGTTGCATCTCTGTTGCTTCTTTCTGCACTTCTCTTGCCTCTTTTTCCACCCCTCATCCCTCTTTCTGCACCTCTGTTGCCTCTTTCTGCACTTCTCTTGCATCTTTCTGCACCTCTGTCCCTTCTTTCTGCAACCCTTCTGCCTCTTTCTGCACCATTCTTCCCTCTTTCTGCTCCCCTCTTGCCTCTTTCTGCACCTCTGTTCCTTCTTTCTGCACTTCTTTTGTTTCTTTCTGCAACTTTCTTGCTTCTTTCTGCACCCCTCTTCCCTCTTTCTGCGCCTCTGTTGCTTCTTTCTGCACCTCTCTTGCTCCTTTCTGCACCCCTCTTCCCTCTTTATTCACCCCCTTGCCTCTTTCTCCACCCCTCTTCCCTCTTTCTGGACCCCTGTTGCCTCTTTCTGCACCTCTGTTGCCTCTTTCTGCACCTCTGTTCCTTTTTTCTGCACTTCTTTTGTTTCTTTCTGCACATCTCTTGCTTCTTTCTGCACCCCTTGTGCCTCTTTCTGCACCCCTCTTCCTTCTTTTTGCACCTCTGTTTCTTCTTTCTGCACTTCTTTTGTTTCTTTCTGTACCCTTCTTCCCTTTTTTGCATCCCGCTTGCCTCTTTCTGCAGTTCTCTTGTAATTTTCTGCACCTCTCTTGCCTCTTTCTGCACCTCACTTGCCTCTTTCTGCAGTTCTCTTGCCTCCTTCTGCCCACCTGTTCCCTCTTTCTGCACCCCTTTTGCCGGTTTCTGCAACTCTCTTGCCTTTTTCTGCACCCCTCTTGCCTCCTTCTGTACCTCTGTTGTTTCTTACTGCACTGCTCGTGCCTCTTTCTGCACCCCTTTTCCCTCTTTCTGCACCTCTGTTCCTTCTTTCTGCACTTCTTTTGTTTCTTTCTACAGCTCTCTTGCTTCTTTCTACACCCCCTTGCCTCTTTCTCCACCCCTCTTCCCTCTTTCTGCACCCCTGTTGCTTCTTTCTGTACCCCTGTTGCCTCTTTCTGCACCTCTGTTCCTTTTTCTGCACTTCTTTTGTTTCTTTCTGCCCATCTCTTGATTCTTTCTGCACACCTTGTGCCTCTTTCTGCACCCCTTTTCCCTCTTTTTGCACTTCTGTTCCTTCTTTCTGCACCCTTCTTCCCTTTTTTGCATCCCTCTTGCCTCTTTCTGCAGTTCTCTTGTCATTTTCTGCACCTCACTTGCCTCTTTCTGCACTTCTCTTGCTTCTTTCTACACCTCTGTTGCTTTTTTCAGCAATTCTCTTGCCTCTTTCTGCACTTCTCTTGCTTGTTTCTGCACCTCTCTTGTGTCTTTCTGCACATCTCTTGCCTCTTTCTGCACCTCACTTACCTCTTTCTGCACTTCTCTTACTTCTTTCTGCACCTCTGTTGCTTCTTTCAGCAATTCTCTTGTCTCTTTCTACACTTCTCTTGCTTGTTTCTGCACCTCTGTTGCGTCTTTCTGCCACTCTGTTGCCTCTTTCTACACCTCTCTTGCCTCTTTCTGCACCACACTTGCCTCTTTCTGCACTTCTCTTGCTTCTTTCTGCACCTCTGTTGCATCTTTCTGCACCCCTCTTGCCTCTTTCTGCAACCCTCTTCCCTCTTTCTGCACCTCTCTTGCCTCAGTCTGCCCACCTGTTCCCTCTTTCTGCACCCCTTTTGCCTGTTTCTGCAACTCTCTTTCCTCTTTGTGCAGTTCTCTTGCCTCCTTCTGCACCTCACTTGCCTCTTTCTGCAACTCTCTTGCCTCTTTCTGCAGTTCTCTTGCCTCCTTCTGCACCTCTCTTGCCTCTTTCAACACTTCTCTTGCCTGTTTCTGCACCTCTCTTGCCTCTTTCTGCACCTCTCTTGCCTCTTTCTGTACCCATTTTGCCTGTTTCTGCACCCCTCTTTGTGCATCTCTCTTGCCTCTTTCTACACCACTGTTGCCTCTTTCTGTACTTCTGTTGCTTCTTTCTGCACCTCTCTTGTCTCTTTCTGCACCCTTCGTGCCTCTTTCAGCGCCTCTGTTGCTTCTTTCTGCAGTTCTCTTCCTTCTTTCTGCACCCCTCCTGCCTCTTTCTGTACCCCTGTTGCCTCTTTGTGCACCTCTCCTAACCCTTTCTGCACCCCTCTTGCCTCTTTTTGCACCTCTGTTGGTTCTTTCTGCACCTCTTTTGCTTCGTTCTGCACTTCACTTGCCTCTTTCTGTACCCCTCTTGTCTCTTTCTGCACCTCTGTTGGTTCTTTCTGCACTGCTTCTTTCTGTACCTCTGTTCCAAATTTCTGCATCTTTCTTGCCTTTTTCTGCACCCCTCTTCCCTCTTTCTGCACCTCTCTTGCCTCAGTCTGCCCACCTGTTCCCACTTTCTGCACCCCTTTTGCCTGTTTCTGCAACTCTCTTGCCTCTTTCTGCAGTTCTCTTGCCTCCTTCTGCATCTCACTTGCCTCTTTTTGCACCTCAGTTGGTTCTTTTACACTGCTCTTGCTTCTTTCTGCACCTCTCTTGCAAATTTCTGCACCCCTCTTGCCTCTTTCTGCACCCCTCTTACCTGTTTCTACACCTCTCTTGACTCTGTCTGCACCCCTGTCCCCTCTTTCTGTACCTCTTTTGCCTGTTTCTGCAAATCTCTTGCCTCTTTCTACAGTTCTCTAGCCTCCTTCTGCACCTCACTTGCCTCTTTCTGCACTTCTCTTGCCTCTTTCTGCACTCCTGTTGCTTCATTCTGCACTTCCCATGCTTCTTTCTGCACCTGTCTTGCTTCTTTCTGCACCCCTGTTGTCTCTTTCTGCACTCCTCTTCCCTCTTTCTGCACCTCTCTTGCCTCTTGCTACTTCTCACTTGCCTCTTTCTGCACTTCTCTTGCTTCTTTCTACACCTCTGTTGCTTCTTCCAGTAATTCTCTGGACTCTTTCTGCACTTCTCTTGCCTGTTTCTGCACCTCTCTTGCCTCTTTCTGCACCTCTCTTGCCTCTTTCTGCACCTCACTTGCTTCTTTCTGCACCCCTCTTGCCTCTTTCTGCACCCCTCTTCCCTCTTTGTGCAGCTCTCTTACCTCTTTCTATACCTCTCTTCCCTCTTTCTGCACCACTCTTGCCTGTTTCTGTACCTATGTTGCTTCTTTCTGCACTTCTGTTGCCTCTTTCTGCACCCTTCGTGCCTCTTTCAGCACCTCTGTTGCTTCTTTCTGCACTTCTCTTCCTTCTTTCCGCACCCCTCGTGCCTCTTTCTGCACCCTTCTTCCCTTTTCCTGCATGTCTCTTGGTTCTTTCTGCACTGCTCTTGCCTCTTTTTGCACCACTCTTGCCTCCTTCTGTACCTCTGTTATTTCTTACTGCACTGCTCATTCCTCTTTCTGCACCCCTTTTCCCTCTTTCTGTACCTCTGTTCCTTCTTTCTGCACTTCTTTTGTTTCTTTCTACAGCTCTCTTGCTTCTTTCTACACCCCTTGCCTCTTTCTCCATCCCTCTTCCCTCTTTCTGCACCCATTTTGCCTCTTTCTGCACCTGTTCCTTTTTTCTGCACTTCTTTTGTTTCTTTCTGCACATCTCCTGCTTCTTTCTGCACCCCTCGTGTCTCTTTCTGCACCCCTCTTCCCTCTTTTTGCACCTCTGTTTCTTCTTTTTGCACTTCTTTTGTTTCTTTCTGCACCCTTCTTCCCTTTTTTGCATCCCTCTTGCCCCTTTCTGCAGTTTCTTGTCATTTTCTGTACCTCTCTTGCCTCTTTCTGCACCTCACTTGGCTCTTTCTGCTCTTCACTTGCTTCTTTCTACACCTCTGTTGCTTCTTTCAGCAATTCTCTTGCCTTTGTTACATCTTTCTGCACTAGTCTTGCTTCTTTCTGCACCTCTCTTGCGTCTTTCTGCACCTGTTGCCTCTTTCTGCACCTCTCTTGCCTCTTTCTGCACCTCACTTGCGTCTTTCAGCACTTCTCGCTTCTTTCTGCACCTCTGTTGCTTCTTTCTGTACCCCTCTTACCTCTTACTTCTTTCTGTACCCCTCTTCCCTCTTAGTGCAACTCTCTTGCCTCTTTCTACACCTTTCTTCCCTCTTTCTGCACCACTCTTGCCTCTTTCTGTACCTCTGTTACTTCTTTCTGCACTTCTCTTGCCTCTTTCTGCACCCTTCATGCCTCTTTCAGCACCTCTGCTACTTCTTTCTGCACTTCTCTTCCTTCTTTCTGCACCCCTCGTGCCTCTTTCTGCACCCTTATTCCCTTTTCCTGCACGTCTCTTGGTTCTTTCTGCACTGCTCTTGCCTCTTTCTGCACCCCTCTTGCCTCCTTCTGTACCTCTGTTGTTTCTTACTGCACTGCTCTTGCTTCTTTCTGCACCTCTCTTGCAAATTTCTTCACCCCTCTTGCCTCTTTCTGCACCCCTCTTGCCTCCTTCTGCACCTCTGTTGGTTCTTTCTGCACTGCTCTTGCTTCTTTCTGCACCTCTTTTGCCTGTTTCTGCAACTCTCTTGCCTTTTTCTGCACTTCTCTTGCCTCCTTCTGCACCTCTGCTGCTTCTTTTTTGCACTTTTCTTGCCTCTTTCTGCACCCCTCTTCCCTCTTTCTGCACCTCTGTTGCTTCTTTCTGTACTTCTCTTGCTTCTTTCTGCACCTCTCTTGCTTTTTTCTGCACCTCTCTTGCCTCTTTCTGCACACACAGGGATACTTTTAAACTGAGCTCAGGCTCAGCAGTGCACACATGCAAGTGCAGAAAAGGACTGCTTGCCTCTAAACTGCCATGCCCTATTATATGCTAGGGACTTAGAGGTAGTTTTAATCCCCCTGCCCTATTATGTACTAGGGCCTTACAGGGAAGGTCATGCCAATCACAGGGGTACCCCAACCCATAGTGTACCCTAGTGTATGTAGGTGTTTTCACTGCATTCTAAGTGTCTTTCAGCATAGCACTGGCTCCGGGCCTGGTTAGGCAGAGCCCAGGGTCAGTCAGAGTCAGTTGCTACCAGTACCACTCAGCAAAAAGTTGGGGGGCACCCGGGGCACAGGATGACTTTGGAACAAGGCCTCTTTCTGCACCTCTGTTGGTTCTTTCTGCATATCTCTTGCTTCTTTCTGCACCTTTGTTCCTCTTTCTGGACTTCTGTTGCCTCTTTCTGCTTTTCTCTTGCTTCTTTCTGCGCCTTTCTTCCTCTTTCTGCACATGTCCTACCTCTGTAGGCATAGTTAGAAATTAGCATTTAAAAAACCTTAGAAATTCACAGAAAAAACCACAGGTTTCAGGGACGTTATAGTTAGAAATTTTCATTTAAAAAACCTTAGAAATTCACTGAAAAAACCAAAGGTTTCAGGGACGTTATAGTTAGAAATTAGCATTTAAAAAACCTTTGAAATTCACTGAAAAAACCATAGGTTTCAGGGACGTTATAGTTAGAAATTAGCATTTAAAAAAACTTTGAAATTCACTGAAAAAAACATAATTTTCAGGGACGTTATAGTTAGAAATTAGCATTATAAAAACCTTAGAAGTTCACTGAAAAAAACACAGGTTTCAGGGACGTTATAGTTAGTTGGGCATTTCACTCGTACAAAACCAGAGAAATTCAGCCGTTATAGTTAGGTGAGCTAACTATAACTCGCGCCCCCACAATGCACTGCTGATGACGTCACATATTACATCATTCATGACATGGTCAGCGACATCACTGATGTCATCACTGAAGACATCTCAAATGACATCACTAATGACATCACTGATGACATCACTGATGACCTCATCCACGCGATAATCTGATGCACCTCCTCACACCCTAATATAACCTTTGATACACCCACTCTAAAATACAGACTACCATTTTCGAAACCATAGACACATCAATACCAGTTACTACAAACCGCGGCATTGATTCCTATGTCTACACACACATCCACTCATTCACCCATACAGTCACTCATACATGCAGTCACTCATCAATACAGCACTATCATTTGTACTCATACACCTATACAGACACTCACACACCGCCTCTCATCCATAGAGTTACTCACACACCTAGTCAGTCATGCAAAGAATCAATCACACTCCCATTTACTCACCTATACAGTTATACACACACCACCTCACTTATTCATACAGATACTAACACATACTTACTCTCTTATATAATCACTGATACAAGCACACACTCATCCATACAGCTACTCTCACAATCACTCACTCTCACATATAGTCATTTATATACTCCAACACTCACATATATTGCCTTTCACATATGTAGTTACTCACACATGTACCACTGAGACATCCATTCACTCACCAACACACGCATACACACACTCACCTACCCATACAGCCCTTCACAAATGCACTCTTGAACCCATATACCCAGTGAATCACCCACTCACACATCTATGCACAGAGTCATACCCCCCCACCCACCCACACAGACACTCAGGCACCCATACAGATACTCAGACAACAAATCAATAACCCATATAGACACTCATTTAGCTACTCACCAACCCATGCAGCCGCTTACACACCAACTGACAGACTGATACATACATTCACACAGTTTAGTCACTAACCCATGCATTCAGTAAGACATGTTTATTCACTCACTTATACAGTCAGTCACGCACCTACTAAAGCATCCATTCAGACACTTATACACCCACTCATTCTTCAATACACCTTGGCATATATATATATAAAACATATTTAAACTTTACAGAAACACATAGTCACTGGATGATGTCATCAGTGATGTCATTTTAGATGTCATCAGTGATGACATCAGTGATGTCACTGACCATGTCATGAATGATGTAATATGTGACGTCATCAGCAGTGTATTGCGGGGGCACGAGTTATAGTTAGCTCAACTAACTATAACAGCTGAATTTCTCTGGTTTTGTACGAGTGAAATGTCCAATTAACTATAACGTCCCTGAAACTTGTGGTTTTTTCAGTGAATTTCTAAGGTTTTTTAAATGCTAATTTATAACTATAACGTCCCTGAAACCTATGTTTTTTTCAGTGAATATATATATATATATATTCTACTGGTGGTCGCCAGTAGGTATCGTTAGGACCTATTTTCATAGGAAAAGCTTTTTCAGGTCGAGCGTGAGCCAGCGTGCAAGCGCTGCTCTGCGAAGATCTGGGGTAGTTCAGTACAGGGAGAAGCCCTGCCCACTCCCCCGCCCCTATTTTACATTGGCTTGTGTCTTTGTCCTTTGTAAATTCTGGCATCTGATTCCTTAATTGGCTTCTTAGTCCCGCCTTAGTTTGGCCATATCGTCATTTGTAGCCTCCCAGGGCTACTGGCCCCTTTACTTGGTTGCTACACATACATGTACTTTCTTTTTAGTTTCCTGTTCCCGCCCCTCTCCTGTTGTCCGCGTTCCCTTTGTTCCCGCCCCCTCCCGTTGTCCGTGTTTTCCATCCTCCCGCCCCCTCCCGTTGTCCCCGTTCCCTTTGTTCCCGCCCCCCTCCCGCTGTCTGTTGTCTCGCAGCACTTGGTTCTTAATCCGTACCGTATCCGAGTCCATTCGGCAGCCGGGTCCAGATTTGATAAATGACGTCTGTCCCCTCAAATCTCACTGTTGAGCCGAAGGACTACAAGCCCCAGTGCCCCATGCTCCCTCTCCACCCCCTGCTCTGGACTCAGCCAGGCTCATCCTCTGAAAGAGAAAGTGCCGCGGGGCGGAGTCACCCTCCAGAGCTGGGATCAGAGTGCTACATCTGCGAGGAGCCTCTCCTCCCACCCAGGCTGGCCGAAGATGAACGGGCGGGCGGACCTGCGTCCGTTGCTCCCGCATTCTTCTCTTTACTCCCGGGGGAGGTGAGGCAGGAAAGTCCCAGGCTTGGGCCTAGAGGCTCAGCACGCTCTTGACGAGGCACCTAGGGTATGGGCCAACGCTGTGTCAACTCCATAACGTATAAACGGAGAGACACCCAACTGGGCTGTGTAAAGCGGACATACGTAGCACATTTGCTGCGGTTCTTAGCATCATTGTGTTTCTGTTCTAGACCCGAAGGCACAGTTGGAACCATAAACGTGAGGCGCAAATCACAGTCATGTGACAGTGAGCTTAAGGGTCTGAAAAACTATACCCTTGTTTGAGAGGACCTGTCAAAACTCTGTGCGGAGGAGCCGCCACTGAAACCCTGGTCTCAATCAGATGCATGCCAACCACAAACATTGATGTGTCTCACTGCCTCAGCCGTACATTTTCTCTATACATGTTTTCTGCTGGTGTTACAGTTATGAGTGAGAATGAGTGAGCAGTTACATTTTAAAGTGCACACAACTCTTCACACTATGGGGCCGATTCCGATTCGGGCCGGAAATCTCTCCGACCGAGCCGGACCCGGAGAGATTTCCGACCAGATCGGACTCGGCAGTCCGACCGATCGAGTACGATGCGCACGCATGCCATCGGACTCGAGTCGGTCGGACTCCAGTGAAGTCAATGGGAGCCTGTCGTGCAACGCGTGCGTCGGGCTCCCATTGACTCAATGGGTGCGAGGCGGACAAGGGCGCCCTACAGCGTGTGCGCGGCGAAGCGATCGCGCCGTACACGCACAGGTAGGGGGACCCATGGGTCCCCCTGTGTGCGACTCGCGCGCCCTAGCGTACAGGGGGTCCGACGCGGACCTCAAAGTCCGGCTCCGACAGCTTTGTCGAGCCGGACGGCGCTGTCGATTGGACTGCTCGCGGCGCGCATCGTACTTACCCGGCCGGGAAACGTCTCCATAGCGCGGTGCGAGTCGTGTCCATGCGAGTCGGTCGGAGCGTGTTGAAGCCGTGTTCGAGTCGGTCGGAGTTTTCGCGGGTGCCTGCATCGTACTTGCTCGGCCAGACCCGCGTACGATTCGGTCGGGAAACAGGGCTCCGAATCGGATCCGGTAAATCCGAATCCGATTCGGAGCCCTACCGGCCGAGATCGGAATCGGCCCCTTTGTGTAAACATTGCGAACAAGAGCAGAGGAGACACTAGGCCTCATTGGAGGGGGATATAGGATTCATAAAGTAAAATGTATATTTTCGACCTGAAAATGCCTGTGCATTTGTTTGTGCAATCCACCTATCTTCAAGTAGCACATGCTTTTTTCTGCATGTCCCCAGTTTATAAAGATTCGTGGTAGCAGTTTTTATGAAGTCTCTCTCGTGCAGATTTGCTCTATTTTAGGCACCATCTTGGTGAAATGCAGGCTACGTTTATAGTCTACAACATAAAACCATTGCACATTTTGACTTCTCTCATGGTAACTGAATGGTAGCTAGCTTAGAATGCCATCAGTTGTTCGCATTTTTACTTTTTTTGACGTTTTATTTGGCGGAGACAAGACTTTCCACTTGCAAATCGGTATGAAGTGTCCGAGTGGCGCAACCGCATTGCACAGCTCATGTTTTATCAATCTTGTTGTTTAAGGCACGGAGATATTACCCGATATGCCCAGAGGTATGTTGAGCCGACGGCGAGAATCGAACTTGGTTTTCCAGGTCGAAAGTTGGCAGCTCTGACTGCAAAACCACACCCTCTCTCGTTGTTTCAACCCTTCCTTTTCCGATTTACAGTTATTTTTTTTTTAAATATATTTTCTTTAGAGCAGATTTGAGCCACTTTTTTTACGTCTACTAAACCATCTCTGATCGGTAGATTTTTTTTTTTTTTAAAGTAATTTTTTTTGCATTGTAAACATTTATTTTGATTGTTGGAAATCGTTCATTTTAGTCCAGTTATTCCCCTAAATGCTAAACAGTGACCCCAGCAGATACGGGTTGTATATTCTGGGGAGTGGCAGGACTTACAACTGCTCATTTAACACTTAATTTACCAATGTCGTAAATTATACTAGTTACCAGTAAAGCGCCTAGATTGTTAGCTGTCCGCATTTCTATAGCGCTTTTACCATTCATATGGCACTGTAACGCTTTCTTAATCTGGGCAACCCTCTGTCGTTTCCATCGATCAGCTGTGTGCTATTTGGTTGTGTATATTTATTAGGCGTTTCTTACTTCATTTGAGTTATTTCTATAGTGCCAGCACGCTGGTTTCTAGTAGCGTCACTTTAAAGCCTGTAAAAGAAGAAACGATCACACACTAAGAGATTTCATTAAACAGAAACATTTGCAGCAAGTAGAACGTGAGTAAAAGCTGCCAGCTATGAGCATAAAGCAGTGCTTGCGTATGGGAGTTGTCAGCTGTAAGAATAGTTAATTTCTTGACACATTTTCTTTTCTTCTTTTTGCCGCTTTCGGGACCAGTATTCTATTGAAGACACAGCAGGCAGCTTCTAGTTCAGCAGCGCCTCAAATGACCGTAAGACCATGTCAAATAGGACAAAAAAAAACTTTTTCTAGGTTAACAGGCACGCCCAAACGGCAAAATGTCACTATGTCTGCGGCCTCAAAATCCTTGACCAGGAGCTAGGTGTATCCACTTACATTCAACATTTTTGGGATCTAACATCAAGTTTTGCACTTGTATGGTTGGTAAGGGAGAGGCGAGGGGACTGTAATGTCTTAGCCGAAGGCTTCCCAATTGATGCAAGGTGGGGGTCCTACCACCCATTTCAAGCCTCATCCTTACATGTGCATAGTAACAGTCTAGCTCTGAGATTGTTTTATTACTCGCCTGGGGCTCCCCTCAGAAATCCTCAGCAGAGTGAACTGTCTGGGGCAATGCGTGCACATTCTACGCTCGAAACAGCACCTTCCTGTTGGGTGGGGTTTGTGGGTGGGGGTTATTCGCCTTTAAAATGGTGCATCAGTACTGCCCACAGCACAGGCTGCATTACTGCATGGATATAGTTCCGGTCTCCCTTTTACGACGAGACATGCAATTAATTTTAAATAACCCTTAACGCAGCACCTCTTTGTGATTCATGGAACTGTCACCTGCAACGTATTGTTGGGCATCCGAAAAAAAAACATTATTTTCCTAAGAGCACAGCACGTAACATATTGACATGCTTCCTATACTGCATTCTGGTACATGTAGGGCTTACATGTAGGGTTTATTCTTCTCAGCTTAGAGGGGATGAGCACAGACGTTGTGTAATGCCCTGTAATTTTCAATTCGTGTTTGCGTCTAGTCCCGCTTTCTGAAACGTATGTACATTTCTTGTTTTTTTGGCAATCACAAAACAATGATAACTTTTCAGAACAGAGGTGTCAATTATGTTCCGTCCTTTCACCGATTTGGGCTTCGTATCAACCAGGGGACACAAGTGCACATCCAGAGGTCTCAATCACTCTTGTACACTGGATGTCATTGCAAGTGTCTGGGCTCTACCCTGAAGTACAATGTTTAATTAAGGCGCCAGGAGGCCATGCTTCTTTCTGACACAGAAAAAAGTTCTGGTCGGAACTATTAGCAAGAATTGGTACACTGCCAACATTTCTTATCTTAGCAACTCAGGACATGGACATTAGCCCATGTCATTAAAAGAGAGTAGCCTGGCGGGCCCCTTAATATCACATAACCAAAACTGACCCTTGGAATTACCAGGACAGACCTAGCCCTTGGTACACACTGAATTAGTGTGATAGCTGGGCCATTAACATTTAGAATACTAGATCTCACGGAGTTGGGTCATTCAGGACAAGGGTGCACACCCTTATACCATGCAAGAGACATTTCTGACTCCGCAGTGGTTTATTTTATATTTTTAAACAGCTCATCTCTTGCCCATTATGGATGTTGGAGAGCTTATATTGCGAAAGCTTGAAACTCTGAGGTGAGTACCCAATTAGGGGTACATTATCCCAAGTAATGAGTGGGTGGGAAAGGTCCACACCTGTCCTGATTTCTGTAGATGTCTCCTCTCTTGACAGGCTGTGGCTACCTAGACATTTGCTATCTCTTTCACTGATGAACAGGTGTGCACAATGGATCTTGGCCTGTCCTGTGAGAGCGTCTACAACAAGGATAGGCTATTGAATGCCACAGGCTGTTGGGCAAATGAATGTGGTTGTGGCAGGGTATGGAACACAATGCATGGCTTCTTTCAGTGCTTAATTTGAGCCGGTGCTTACCGGTGCTTGGCATCTGCACTTATTTGTCAACACCGGGGATTGTAACAGTCTGCCACATGGTGGCGCTGTCTGACTAATTTAAAGATGAGCACAACAACAGTTGTTTATTCATTCAATATACATTAAAAAAGACTTTTGAGTGCCGCCCAAGCCATTCTCATAGCATTGGGGGCCTGGAATAGGCTGAATTGTCACACCTGTAGGAGTGTGATGATCAGTAATTGTGTTGATACTGCCATTGGCAGCGCTGGGAGGGGCAGTTTGTGGTGCAAGCTGCAGTGGCCTCCTGACGAGGGACCTGGCACATATGTTTTTGACAAATTAAGCACTGGCTTCTTTCCTGCTGCGTATGCAGCCCTGTGTGGGCTTCACTTGTTTCTTGTCATAAATTATTATAAGTGATTAGTGATGTAGGTGCTGATGTCAGAATGCACTTGTAATAAGAAAGTAACACCTGCATTGTTAGAGTGACTAGCATCTCCCACTTAGAACATAAAATACATAACAGTGGTAGGAGCAGTTTTTGGAAAGAGCAAATCAGGATGTCATGGCTTGTAAGGGAGGGAAGTTTGAGAAGGAGTTTTAGTAATGGAGATGAGAGGCCGAATTTTTTTTTTTAAAGCTTTTATAGAATTAGAGAACGGTTTTCACAGTGTCTATGTTTGTAGGTATGTTATAGGTTTTTAAAGTGCAATACCACCGAGTACTTTTTGGCACTGAAGCCAATCACATGTTAGAAAGTGCTGCATGTTGGCTAAACAGAGAGATCTTAAACTGCACTTAAAATGAATGTGGGAAGAGGTAACTCGAAGGTGCAGTGGAATACCAATTTCATAACTTTGTAGCCATGACAGAGAAAGCTTAGCCACTCGTACATGATCTTTTAAATCTGAGAACGATTAACAAGTTATGGGTGGCTAAATGTAGAGATCTATAAGGCATGTAAGTTTTTGAATTATACTGTATTAACTCCAGTACTATGACCTACAGGGCGCTGTGAACAAGACGAAGCACTTTAAAGAAAATACGAGCATGCATGTAAAATTTACTAGCCAATGTGACGGAAAGTGTGAATTCTGTTAAGTACACGGAGGCGAGGATTATACTTTAAATTCCTTTTAATCCAACTCCAACAGCATACAAAAGCTTTCATAGAAAAAACACAATGTTCTCAAAACACTTCCTGGAACAAATAGAACACAATTACAACTCCCAGGATAACCAGTATATGTTTTAGCCAATCAGGATGCAGCGCTCTCCATAAACCTCAGTTCCCCTCGAGAGGTCCTCTCTGTTTTTAGGTCAAGCCTGGGCAGCGCATGTTGAAGCTCCGCCCACTCTCCGCCCATATTTTTCATTGGCTTGTGTCATTGTCCTTTGTAAATGCTGGCTACTGATTCGTTAGAAGGCTTGTTAGTCCCTCCTTGGCTTGCCTTATCTTCATTTGTAACCTCCCATGAGGACTGGCCCTTTTACTTCGGTTGTTACACGGTACGTCTTATTTAGTCTGTAAGCACTATTTTCTTTAATGCGTTTCTCCTACTGCAGGCATTACATGCTTTCCTGCAGCATTCAGTCCCGTCTTGCTATTGAAGTGCCTCCTTCTGTCACTTTAGACATTGGGATGCATCTGCAATCTTGTGGGTCATCAGGTTTATTGGCACAAACTTCCCAGGCCCCCCCGAGGAGGACCGGCTGCTGCATTGGTGCATGCAGTAACTGACTGACCCAGAATCACAATCGTCACATAGATAAGAACCCGTTTCAACGTTAAGAAGTGTTAAAACAAAATAAAGTGAAAACGCCATATTGAATACATTTGCCTTCAGTGGTCTTGGAGGACGTATGAGAATTAATTTGCGTTTCAGCATTTATATGTACGACTCGGTTCAATGACAGATTTTCTTTTGTAGGAAGTTGTTTTCCAAGACAGCCTCGGGCCTCTCCTATTCAGTGAACGTTTGAAAAGCAAATAGACCGCATATCCCAGTGTTGTGTCTAAATGAGCCCATGAACTATGCGTGTAGTAAAGTTGCAGCGCACCGGACATGTTGAATCAGGAACTGCACAGCACAATCCATGGCATTTTGTTCTTGCCAGTCATGTTTGTGTCATAATGGCGCCCCTCTCTCTGCACCACCACCTGAAAGCCCTTGGCATGTTTTCTTGTCAACGGGAAGGAAACCTTGCTTCACATTCACAAAGCTTTATATTTATTGCCGTATTATACATATTTCACTTATGCTGCCACAAACCTGCACCTTTTTTAACTGCCACTTTCGGTCACCACAGGAAAAGTTAAGTCAAGAGTAGCAGAGGGTCAGCCAGACGTGCTGCTTTCCACTGACATGACATGGGGTGATGCCATTTGGGAGTGCGCATGCAAGAGAAGGTACATGATTTGGGCAGGATCGCTCAACAGAGCCATGGCTTAATATGTGTGCTTTGCACTTCGGTATGGCAAAATATGAGCTGAACAGATTTATTGACGTCTTTCAGGTTTTGACTAATGAAAGAGGACCACTGTAGGGGCGCATTGGCTCAAATTTGGTTGACATAAATGTCAACCAGTTGGATGTTCTCTCCTAACGCTTTTTAAAAATGTTTATAGCACGGGCGCCAAACGCATTTGCAATGCAATTGGTCTTGCATTTGCGAGAGTTTAAGCTATTGGCATTGTAAATGTCAATGCCTTTTATTTATCTGTTTTAAAAACAACACATAAATAAAAGGCATTGTCGTTTACAATGCCAATAGATCAAACTCTCGTAAATGCGAGACCTATTGCATTGGAAATTCTTGTTTGATTTGCTCATAACTTTGGCGCTGTTTGACTAATCTTCATGAAATGTTCCCAAAATGGTGCCCTACTGTGTTTTGTTGTGCATAGAAAGTTGTGGGGTGATTTGTTAAGCGGGGGCTGAGAAAAAAGGGGGATCAAAAAAAGTGCATCTCCAATGTTAATTTCCATAGAGATTTTAGATACGACTACAGCCCAAACCGCTGAACAGAATTACACCAAATTTGGCAGAAAGTTAGATATTGGTCCAGATAGTCCTGGCCCCTAGATATACATACCTCCATAAAAAAATTATTGTCCAGAGATTTTCATTTTAAATTTATGTTTTTGTATCATTAGAGAAGTAATTTAGCTTGGGTAGATATTGCTAATTCAGGCCGAATATTTCCGGATGACATTTTTAAAAATGGCAGATGTGTTGCAGTGATGATGTAATATTTCAGGAACCATGAGACCTATATACTTCATTTTGATGTCAAAACATAGGTTTTGGGGATCAAGTAGTCTTAAAGAGACAGAACCGAAGTCCTCATCTGGGGAACCACCCAACACAACTCCTTGTGGGCCACATCACTCAGAGCTCCCCCACACCCACCGGCCATGCACGTAACCTCTGCATCATCCTTGACTCCTTGCTCTCAATGAACCGCCAAATCAACGGCGTCTCATCCTCCTGCTTCCACATGCTCCGTGTATTCTGAAAGATTTTTAAGTTGATCCCATTCAAGTCCAGAAGAACTGCCACCCAGGTGCTCATCAGCAGCAAACTCGACTATAGCAATGCACTCTATGCCAGCACCACCCAGAAGCTCCAAAAGAAATTGCAAAGAATCCAGAACACCGCCGCAAGACTAATCCTGGACATCCCCTACTGTAGCCACATCGCCGATCACCTGAGAAACCTCCACTGGCTCTCAATCAACAAAAGAATCTCCTTCAAGCTCCTCACACATGCCTAAAAGGCCCTTAACAACATCGGACCTGCATACCTCAACCACTGCCTCGTCTTCTACACTCCCACCAGACACCTACGCTCCACCAACCTGGCCCTGGCCACTATCCCACAGATCCGCAAGACCACGGCCGGAGGAAGTTCCTTCTCCCACCTCGCCACATGGACCTGGAACTCTCTTCCTCTATATCTCAGGCAATCACCCTCACTGCCTCAGTTCAGGAAGGACCTCAAGACCGGACTCTTTGGCTGAACTGGCTCTTCGACTGAACTGCAGAACGCACCCCCAGTCCCTTGAGACCCTAATGCTTGATTAGCGACACTCGATAAGAACCCTTATTGATTGATTGATTGAAAATAACTCCTCAGATCAACCCTTCCACCATTTTCCAAAATGGTGGCTCTGTAATGATGTGTTTTAGCCGCCATATTGGTAATTAATTTTAATATTGTTTTTGTTTCAGGTTTTCCATTGATTTAAATTCGTAAACATGAGCGAAGCAGGTGGTAGGAGAGGATCTTTACCTCCTGGCAGAGTGTTGCTAACTACAGAATTTGAGGACTCCTTCAACAAAGAAAAATGTGTCATATGGTAAACTAATCCAAAAGAAAAGCTAACATCAACTGTGGCTGGACAGAAGAGAGTTCGAGATGCTGCAGAAATATGGCAAGACAAAGTTCACAAAAGATTTAAACTGATGGGTGAAGAGGATCAAATATTTTATCATTGTAACAACAAGTGCTACAAATCGTGAACAATGGAAAAAAATAGTCAAAAAATAGCAGAAACTAGGGAATCACAACAAGAATCCGAGTTTTCTGAAAAAGTGATGACAACCAAACCCAATGCCCATCCACTTAGAAGATCGATGGCTACCCCTCATCCACTTCCAACAACTGATCAGAAAGCAGAGGATCTTCAATGTGTTATGTGTGGTTTAGCCAGAACGAAGGCCAAAGGGATTGACAAAAGAACAAAGTACAGAGTATGTGAGTCTCCAAGGCCAAACATGTTTTTATCTGCAGCTAATTTCTTCCAAGATGAAGTTTTCAGCCGAGTAGGTGATCTAAACAGCGAGGTGAATGTATTTGCAGTGGATTTGTATGCCAGCCCGAACTACATGTGTGCAGACAGTCGAAAATATGAATGTACTATGAGCTCCCAGCAGCAACGTAACCACTAGCATTCAGTTAAGTTTCACTTTTTGAAAAAACAAATGAGGGGGGGTGTGGTCTGTCCGCGGACTAAGATGGCTGCCTGATTTGCGAATTCCGCTGTGAGGGGGGCTTCAGACGGAGGATGCGGCTTCCCATTCATGGCTGGAGGCGTTATATTGATGTTTTATTTGACTGTGTGAGCTCCGGAAGCGTTGGGCTAAATTCCTAATTTAACGGATGCGCGGTTCAAGAGGAAAGAGAACTACAAGCTGTGAGGTGACACCAGGCCTAGAGACATGCCTGCAGCCTCGGCCCTTGAGTAGTGGAACGTTCCCGGCCTCCACGTTCTCTCGTGGCTAACCGAGTCCCCGGCCTCTCTGGTGTGAACAGGCCTGCATTTTTGATGGCGTAGACGGGGTTGAAGCTGTGTGGGCGAGTGCGTCGCTCTCTTTTGCTGCACTGACGAAGCCCAGGAACGGTGGAATCTGAGGAACGGGGGAATGTTACGACTGCTGCGCACTTAAATGCTCAGTCCTCTTGGCGGGGAAAACACGAATTGTGAAATATGAAAGCCAGTCCTGGGAGCTTGCATACAACCTTGCTGAAATTTCCGCCCTTCGCACTTTGACTATTAACCAGGCTTCCGACTACGCTAACATAAACAGACCTGCACCATTAATGAAGAAGAAACTTTGAAACTATATGGGCAGCAACAACATCCTTGCTGATATTATTGACGGCTTAAGGTGAAATGGAGAAGAAATGGGTGCTGAACCAGGTGTTTCGTCATGAGTGAGAATCGAAGTTACTACGCAATGTGATTCTTCGGTCCTTCGATCTAATTTTCTTCATTGTGGTGCTCAAAATCAGTCTTGAACTTCCGCTCCAAACCAGGGGTTATCTAAGTCGCCTTGACTCTTAACGCAGCCTGTGTTTTCTAAGGAGCCTAGGGCCTGGTGCATATCTGGATTCTCTAGTAACCATAGTCCTGAGCTTCATACATAGTGCTGATCGCAGTTGGGAACTCTGAGGGGCCCTAAGTGTGAGGTGTACCTCTGCTCTCAAATAATCATACAGCTGGGGTACACATTTCACATCTCCTGTTGAAAATTATATTCCTTGACTTTATAAAGTGCCTTCAAAGCTTCAATTACAGTCAAGTGTACTGTATTAACAAGAAATATACTGAGGAAAACAGGTGAAACTACAAGAGGCAAAATAACCCAGCAATCTCTTCAGCACAAAACATATACTCATAGAAGGGTAGAGTCTTGACCACGTTCCCCTTTCCTTTCTCACTTCGACCATTATCTCTAAGTTGAAAAAGGGTCATTAGAGTGCTTCAAGAAACTGGAATTAGAGATGCTTTCTAGGCCCCTCTTCCCACCGCTATTAACTGGCCTGAATACTCATTAGGAGGAGTACAGCAAAATAGGGAAATGGCAAATGCCACAAACACTAGTTGCCATATCTTCAGGATTGTAAATGACAAAAGTGACAAGAAATCTTGGTGCATTAAGTGAACCACTGGTTTGACTGAGGGGAGCACCCGCATCGGAACGCACCAGAATTCGACTTAGTGGTAAACAAGGCTGCACCATTTACAACAGATAAAGAAACTAATAGAAAGGCTCTTCACTCCATCGACTCTTCCCACTCTGAACATTAATACAGTTGTAACAGGAAGTAATTCTCTTCGAAAGTTTGTTAACTCTACCAGGATTGTCCAATGTTTGCTACAGGAAAATAACTACTACTGGTTAAGAGCAGAGGGAACAAAAAAACGCAGGAAATCACCTCTGTGCTGCTACAGCGCACTGTTCAGGGGTTAAGGTCGAATGTCTAGCAACAAACACGGGAACAAACCTCCTAAACAACTCCTTTTTGCAGAAGTTCTTAAACAATCACGCAACATGCCCACGAAAGGAAACACCCCTCTTGCTAGCAGTTTGTCCCACGCCATGACAGCTGCTACCATCCCCATCGAATCCTGCAGGAAATCTCAGCTGTCAGCCGTCGTTTGGAAGGTATGGATGCTAATATATCACCTTTGGCAGCGGAGGCTAAATCGATTAGGGCAGACATTGTGGGGTTTCACACAAAAGCTGAAGGGCTGGATCTACGACTTACGGCGGTGGTGGGCCATTATGACTCAGTACAAAGTAAAGATCAAGAACTTTTATTTCTCTGCAGCAAACTAATTGATCTTAAAGACCGCAGCAGAAGAGATAACGTCCGCTTCTTTGGTATTCCGGAGAACATTGAGGGTCAAAATGCCAGAAAGGTTTTACGTGACACTCTTCTGAAACTGGTGGGCATTATCTTTGATCCACCACTAGAAATACAGAGAGCGCATCGCATTGGTCCTCCAAGCAAGGACCCTACAACAAGCCTGTTTTCTAAGGCATGAACAAGCAAGACAATTATTGGCTGCAGCATGCTCAAAAGGCTCATACTCATATGACGGACATGATATTCGTATGGCAGCTGATTTCTCCAGGGAGACCAATGATCGACAAAAAGCCTTTCTCTCCATGAGACCCCAATTACGACTAATGGACATCAAATATAGTTTATTTGAACCTGCCCATTTCCGCATCACCAAGAATGGAGACTCAAAAGATTTCTATGATCCGGAAGACTTACACCTCTTCCTAGACCACATGAGACCACAGGATATGGACACACAGCATGCTTCGTTGGATCAAGCTCAACCAGGTCCTAGGCTTTCCCAGCCGATATCAGACAACAGACGACGAAATGCTAGCAGTCCCTGACATCGAGGTAGAGAACTTGAAAGATCTGCCCGTACTCAGGAGGATAAGTCTTCAGCTCTACAAACTGTTTCTGTTTTTATGGAAGATCAGCATAGGGATAAGTCCCGCTCCCCTCTTAAGTCTGTCTCAGATGCGGATTGAGATTGAAGAAACCCCAAGCTACAGTTTGAAATTACAGTTATTGTTACTGTTGTAATTCAGACCAATACCATACTAATAACCCAGACTATTAACACCAGAGAGAGGGTGAAAATAGACAATATGATGTGAAAAAGAAGGCGTCCAAAAACCGTGCAGCTAAGTATCGCCCTTATCATATCATATTATATTATTCTATAATATATCATATTATATTATATTACGTTATATCATATCATATTATATTGTATTACTCTACATTTGAACGTATAATGTATTACTTTTTAATATTTAATATTTGTCGCTTTTAGAGCACTAGTTATGTTCAAAGATCGTCAAAATATACACAGAGTATATACCACTCTCAGAATTAGCCCATAAAACATTTGCTATGTTCATTGAAGTAACACAGTTGATGTGACTTGCATTACTGTCACTAATACTATTTTCTTTACAAACATATTTGTAATCCTATCTTGTGCTTTCAGACTTGATCAATGTACCATCATATGATTCCATTTAATATCATAACATACTTTCCCTAACCGGCAACCTACACTGCACATCTCATATGGTGAGCAGTCAAAATATCGAAAATAATATATCGATATACAATAATATCGAAGTTAAAATATCGAAGGGACAGAATATCGATGTGAAGAATATCGATGGACAGAATATCGACCCTAAGGTAAGTAATATCGAATTTTTTAATATCGATGTTACTAATATCGATATTTGTATTATTGTTATGTATTTTGTTATGTTTTTAATATGTATGTGTTATATGTGTTTTTGTTAAGTGTTCTACTTGTTTAAAAATATATGTATACAATTTTTATATGTTAATAAACAATTTTTTTAAGTTCATTTTTTTTTTTGTACTGTAGCGGGTTGTGGGTTTATAGGGGAATAGGGTGGGAAGTAATTTAATTATACTAAATTAATTATTAATTTTTAGGAATTATAAATTAATTTTAATTATTTTTTGCGTCTAAGTTCTGTAGCGGGTTGTGGGTTTATAGGGGAATAGGGTGGGAAGTAATTTAATTGTAATTAAGTTATAATTTATTTTAATTAATTGGTATTGATAATTATATTATTGTTAATTAATTAATAATTGGTAATTAATTTGTATTAATTGGTTATTAATTTTTATTAATTGATTAATTGATTATCATGTAATTTAAATGTAATTAAGTTATAATTTATTTTAATTAATTGTTATTGATAATTATATAATCGTTAATTAATTATTAATTGGTAATTAATTTTTATTAATTGGTGATTAATTTTTATTAATTGATTAATTGATCATCATGTAATTTAAATGTAATTAACTTATAATTTATTTTAATTAATTGGTATTGATAATTATATTATTGTTAATTAATTGATAATTGGTAATCAATTATTATTAATTGGTAATTAATTATTATTAATTAGTTATTAATTTTTATTAATTGATTAATTGATCATTATGTTAAGTGTATTATTTTATCATTGGAGTGTGTTGTGCGTTTATAGGGAATACTTTTGGAAGTAATTGAAATCTAATTAAGTAATTATTAAATTTATTTTTGGGTATTGATAATTAATTTATTGGATATTAATTATTAATAGGTAATTTTTTAAATTACAATTTTTTGGTTCTAAAAATAAATTTATTGTTGTTTTATCATTAATTGGTAATTAAATATTATTAAATATTATTTACTGATAAATGTAATTCATATTTATTAATTGATAATTAATGTTTAATTATTATTATTATTGGTATAAAAAAGCTTTTAATTGTTTAATATTAGTTAATTGGTAATTAAGTTTTAATAATTTATATGTTTTTTGTTATTAAAAATATTTTATTGTTCAATATTTATTATTTAGTAATTGATATTAATTATTATTTATTGGTATTTATTATTAATTTATTGTTAATAAATTTTCTATTGGTAATTATGTTTTTAATAATTATTTATTGGTATTGGTAAATAGTTTAGAGTTATTTAATAATTCATTAATTATTTAAAAAAAGTAATTTATTTATAAGTATGTTATTTGTAACTTCTACGCTATCCAACACTTCCCCTACTGTTGCACTCACTGGAGTTGGAATAGTAATTTTTACCCCTACGCTATCCAACACTTTCCCTACTGTTGCACTCTCTGGAGTGGGAATAGTACTTTTTACCCCTACGCTATCCAGCACTTTCCTTACTGTTGCAGTCTCTGGAGTGGGAATAGTAATTTCTACCCTTACGCTATCCAACACTTTCCCTACTGTTGCACTCACTGGAGTGGGAATAGTAATTTTTACCCTCACGCTATCCAACGCTTTCCCTACTGTTGCACTCCATGGAGTGGGAATAGTAATTTCTACCCCTACGCTATCCAACACTTTCCCTACTGTTGCACTCTCTGGAGTTGGAATAGTAATTTTTACCCCTACGCTATCCAACACTTTCCCTACTGTTGCACTCTCTGGAGTGGGAATAGTAATTTTGACCCCTACGCTATCCAACACTTTCCCTACTGTTGCACTCACTGGAGTGGGAATAGTAATTTTACCCTCACGCTATCCAACGCTTTCCCTACTGTTGCACTCCCTGGAGTGGGAATAGTAATTTCTACCCCTACGCTATCCAACACTTTCCCTACTGTTGCACTCTCTGGAGTTGGAATAGTAATTTTTACCCCTACGCTATCCAACACTTTCCCTACTGTTGCACTCTCTGGAGTGGGAATAGTAATTTTACTCCTACGCTATCCAACATTTTTCTTACTGTTGTTTTTTTGGGGGTTGTAATAGTAGTTTTATTCCCTACGCTATTTAATATTTTTTGTATTATTTTAGTTAATATAGTATATAATTAAATTTAAAAATATTAAAAGTAAATTTAATTTTTTAATTTGTTATACATAATTATTTAATTTTTATTTATGTTATTGTTTTATGTGTATAGATGTATTTGTAATCTATAATATTTTTTAATAATTTATAATTTATTAAAATAATTATTCAAACTGATTATTAAGTAAGTATATATATTATATATTATATGTATATGTTTAATTAATGTTTTATTAAATTATATATGTTACTTATTAATTTTTAAAATTATAAAATATTTTTAACTATGTTTATTTTAATTATAAGTATTATTTAGTTTATTTTACATATTATTTTTAACAAAAAAAAACGATATTTTTGATAACGATATTTTTGACATCGATATTGTTTTTTCGATATTTTTGTACTTACCATGTTGTAGATAGGATTTCGATATTATTGACATCGATATTTTTGTTGCGATATTTTTGTAGGTCGATTTTTTGACCTTCGATATTTTGTCAGTGATCCATCTCATATTACATAGGATACAGGTATTTTTGTGTTTGCCTTACATATCATCTCTTCCTCTTGATGGAGCCCCTCCTCGTGGCGGCGCTCCAATAAGCCTAGACCCATGGTTGACAGTTTAGGATTCCCAGTGCTACTGTACTTCAATTTATACATCCCATTGCCGATTCTTCTCCTAATTCCATCTCCATTTCGTTTCTGTGTCCTCCCTCTAACAAATCAACATACTACACCACTTCTCAAGTATTATTAATTCAGTCTTTTCATTCTAACACTTACGGTAGTGCCCAGTCAACCGAACATTAGCACTTCTGTTGAGAGCCAGGACCCCTCTCTCCTCTTACTTTCCTTGTTCATCTATTTATCTTTTCCTTCTCCTTTTATTCTCTTCTTTCCTTTCTTTCCTTGCAGCATATGGAAGAACCTCACGCATCATCCTATCCGTTTCTGAAGACCTATAAACACACTTTCAAATCTCACTTGATTTTGTCTATTCTCCCTTGGCCTTCCCAGTATGACAAACACCCACCCTCTATGTGCATTAACATGGAATGTCCATGGTCTCACGCATTACATCAAAAGAAAAAAAGTACTCTCTTATCGTCAATCAAAGCGGGTGGACGTGGCATTACTCCAGGAGACACACCTAAATGCAATAGAATCTGATAAGTTATGCAGAGATTGGGTGGGAAAGGTGATCCACAGCAGTGTACAAACAGGGGAATCTACTGTTGTGTAGTTCCTATAGAAAGTATACAGGATCTGCGCGTTTAGACAACATACACTGTAGGATTGGTGTCAGACAAACTCTGATCACCCCCACCGGGTATGCTGGCTCTTTTGTACCAACTAGCTCACAGTGCCACTAGAATCCCCTCTTACCAAGGAGAGAATAGTTCTTGGCAACCATTTGAACATGACAACCCTGATCCCTCATGACCGTGGAAATAATATACTACTTTTCGCTCACTCACTCGTGCTTACTTAGTCTGTCTCAGAGAAATACACCGAATAAACAGGCTGGGCGTTTTCAATAGGAATTTATTGAACAGTTGTTATTCTGGTGTAGAATAAATGAGCTACAACAACCGTTAGACAGTATAAGATATAAATGATTAGCAGTACGACAAAGGTAAATGGAAGGTATAGTTCTACCATCTTACTATAATCATGAATACACATGAATATATAAAACACATGATAAAAAATGCGTACTCCTACGATGCCTCCCTATCTAGATGTACGTAAGTGTACCTAGCATGTATGTAGGTGTTAAGCCAAGAATCCTTCTAGGATTTAGTCAACTCCATCACCTGAAGTGAGAGACTATGGGGCACCGTCCTGGTCTCAAGCTGGACATCCCGCGAGGGATGTTAGACCACTGCGAGCTGGAGTGTCTGTATGCAGGAACCTCAGCGTCTCTGGTCAGAGTGTCGGCCGGGAAGTCTCGGTCTCCTCTGTCTTATCTTAGCAAGATGTGATGTATATATACCCATAAGTCTCCCCAGGGGTCCTACCTTGCTGTGTTACTGTGTCGGCCTAAGGCTGACGTTGGGCATGAACTTTGTACATAGATTTTATACAGGAGATGGTAGTCCTGCTGTGCTTCCAAGAATCCTCATGCATAATGTATGAGATTTCGAACTAGGGAAAACCCGCGTTCTGACTGCAGTGTAATATCTAGGTAAAAGGTCAGTCCCTGTAAACCGTGACAAGTGTAATGTAAGGAGATAATATAGGTGGCGGGTAATGAGATTACCGGGGCTTATGTTATGATACCTATATGGAATATAACACCCACTGCTCTTCCGAATGGATGACATAGTTAAATTCTAAACGTACTACTAGGCTAACTAGATACGGGTACGCAAAGCGATAAAAACATTAGTTTCTGTTTATGCTTAAAAACAATGTTTAAAACGTTAAAAAAGGTTCTTAAAAACAAATTCTAAAACAGAGGTAAAAAATGGAAATTGACACTCAAGCTATAGCTCTAATATGTCCGTAGGTATAGTTCGAACTACTACAAGCATTTGAAAGCCATGCATGCTCAAAAAGAATTTCCATTGTGATATGGAGTTCCAATTTTTGTTTGTTTTGCAAAAAGTCGAATTTTTTCCCAGCACACGACGGGCCAAATTAGTCAAATGTTTATGTGTCCTGGCTGGTAGACGCAACATTCTCATTGCTTGCTTCTGCAGCTGGTGGTCCCTGTAACACCTCGCATATTATGTCAATTGAGCACAGATGATCTTCCGTACTATCCACAGCCGGTGCTGGGGCAGCCTGTGTGCCATCCAAGGCCTGGGTGTCAGAGCAGGAGCCGGTGTCCATACCAACAGGAGGAGATACTACCTGTGGTGGCCCTAGGAATGCCGCCATCAACATGGGAATACGCTGGGGACACTGCAGAACATGGGCCGTTATCGGGTCCAGTAAAGCATCACCGTCCAGTGGCGCACATGATGGGAGTGGCAGACAGAGATCCAACACGCATTCTTCTCCGCAAAACAGGCATCAGAGGACAGGTAAGATGCAGTCCATCCAGACTGGTCAAATTGACAAGAACCAAGAAGCACTTAGTTCCCTTAGGCGAGGTGTGCCTAGAAGTTGTACCATGCGATCACGGTATTTTCTCTCCAGGAGTACTGTTTCCATGTCCTTGGTGACTGGGACGTCCATTGCGTAGCAAAAAAATGACAATCAGGATACCTGCTATTAGAAACAGGATCAGCGGCAGCCCTCCAGGGATGCTTCCAAATACGGAGTGTATAAAGTTTGGTATAACTCCGAGGACCGTCTGAAAGGTGCTTAATAGTCCTGAACCTATGGTCTTAAATAGGTGGACAATGCCTGTCGTATCAGACATGTTAAAGATATGTTTTACCATTTCTGCGAAATGAAAAGGGCAATTTGTACGTATAAGTGCCTGTATCTCTGCCAAAGATCTTGCTACTTGAAGATCAAAAGTCTCTCGAGCGGAGGTTAAGGGCACAGGTTTCTGTATAAGCACGGCTTTCAGTCTGCTCAAAGTATCAAACCATATTAATGAAACATTTAGTGAAGGCCATAATGGCACCTCCCTGACTATATGTGTCGGTGGAAACAATACTTGCATACAGCAAGTAGCCCTGGAACCCACGGTTACCAGATATGCGATGCCTGGAAGCATCCCACAGCAACCTTGATCGTTCAGCATCAAGCAACTCCCATTAGAAAGTAGCCTGAACACTGGAGTGATCACAACAGCTGGGGCACCCTTTAAATGACAGGATAAGTTTGCTACCGAACCGTTACAGGACCCGTGAAGCATTATATCCTGGCATATAAGTGATCCACTTAAGGTATTCTCGCAGTTTGTACTGCTCAGAAACACTTCTTTTTCCCCACTCCGGCATCGAAATCTGTACAGTAATTCCCAAGATTCCTTGATGAATTCCCTACCCATTTCTTCATATCTGCCTGCCTGCATTTGTTCAAGGCAATATTGGAATTGAAAAGTAGTGACCGGAAGAGTTATGTGGCCATGGATTAACCATTCTGTGGACGGTGACTCTGCCACTGTGAAGGCTAATCCGTCCAGTTTTTCAATGCCCAGCATTGTATACTTTGCTCCCCTCTGTGCCATTTCCATCTGTTTTTCTGTCAGATTATACGAGGAAAACAGAGACGTGCTGTTTATGTTACGCCAAGGCACATAGCCTGCGCGCAAAGATTTCAGCGTCCAGTTTAGCAACATAATAGAACGCAATTGTGATTGCCCATGTTGTAATATGGACAAATCATGTTCTAGTACATCGATAGCAGATGATACAATGTTGCCCAGTGAATATATTCTGGATGTTAGTGTTGTTAACCCATTATCGACCACTGCTAGAACTTTCTCTAGATTTATACGATCTATTTCTCGTAATCTTTCTGCGGTCTCTCATTGTAGACAGCATAATAGAAATGTTTATGACGTGGCTTCCTAGGACCTAATAAAAAATCCCGTAGGTCCACATCCTGTGAAAGTAAGGATAAGTGATGTCTCACCTGTGTGAGTGTTGAAGTCTTTAGCCAATCGAGGAATAAATTCCCAACACTGTACGATGTCACTACCCCTGGATGTTGTCTTTGTACATAACGTGGATCTGGCCTATTGATACTAAATCCTTTAATTTTTCCCAAGAATCTTTCCTGACAGTTATTGGTGTCTACGGGCCAAATTAACCATCCCTTCCAATCGGGGTCTGATCTATTGTATTGCATAATGTCATCTAGTGTAACCTCTTCTTGCGATGTTATATTACCCTCAGTGTGTGATGGTGTGTGCATCCGAGGTGTATTCAAATCTTTACTCTTTGCTAATCCAAAACAGGTCATTTGTTGCACCGTTTCATTCAAAAACATTATTTGCCGAGGAATAAGGCATGCTCTAAATAGTGCCTCTGTTCCCTGGACCTGCCAGTCTCTAGTACCCTAGACTGATTTTAAGTCTATGGTGTCTCTCCATAGGTCGAACCCTTGTTCAGACAACTGGGCAATAAAGGAAGCAGAATAAATCTGTTTGGTGTTTGTCAACATATGTTTCTATGCTGGTGTTGGTGCAACCTTATAAAAATATGAGGCTGGGTCTGATTTGTTAAACCCTGAAAAATATGGAAACTTTTGTACAAATGTTTTTGAACTGCTTTTCGGCGGTGTCGGGCAATGTTCCCATTGGTGATATGTAAAAATATTTCTGGGATTATCAGATTTATGCAGAAAATGATGACCATAATGTTGATAGCAATACATTGTTTCAAAGTCTGATGTGCCTTCTAACATTTCATTATTAGAAAAAGCAGCAGATTTTTCTAAATCAGACAACATATTATTTACAGTTTCATAATCCCAATCATCGGAAAATATACTGGAGGTAATGACATCACTCAATGATATTTTAAATAAATGTGGTAATTTTAAAAGTTCAGTCGGGCCAAATATATCGAAATCAACCTTGTCCCACACTGTACCATCAGGTATAGGAACTGCTGTAATGTTCACTGATGACAGGCCTCTTTTTCACGATGTGATGATAGGTGCGGTTTCAGAATCACATTCACTGTTTGTGCCGCAGAGCTTTCTCGAAGATAAGTTCCATTAATAAGCATGCTAAAAACTATTACTAGGCCTATCCAGAAAAGAAAGAAAAGTATTCCTGTAGATACCCAGAGTTCCACCCAAGGTGATACCGGGTAAGTCTTTTTAAGAAAGTTCAGAAAATCTTTAAATTGCTGTAGATGAGTTATTTGGGCTGGCATTGTTTCAGGTTCGCTTGGATCTAACGAGAAGGTGTCAAAGTCAATGAAATAGCCAGATGCAGTTCGATCAATTTTCGGTAATTCCGCAGGTTTTGTGGAAACTGTAGCTTGCTCTTGTTGGGGCATGTTGACGTAGATATCCGTGTTTGGTTGAATTGAAATTTGTCTTTCAGTGGAGTTCTCATTTTGAACTTCAGTTTCAAGAGGAACGAGTTCCATTGCATTGTTGCTTAGTCCTTCATTCCGTGCAGGTGACCCTTCAAACGTGATGAGTCTTTCTGTTTGAACTTCTTGTATAGTTGTGAGAGGAGGGTGTCTGTTACTTCGGAGTCCGCACGGCCTACTATTCAGTATCGGCCACATAGTGTGGTTTGATTAGGTCAATTGAGACAAATCTTTTCTCCTTTTTGCCAGCAAGAGGTGGCAGAAGTACTGTACTTGTTCCTTCAACTGCCAGGACAGGTACAGGCTTTCTGTATGATGGCCCAAATTCTTTTTTATCCGCTATTTTTTCTCTGACCAGATCCCAGACTTTAGGGATCCAGACAGGTCTTGCCGTGACACTTTTTACTTCCCCAGTGGTGGTCCTTTTTGTCTGGACATTACTCTGTAGTGCCCTGCTTTCGTTCAGGTCCTGTAAAACAGCCAAACGTTCATGGATGTCAAAAGGTTTTTCATCCACCACTGTGCCTTCACAATCAAGATCAGGTACCCATATTCTCATCCCAAATAGGACCTCATAAGGAGTGACCCCCCTAGAGAGCTTCTTGGCTGATTGTTTAATGCCCTCTGGACTCCATACAGATGTTTTACCCAATTTCCACCCGAGCCTAATACTCTAGCTGTCAAAGATTGCTTGAAGTTCCGGTTTTTCCTCTCCACAACCGAATTTCCCTCAGGATGGTACGGAGAGGAGTACCGCAATGCTACACCCAGACTTCCCATAGCTTCCTTGTAAGCCCTAGAGCTAAACGCGGGGCCACGATCAGAATGTAATGTGCCAATTGCGTATGTCCCTATAAAGACTCGCAAATCTTTTATAACAGTTCGAGCGTCAGCCAAGCGCTGGGGCCACACCCATAGGAACCTAGAGCAGGAATCCACGATATACTTGTAAGCCCCATCCGATTATGAGGGGCCGCAGTGGTCCAAATAAACACATGCAAGTGGTTTGTCTGATATTAGTAATGGTGTCTGCACTGGACGTATTACATTGGAGCCTTTCATCTGCTGACAGATGTCGTATTTCAGGACATAGTCCTTAGTCTGTCTTCTTAGTCCTGGCCACCAGTAGCATTGTTTTAATTGAGAAACCGTAGCAGAAACTCCTGCTTGTGCAGAACCTATACCCTCGTGTGCTGCTAGACTTAATCCTAACCTGTGATCCATATTTGGTATTACTCTATCCCCCACTCCTGGAATTTGAGCAAATGGAACATTGTTTGCATCTAACTTGTAGGAGCACTTGAGTGGAAATCTTTTCGGTACTGCTGTGTTATTGCGTGTGGCAATAATCACAACCATTATCTCACCGTCTATCCTCGTTTTTGAACGAGTGATTGCAGCTACGGAAGCCGTTCGTACAGCCCCCTTCGAGGCTTTGTCAGCCAATGAATTCCCCTCAACGTGAATGTCATCACGCTGATGACTCAATGTGTGTATCACGTGAGCCCTTGGTAGTTAATTTTTCAACTCCACTACCTGTTCCCATAGCGTTTTGTGCTTAATTGTCATTATATGACTGTACACAGTAAAAGGAATCACACACGATTAGTGTGGGGAATTCTCGATCCGTATTTACCAGTGCCAGTATTAGTGCTTTTAGTTCTGCCAGCTGCACCGTGCAGTCTCCTAGAGACTGTGTTTTTGTGCATTTCGGATGAAACTTTCCATCCCGCATGCATCCTTTAACTATAGCACACGCAGCGCTGTATTGCTGTTTGCTCCCTATGGCCAGTTGCGCAGAACCGTCAGTATAAATAATATATTCATACTGATCTAGAGGCATTATTTCGTTTGGTAGAGGATATTCTTGTTCGTATTGCAGAAATGCTTGTGTTTTTAGATTTGGGTCGTACCTGTATTCTACATCTGTTGCAGTGAGAGAATTAGCCCATTGTATCCATCTTGGATGTAAGGCTTTAGCGTTGGGAACGCTTGCTTTTGTCGCAGCCTCTAAGGCTGGAACCGGGGTAACGACTATTATACGTTTCCCCTGACCCAGTGCTCTTTCTCTGACTACAGCAGTCTGTACTGCTGTTAGAATTTTTTCAGTTGATGCAAAACGCATTTCAGCATTTGTGTACAAATGTGATTTGTACGCTATTGGTACTGTCTCACCTTCATTATATGCTAGATAGGTGTACCCAGATTGACCCGCAACTATACGGATCACCAGGTTGCGTACATTTACGCGTGTCTGTAAGTGTTTTGAAGCTATCATGTCAGCTTGTAAGGAACGAAGAGTATCTGTGTGTTCCTGTGTCCACTGTCTGACTGAAAAATCTAACTCTTTCTGCATAATCCAAAATGTATGTTCTGCCAAAGTTCAGGAATCCCAATATTGATTGTACATTTTTTAATGATATTTCAGGTTGGAGCAGCGCGCATTTTTCATAAAAATTTGCTGCCAGACTTTTTCCTTCACTTGAAAGTTTATATCCTAGAAAAAGGACATTTAGGTGGGCAATCTTCGATTTTTTGAAGTTGAATTTGTAACCTTCAGATGCAAATCCCAAAATTATGGTGTTTACTCTGTTCAAGTGTTCCTCCAGGTCATCATCCATTAGATAAATATCATCTACGTAGGACAATGCCTCCTCATCCAGATTTTGAAGTAACTCAGTTACTCTGGCTGAAAACAACCCCGCGCTGTTCTTATACCCCTGGGGGAGTCGGCAAAATTGCAGCTGGTACCCTAGCGCTGAGAATGCTGTCAAATATCTGCTCTCAGGCGCTATATTTTGGCAAAAAAATCCATTTGAGATATCTAGCATTGGTTTGTATTTTTTCTGCACAATGTTATTCATTAATGCGGCACTGTGTGCATTCTGTACTGCAAATGTTTTAGTGCAAGTGTTTAAATGTCTGTAATCTAAAACTAGACGATATGTGTTGTCTGGTTTCAATATGGGAAACAAAGGATTATTAATTTGAGAGGTGAATGTTTCAATCACTCTTTGATATTCAAGTTGATCTAAGATCTCCCTGACCTGTTTTTTAGCTTCTTGCTTTATTGGATACTGCCTTTGTGCAGTTGGTGTATTTTTTAATGGAATTATGTGGTGGGTTGAATCCTCATCCCATCCAACATGGTTTTTGTATAATGCTGGGGCTTGGGCTACCGCCCACTCCTGCGCATATGTATATTTTAAATGTTCGGGAACATGGTCGGAGAATGCTGGTAAAATTACTGTTTCTCCCTTAGGGCAATCCATGATGAATGCTGGCGGCCAATCTTGTTCAGCTAACAAAATGTCATAGCCAAACGTTAGGTTCTCCCAAAAGAGACCTATAACTGTCCTGCATTTGTCCCCCTCCATTTGGAGTGTAATTTCATATAGTTTGTGTGGGACACTTGCCCTAGTATCAGGTGTTTCCACCGTGATATAATCATTCAAGCCTGCTGTCACCAGAAATTCCATCAGGTTCTGGTGAGCTATTGTTACTTCTGCTGCACTGTCTAGCATCGTCAGAGCCCATTCCCCGTTCAGTAGTCAAGTCCTCAGAATTCTGGGCATGTCTGATATTTAGACCTGCAACCTTCTTCTTTTTGAACTGTGGTTTTGGTTTGGCTTTATCTTCTTTTTTGGAAGTATAGTCTTGAGCGTTCTGCTTGTCTCTGGACTTTGTACGCTCTTCTTGTCTGTCTGACCGTCCTTCCCTCTCGGAGTTTTTCGACGAACCCTGAAAGGAACAAGAGGAACGTGTATCAGTATCCTGATACGTGTCAGGTTTCCTAATATTATCCCTATTTCTAAGGTTATACCTCCTTTCGGAGGGCTTCTGTGGTGGAGATCTACCTCTGGACTGAGATCTCTTTTCTTTAACGTTATGGGGCATATTATCAAGAACGGCGTTAAAAATTATCGCCGGTTTAGCGGCAGAAAACTGCCGCTAAAGCGGTGATAATGGGCTTGATAATATGCCCTTGAGAATTCCAATAGAAGTCCATGTTCTGGTGTGAACATGGGCTTCTATTGGAATTCTCGAGGTTATATTATCAAGCTCATTATCGCCGCTTTAGCGGCAGTTTTCTACCGCTAAACCGGCGATAATTTTAACGCCGTTCTTGATAATATGCCCCTTTGTTTGTTGTTATTATCCAACTTCTTTTTAGAAGAAGTAGGTGTCTGCTTGTAAGTCTCCTTCTCGGGACTACCCATCAGTTGTGGTTTTAACGCTTTTCCACCCAAACTGTCCCTGCCTAACTCTGCATACGCAGTTTCAATTATTTTGGACTGAACTCTCTTAGGCGTTGGCGGATGGCCACTGATGCTGCCTCCCCTTTAATATTTGCTAATATTATGGCTGATACTTGGGCATAGTTACCTAGTAACTTCATCCCCAAGTTCAGAGCAGGCTCTGCTCCGTACTCATTTTGTATTTGTCTTAATACATCTGGTATTACTGCTAAGGATGGTATACCATTAGTTCTGGTATATATGGCAGCGAAAACTGTACCCCAAGGGGTACAATCCTCTATCTGTAGTGTTATCCCCATGGGCAAGCAGATTGTCAGCATTCTGTGTTTCTCATAAGGGCTAGTATTTGGGAATACTGCTTCTAGCTGAGCTATCCAGAAGGGCATTTGTTCACGTTTTGCGGGCATTTTACCAATTACTGCATGTAATGTTTGCTGTGTAATTTTAGTTGCTGTGTTTTGAACGTGAGCTGTATTTGTTGTTACCATCGCTGGCTGGACCGTAAGATTCCTCATGACGAACTGCGTCATGTTTCTGTAAAGTTTTCTTAATTCTTTGTGAAGTATGAGTAAGTCTGGTCCTGGAATTGTTTCAATGTCAGGATGTGGTGTGTAGGCCGCTAGTATTGGCCATGCTGCCCCTTCTCTTCCGAGCTGGCCGAATCTCACTCTTCTTCTTGTATGTGGTAGGGCGCCTTTGAACCAGTATAAATGATCGTGGTACGTGAGCGGAACCTCAATGTCCTCATACAGACAATATTCCGCTGGTGCATCACCTTCTGTGTAGAAGTGAAATGTTATTGTTCTTGCATTTGCTGCTGGGAATGTAACCCATGAATAAAATACTTCTGTTCTGTATGATTCGTGTGCCTCAATCACGAAAGCTACTATGCCACCCCTCGGTGTTAAACCATGCGCAAGCAGTTTCAGGCTGACTGCGTTTCTAATTTTTTCTGCAATCTGAATTGCATTTGCATCTTCCTCGTCATCTGTGAGGTGCAAGTTTTGCACAACTCCTCCCGCGTTTCCGCGTCTTCAGTCATTGTTTTAAGGAAAAAGTATTTTCCAAGAAAACTAAGATAAGGTGTTTTGCACAATTTTAGGAACACTGTGTCCTTCAATCTTGATTACCAACAGCTAATAAATAAGATTTTCGCCTACTCAGCTGTGGCGGAGTTTAGCCTACCCACTCCAGATGTCTCTGGTGTTTTGTGGATTGGGATTTCTGAGAATAGCACGACTGAACTACTCATCTACTGTTAAATAAGTACCCAACCAACGTTGGCGGCGCCATGTTGTGTAGTTCCTATAGAAAGTATACAGGATCTGCTCGTTTAGACAACATACACTGTAGGATTGGTGTCAGACACACTCTGATCACCCCCACCGGGTATACTGGCTCTTTTTGTACCAACTAGCTCACAGTGCCACTAGAATCCCATCTTACCAAGGAGAGAATAGTTCTTGGCAACCATTCGAACATGACAACCCTGATCCCTCAGGACCATGGAAACAATATACTACTTTTTGCTCAGTCACTCGTGCTTACTTAGTCTGTCTCAGAGAAATACACCGAATAAACAGGCTGGGCGTTTTCAATAAGAATTTATTGAACAGTTGTTATTCTGGTGTAGAATAAATGAGCTGCAACAATCGTTAGACAGTATAAGATATAAATGATTAGCAGTACGACAAAGGTAAATGGATGGTATCATTCTACCATCTTACTATAATCATGAATACACATGAATATATAAAACACATGATAAAAGATGCGTACTCCTACGATGCCTCCCAATGTAGATGTACGTAAGTGTACCTAGCATGTATGTAGGTGTTAAGCCAAGAATCCCTCTAGGATTTAGTCAACCCCATTACCTGAAGTGAGAGACTATGGGACCCTGTCCTGGTCTCGAGCTAGTCACCCCGCGAGGGATGTTAGACAACTGCAAGCTGGAGTGTCTGCATGCAGGAACCTCAGCGTCTCTGGTCAGTGTGTCGGCCGGGAAGTCTCGGTCTCCTCTGTCTTATCTTAGCAAGATGTGATGTATATATACCCATAGGTCCCCCCAGGGGTCCTATCTTGCTGTGTTACTGTGTCGGCCTAAGGATGACGTTGGACATGAACTTTGTACATAGATTTTATACAGGAGATGGTAGTCCTGCTGTGCTTCCAAGAATCCTCATGCATAATGTATGAGATTTCGAACTAGGGAAAACCCGCGTTCTGACTGCAGTGTAATATCTAGGTAAAAGGTCAGTCCCTGTAAACCGTTACAAGTGTAATGTAGGGAGATAATCTAGGTTGCGGGTAATGAGATTACCGGGGCTTATGTTGTGATACCTATATGGAATATAACACTACAGATTCAGGTCCCATTCGCAAATGTGGAGTAGCAATCCTCATCCGTAAACCCCTTCCAGCCAAGGTGTCCAAAACTTGGACAGACACAGATGGACGATATGCATTTGCTAAGTTGCGAATAGGAGACGCTCACATTTGTGTGGGATCAGTCTATGCCCCGACAGGAACAAAAAAATCATTTCTTCTTCAATTGATCCACTTACTAACAGAAATAGGTGCCTCACACTACCTTGTAGGTGGTGACTGAAATCTAGTGAGACCCAATTTTAGATAAAACAGGTCCTTTAGACAAAAAAATAGATATATTGATGGATAATGGGCTAGTAGACCATTGGCGCCTCTATCATCCGACCAGTGCAGAATATACATTCTCCTCTCCCACTCATGCCACATTTTCTTTCTTAGATTATTTTTTAATATCCCAAAAAACGGTTCAACTAGTTCGGGAATCCCGTATTTTTGGAGACAGCATTATCTGACCACTCTCCGGTCCTTTTATCTTTAGCGTTAGGACTCCCCAGTCCAGGACGCAAACCCTGGCGCATGAACATTCAGTGACATAAGATCCCTAAGGGTAAATCCCAATTAAAAACACATTTTTAGAAGTATCTTTCCACCAATCAGGGGTTGGTAACCTCAGGCAGAATCATCTGGGCAGCGGCTAAAGCTACCATTAGAGGCCAACTTATGCGAGCTGCAGCACTAGCCCGACAAAAAGAGCTAGAATGCAGCCCGACAAAAAGAGCTAGAAAAAGAGTCTTATACCCGCTTATACACAGCATCACCAACCTTACAGAATCGTAAATCATTAGAGCAAGCTCACATGGCATTAAATGGCCTTTTCACATCCAAGGCAGAATTTGCCCTACAAAGACTGAAAGGGAGACACTATGAGCAAGGTGAGAAGGCGGGTAGACTGTTGGCGGCACAGCTACACCAAAGAAAAACAGCTATGGCCATACCAGCCATTCGATCAGCTGATGGTAACATGCTCACCCGACCCCAAGATACCGTGAATGAATTTGCCTCGTTTTATAACTCTCTATATACCCCAGGAGCACAAACAGATATGGATAAGATGACTACCTTTCTCACAAGGGTGGATCTTCCCCGTCTTTCCGATGAAGGTAAAAATCTCCTAGAAGGTGAGATCAGCAAAGAGGAGATTCTATGTGCAATAACTACCCTGCCTTATCATAAGGCTCCCGGTGAAGATGGATTTCCAGCTGAATTTTATCATTGGGCAGGAGATGGTGTAATTGATACTTTACATGCTGCATTTCAAGAGGGGGACCATAAAACCTCACTAGGACCTATATCTAACAAAGCAGTTACTGCTGTCCTGCCTAAGCCCAGAAAGGATCCCTTGATTTGTGGAAGCTACCGTCCCATTTCGCTATTGAATTGTGAAATCAAAATACTGGCTAGTATTTTAGGTTCTCGTCTTCGTAAAGTCCTACCTTCCCTGATACATCAAAAGTAAGTGGGATTTGTCCCAGATCCCTCCTCTAGAAATCACCTACGCACTTTAGCCCATACGCTGTGGTCCGCTAAATGCCTCTCAAACGATGTACTACATTATCACTTGACGCAGAAAAAGCGTTTTATCACATTGAATGGATTACCATTTTAAAGTAATGGAACGATTTGGAGACCAGTTCATAGCCAAGGTACGACTGCTATATGATAACCCCACCGCTCAAGTAAATTGCGGGGGTTTTTCATCAGACCCATTCCCGATTCTGAGAGGAACACGCCAAGGATGCCCTTTATCCCCACTCCTCTTTCTTTTAGCTGTGGAGCCCCTAGCAACCACAATACGTCAATCAGATGAAGTCACAGGCATACGCCTCTCATCAAGCAAATCTAAAATATACTTATACGCGAATGATATTCTGCTTACTCTTACAAATCTTCCCCATTCCCTACCGTCTTTACTCCATATTATAGATGATTTTTCCTCCTTCTCAGGTTATAAAATAAATTGGGATAAAAGTGAGGCATTACCTATCTCTGATGGAACCACAAAAGCAGCTATACACGGATTCCCATTTCATTGGCAACCCTCACGTCTTAAATACTTGGGTGTTCTAGTGAACAAAGGCTTGAAGGGAATGGTTGCAGATAACTTAAATCCTCTGATCACTCAAGTGCAGCGTGACTTTGAAAAATGGAAAAGCTTGGGACTCTCCATGTGGGGCAGGGTTCAAGCTGTTAAAATGGTCCCCCTTTCGCATTTTATATACACTATAGGTATGCTTCCTCTACAGATCCCCTTATCCACGTTACGATTGATAGATTCTAAGATAAAAGCCTTTGTATGGGGCTCGGCAAGGCCTCGCCATGCTGTGGCAAAACTTAAAGCGCATCATTCTCATGGGGAATTAATAATTAAGCCTCCCGTTGGTTGAACATTATGCTCTCGCGCTACAATTATCTCAAATATCATACATGTTGCCAAGAATTTAGGATGTGCTGCAATGGGTACATATAGAAAGGCATCTATTGTCTACAGACTCAGGTCTCTCAGCTCTATATGGGTCAGGATCGAGTCTCCTTGATCCCAAAAATATGATTCTATCTGCTATGCACAAATCCTGGCAACGGGTACACTGTTTATTAGATACGAGTCCACGAAATCATGAGAAGGCACCCCTATGGAATAATGCAGGTATACGTATTAATAGACAAACAATTTCTTGGCCCTTATGGAAAACAGCAGGCATCCACGCCCTGGATCAGCTTCTCCATAACGGTGATTTCAAAACATTCGCACAATTAAGAGAGGAGTTTGATCTTCCGACACAGCAATCCTTGAAATACGTTCAGCTTCAACATTGTTTGAAGAAAAATCTGGGTCTCCCCCGTGGCTACTTAAAAACTCACCAATAGTATCATACTTAAACACATGGGGAAAACATAAGGGAGTAACGTCTGGCCTCTACAGAGTCCTCACATCGCACCTCTTTTCACAACCCCTTTCTCAGAATCTTTGTACCAAATGGCAGACCCGGCTATTAACATCTTATACAGACGGGGAATGGGAGGAGTTAATAGAAGATTTAGACAGAGGAGCCCGGGAAGAAAGATTACAATTTTCCTTATTTAAAATTCTCCGTGATTTGCACTGGTTTCAAACTACATAGAGCTGGACTACTTTCCCATACTAACTGCTGGAGATGTGCTAACTCTGGTTGTGATACAACCCATATTATATGTGAATGTCCAATGGTGCAACCCTTCTGGATTTATATAGGAAAAAGTTTACACACCACAATGCCTTTACGTCTCCCGCTCACATCTGCCACTACTGTCCTCTTACACGATCTACGTCATTCCCCTAAACTTTCAAAACCACAATGCAGCTTATTGCACACTGCTCTGGCTACTGCCAAAATAGGTGGTATACTGCAACATTGGAAATCACCGTCTCCTCCATCTCAAGAAGAATGGCTAGTAGCTATGATACAAACAGCATCACACGAAAGGGTTATTTATAATCTCCAAAATCAGACTGACATATTCCTCCAGATATGGTCACCTTTTCTGAATGCGGAAAGTGATACTGATGTTAATAACTCCATAGTAAACACTTCAACTACTACAGAGACATTATCGTAAGTTATTTCACCCGGGTCTGAATCAGGAGTTGTGGTTCCCTGTTTAGATATATCTTCCCCTTATCGTTTATCATTTTCCATATCATTGTTAATACATTCTTCATCTACTTCACCTTCTCTATCCATTCTCTTTCTCCCTACCTTTCTCCTTTTCCATATCCACTCACCTTCCCCCCCCCGGCTATACTCCACTTTATTGCACTCTATTTTACTTTGCTTTATTTTATTTTACTCTTATATACGCCAATCCACTCAAATCTATTATATTCTATTTTTCTTTTATTTTAATACAGTTTTGCACAATACCTCAGCAAGCATATTATCTTAAATACTTGGACACTTGGTGCTCATTCCCCGATTATTTGTTATATGGTATTCCTTTACACTTAGTAATACTCACATATCCTCCCAAGAGTAACACATTATTTTATCACAATATTAATTAAATATGGCAACATCTGCTAAATTCAATTAATTATAAGACAAAAATGTTCTATGTTGCTTCTAATGCCTCACGTATCTGATTAGTATGGGACCTTTGATTATTGTTTTTGATAAATACTAGCTTCCATCTTTCCTTTTATTTTTATAAATTCATATTTATGCATGATTATATATATATATATATATATATATATATATATATATATATATCTTTCATATGTATATGCTTTTCGTTATCTGCAAAAGGCACATATTATGCCCCTTTCCGATTTCTGATTAATTCATCTATTTATTTATTTATTTATTATGTAGTACGGATGTTATTATTGTTCTCTTGATGAAATTTTTTGCAAAATGTTAATAAAAAATTACAACACAAAAAAAGAAAAAGCAAATGAGGTTTTAAAGCCACTCTTGAGTCCATGGACCCCCCGCCATAGGGATACATTCACAACATGTGTCCCCCTGTCTGTATTCCCCCAAAGTTCCAGCACGGCATGGACGTCACCGTCCACTTCACGCAACACAAAAATAATAAAACTGGGTAAGAGCCTGGCTCCCCCATCATTCAAAGGATTACAATTCCGCTCCTCTTCCGATGGGCTCTGTGAGCCCGTTGGAAGAGGAGCGTAATCCCCCCAGGTTTCCTGCTAACCGCCGTCAACATATTACGGCGGTTAGACTGAAACCCTGGATTTCGGGCAGAAAGCCTGTGATAGGCTGTCGGATGGCATTCCGCCCGACATCCAAATCTGGCCCTTTTTGCAAACGATATTAATGACTTACATGTTTTGAAAATCGATATAACTTACCTTGAAATTGATATTCTTGATAGCTATATTCTTGCTGAGGATATTTCCATATCACAATATTTTGGCCTTCGATATTTTTGTACGGCAATATTTTTTTTAAATATATTTTGTCTGAATACCTTATTGAGCGGAACTCATTATATTCATTCATTACAAGGTATGCTCATCATATCTGAGGCTATAGAAATATTGCATTGTAATGCTTTCTGGACCAAGAATGACAAATTTGGTTTTGCATATCTTACTTCAGAAGTAAACATAAATTGAGCACCATTAAAAATGCTAGAAAACTATATGTGTATTAAAGCTCTTTTTATGTAATAAATTAAGATATTATTATTGTTAAAATGTCTACTAATTTTAGTCATGGTATTCATACCTATTCACACAGAGTGTATCAGCAAATACATGGCCCCAGAATGCAGCCAGTGAATACAGGACCTGCCTTGCATTGCATTCTGCTTAATGTCCGGTCCCTTCGTAAACATCAGGCAGACTTCTTTGACTTTATTTCAGCTCCTCAGGCTGATATCTTTTTTCTCTATGAAACTTGGCTACATGAATTTGAGGCCGTGGTAGCACTGTGGGATAATGGAACCATTTGTTTCGGCAAAGGTAAGTTTTACAAGTTAAAAGGGCAAGCAAGACTGTGGTAAAAGCCAAAGCAGTACCTTGTGACCCTCTGCTCCTTCTCTAGGGATCCATCGGAGCCCCGACATTTCTGCCTCCACGGGTTCCTCTTCCCCTAGTGCTCTGTTGGTGTGCCGGGTTGCTTTGTACCCAGAGCCCCCACAGGACTTTCCCCCCTACGGGACATAGATGGCTGGGACTTTTCACCCCAGCCCCACCAGCTACAGTCCTGTCAAGTACCATGCATCAGAGGTTAGACTAATGCATTTTAGTGCTGGTGTCCGCATCAACCCACTAAAATGCATTAGTCACACCTTACCGCTCATCTGGCTCAATGCTGCACACATAGAAGTTTCAAAACGTAATTTTTTTTAAATGATTGTTTATGTGCAGGAAGGGACACCTTTCTGTGCATAAACAATCCTTGGCGTTTTACTGTTTCCATGTTTGCTGCACAACACGGCACACATGGAAACAGCAAAAATGAGGAGAAATTAAACATTTCTCCTTGTTTTGCAAGGTAAGACCAGGTTTTCCCTAGTCTTAATTTTGGCACTGCCCCATATTTATGCCACCCTTGTAAATATGGGGCAGTGTCAAAATCAATGGGTGTTGCGGTGGAACACTTCAGCAACACCCATTGCTCTCCCCTTTCATGCTAAGTATAGCGTGAAAGGGTGCCCTATTTACAAGGCAGCCTTAAGCCACATTAAGTGGCTTAACGCTGTCTTGTAAATAAGGCTAAACCCCTATTGCCTCCACAACGTCCTGAAAAGTGAAGTTGTGGTGGCGATAGGGGCTTGTAAATATGCCCCCTAGTTTGTAGAAATTTTCCTTTCACCTGCAGTTTACTTCTCTGCTGACAGCATGGACTTGTTGCAATGGTGACCAGTGTGTCCCTGATACATTTTATTTCTAATGCACAGCAACAACACAGCATTGAAAATGAAAACTGCTGTGGTGAGGCTTGCCGCTTTGTGATGCGGATCTAGGAGTGACACCAGGCAGTAAGAGAAGTAAAAGTGTTTGGCCCAAACAAACAGCAAGCATGGGGCAACTGTTTTAGGGCTTGTGGCGTGTGCTACAGTGGTCACAAGCGGTTGTCTCAGCAAGGGCTGCATTTTTCGAAACCAAGTCTGCCGCCCGCCGGCTATAAAAGTGTCCTGCGACTCCTCAGTGGGCCGTGTGGTAGTCGGAAGGGGCTTCTGAAAAGTCGTTTAGTTTAATATTTTGGGGTCGTTTCCGATCTCGATCGCAAATCATTCCTACCGAATCGGTTCCGGAGCGCTTTCCGAACAAGTCGACCGGGAGCTGCCCGAACGACGGAGTTCGATACATTTGTTTAAACTCCCACCGACTCGTACGGAGTTCAATTCGTCTGACCAATTCGTCCGTAAACAAGCCCAATGGGACTGACTCGTCCGGAAACGCTAAAATATAGCATTCCGGGCATGAATCGGTTTACCCCGTGACCAAATGACGATGCGTACAATACGGTTTTTGAACCGTGTCGGTTTGTGTCACAAAAGGCAACTAGAAAATGTCAAATAATGCCAAAACAAGCATTGGCTACACCAAATAAAAAAATATCTAAATCATTAGCCACATGACCATGATCCTTTGCAACAACAGAACTGTTTAGATGACACATACATAGCCACTGATTCACTGCTCCCTGCCTCAGACACACACTTCACCCACCACACAACTTGCACACATTTTTATTTTGCTAAAGTACACTCTCAAACACACACACTTTTACTTATTCACACTCGCCGTCGCACTCACCCCCACCTCCATCTTCACCTTCACCCTCACCATGCCCCCAAAGAAGCAGCCGAGCTTCACAGAGAAGGAGTTGGAAGTGCTTTTAGATGAAATTGTCAGAGTAGAGCCACAGTTATTTGGGAACCTGGTCCAACAGACCCCCGGTACCAGAGAAATAGAATGTGGGAGAGGATAGTCAACAAGGTGAACGCTCAAGCACCTTGCCTGCGCACAATGGATGATATCAGGAACAGGTACTATGATGTGCGAAGGAGGGTCAAGAAGCTGATTTCAAGAGAGCACGTCCTGAGTCAGCAGACTGGCGGTGGCCCTCCTGTACCATCTGTGCACTTCACTTCCTGGGAGGAGAAGGTGCATGCTATCCTTCTGCCGGAGGGCGTCTATGGAATACCAGGAGCACAAAGTCTGGTGAGTACCTACTCAACTGTCCACTAATGTTACCAATTACACATCCACAGACATCACTGTCAAGGATACAGTAATACAAATGACTGTTAGCAAAGGTATGAAAATTTAGAGTAAATGAAGATGTGATGTGTATGCCAGATTGACAAACAACATACCTGCAGCGTAATAGTAAATTCAACAATTTCCTAACATGTTCATATTTCTTACAAACTCACAGCAAGGCTTTGTGCTCCAAACACCAACCCAAAGTGTCAGCCATCTTGACAGTACTTTTCCATTCACTCTCAGGGACTGCATTGTCCCAGGTGTCCCAGGTGTGCTGTTTGAACTGTTTGAACTGGGTGGGAAGATGTGTGTAGGACAGAGCCTGATGGGAGATGTAGTCAGTGCAAATACATGCAGTCCCTGAGAGTGAATGGAAAAGTACTGGGGACTGGTGTTTGATTTGCACACAACTCCCATCAAGGCCTTGTGCTCCTTATACCAGCCCACAGTGTCAGCCATCTTGCCAGAACTTTTCCATTCACTCTAAGGGACTGCATAGTTCTAAGTGTGCTGTTTGGGCTGGCTGGGAAGGTGTGTGGAGGACAGGGCATGATGGGAGTTGAAGTCAGTGCAAATACTCCTCCTCCCACATGGCCCAACAAGCCCACCTGGTACTATGCTAGTCTCACAGTGAGTGGAAAAGCACTGACAACATGGCAGACACTGGGGACTGGTGTTCTGGACCACTAGGCCCTGCTGGGAGTAGTGGACAAATAGGCACCAGTCATCAATGTCACACCTCTTGCAAGTACATCCCCACTCACTGCCAGGGAAGCAGAGTTACATGTAGGCTTTTGGTGCTGGGTGGGAAGGTGTGTGGGGGCCAAGGCCTTATGGGAGTTGTAGCCATTGCAAATACTCATCCATACACCCAGGCCAGAGAAGTTCACTGGCTCTATGCTTACCTCACAGTGAGGGTAAGTGTACTGGCAAGGTGGCTGACACTGGGGCCTGGTGTTTTATTTGCACACTACTCCCAGTAAGGCTCTGTGAGCAAAACACCATGCAACAGTGTCAGCCATCTTGCTAGTACACTTCCATTCACTGTCAGGTAGCCATAGGCACAGATGGCCTGGTTTGACTGGGTGGGGGTAGGAGTGTTTGCACTGACTACATCTATCATCAGGCTCTGTCCTACACACAGCTTCCTACACATCCCACATAGGTTACCTGAGACACTGCTTCCCTGATAGTGAGTGGCAATGTGCTGCCAAGATGGCTGACACTGCTGCATGGTGTTTGGAGCCGAAGGCCTTGATGGGTGTTGCAGACAAGTCAAACAACAGGCACCAGTGTCAGACTTCTTGAATGTAAAGTTCTACTCGCTGGTAGGTAAGCATGGTTCCTGGTAGACTATTTGGGCTGGGTAGGAGGAGGAGTGCTAGCCCTGACTACATCTCCCAGCAGACCCTGTCCTACCCACACTATTCCCACCCACCACAAACAGCACACATGGAACTCTGCTTACCTGACACTGAGTGGAAATGCACTGACAATATGGATGATACTGGGAAATGGTGTTTGGAGCACAAGGCCATGATGGGAGTTGTGGTCAACTCTGACAACAGGCCCCAGTGACAGACACCTTTACAGTACACTTCCCACTCACTTTCATGAAACCACAGTTCATGTTGGTCTGTATGTGCTGGCTAGGAAGGTGTGTGGAGGACAGGGCCTGATGGGAGTTGGAGTAATAGCAAGCACTCCTACCCATACCCAAATCAACCAGTTCATCTGGGCCTATGGCTACCTGACAGTGAAGTGCACCAGCAAGATGGCTGACACTGTTGCATGGTGTTATGTGCACTAGGCCTTGTTGGGAGTTGCCTTCAAGTTAAACAACATGCAGCAGTGCCAGCCTCCTTGCTACTACACTTCCCCTCACTGACAGTTAGCCATCGTTTCAGAGGAGTTAGCAGGGCTGGGTGGGAGGAGGAGTATTTGGAAAGGCTACAACTCACATCAGGCCCTGTCCAACATACACCTTCCCACCCAGCACAAACAGCCCAACAGGAACTAAGCTTACCCACAGTGTGTATAGATTTACTAGCAGGATGCATTTCACTGGTCACTGGTGTATCTCTTTGCCACAACTACCAACAGGGCCTTGTGCTCCAAACACCAGGCACCAGTGTCAGACCTCTTTGTCAGTACATATCCACTCACTCTCATGGATAGCTTAGTTCCAGGGGCGTTTTTGCATGTTGGAATGTCTGTGTGTAATGCAGGGCCTGATGGGAGATCTGGCCATTGAATACACTCATCCTCCTTGCTGAAAGAGGCCAATCTATGTACATAAACTCATCCTTAGGTTCAGTAGCCTATGTAATGGGTATGATTTGAGGGGCTGTGAACATTCACATCACTCATTGTGTCTTTTATGTACCCACAGGGCAAGCTGGGAACACCTCTGGAACAAACCAGGACAGCCAGTCCCAGATTCTTGTCGACCCTGAGCTCTCCGGCACTGAGGTATCTCAACCATCTTCGGATGACGTTGAACTATCTGGCACATCAGGTGTGGGTCAGCATGCAGCACCAGCAGCAGTAACATCAGCATCCTCTGCGACCACTCCCACCTCAGCTGACAACACCCAGCTGACCCCTACCCTCACGGACACACCAGCCCGAGCCACCACCAAAAGCACAGCAACACAGAGCACTCTGAAGTTGGCGCACAACACCACCACTGTCAACGAGGAAGGTGGCTCAGTGTTGACTGTGCCAGCACCAACTGGTCCTGCTCGGATGGGTAGGGGTGGTAAGAGGGGCTGTGGGGACATGAGCAATCATGCAGCTGGTGCTGCTGATGAAGATAACCCACACTCATCCAGAATCCTCCATACAAATGAGGGTTGCACGTGAGATTTTGGCCAGGTACTTGGGATCCTCAGGACCATGCAACAACAGCAGGCAGCCCACTATGACAAAATTGACACATACATGGCCAAAATTGATGACCTGACTGTGGTGCACAGGGACATTCTCACCTGCCTCCGCCAGATTGCCACCAACATGTCCATACCTCCATCTGTGCCCACTACATCTGGTGTATCAACATCTGCACCTGCCACAGGGAGGGTGGACTCTGGTGGAGAGCCCCCTGCACCGCTGCTGCCTGGTCCTGAGGGTCCCCCCAAACATGGGAAGGGTCGTCTGAAGAAGAATCCTTGAGAGACAGATGGCTAGACATCACCACCCAGGAAGTGTCAACCTGCTCCCGATATCCTCCATTGTGTGCCAAGAGTTCACTTTGTTGACTCTCATTGAACTGTCCCACATTGTTGGAGGGTCTAAGTTGAACTTTGGACTTAAATAACTGTGGATTTACATCTACAAACACTACCAACTCCTCTCTCCTTTTTGTTTTCCATGTTTTGTTTGAGCACTCCCCCATTATCTGAATTTTTATCATTGCATCATGCACTAAAATAAATCACTTTTCACAAAATACTTGCTCATGTTGTGACTTTGAAACACAAATGCATAGATTGAAATGACGCACTAAATAACAAAGAAGAAAGTGTCAACAACATTGGATAAGAAATCCCTTCAGAAATATTAACTACTGGCTTGGGAGTAAATGTAACCTGTCACAGCATGATAGATAGACACAACCAGGTTATCACACAACCCATAGTACATGGTACTGATGCAATTGTAGTCTACTGCCTGCACATACATCACCATTTGCAAGCACAAACAACAATCATTGTCACCAAAACAGATCATCATGGAATATGTTTTGTTTCAGGATAACCTTTGGATGTGTGCAAACAGACAAGGCACGCCTCAATGTGGAGCACAGGGTTATTCAACTGATACAACCTAGCACCTTAACCCAAAGTGTAATCACATCACACAGTAACAAAAGGCTCACAAGTACAAAGAAATGACCATCTGTTCAGAAGGAAGTACAGTCCAGGTATTTCCACAGCTGTTCATTGTTGGAGTATGGCACAGTATCATGGATCTGGTGAGGTCACAACTCTACAGTTAACATGGCAAAGTATCCTGGTAAGGAGAAACAGAGAACAGAGTCAGGAACTCAGGAATGATGTTGCTTAATGTTGCTAACTGTCTCAGATAAAGCATACAAATGTCAGTGTGAACACAAGCTAGTATTGAGTGTAGGATTGAACATGTCACATGCAAAATTTGATTAAGCAACTCAGTACAAACCTATTGAAGAATAACATACACTCAGCAGCATACAAACATATAGGACAACAGCAACACACTAACAAACATTTTGGGGTTGACACCTCTTATTGAATACTCACATTCAGGTGAAGAAGTTGCGGATAAGTTGTTGTCGAAAATCCCCAACATCATCCTCATCATCACTGGCATCATGTCCCAAGCCTGGATCCTCCCTTTCTGGTGGCTGCTGGTCTCCGCCATCCAGTATAAGTGGATTTTTCTTCCGGATTGCAAGGTTGTGGAGCATGCTTGCACACCTTCAGGGGGCCATATTGTAGTGCTCCTCCTGTGCGATCCAGACAGCGGAACCTTGTTTTCAGGAGACCAAATGTACATTCAATCACTCGCCTGGTACTATCCTGTGCCTCATTGAACCGCCTTCTGCAGGGTGACTGGATTGCGCAGAGGGGTCAGCAACCATGGATGGTTGTGGTATCCAGAGTCACCTACATAGAACACAGAAAAAAGTTCAGTTGTCTGACAGCAGAGCACTATCTGACATGCAATCAACACACACTACAACATACACACGAAACATTACCTACCAACAATCCAGGCATGGTCGTGTTGCAGCTGAGACATCAGATGGGGGATGATGCTGTTCCTCAGGATGTGCACATCATGTGCTGAGCTAGGGAAACATTCACAGACGTGGGAGATCGACATGTCCGCCAAACACACCACCTGGACATTGATGGAGTGGAAGTGCTTCCTGTTGCGGTAGACCTGTTCATTGGCCTGTGGTGGTACCAAAGCAACATGGGTTCCATCAATTGCTCCAATGACGTGGGGTATATGTCCCAAGGCGTAGAATTCACCCTTAATGGAAGATAAGTCTCCTGGTGTGGGGAACTTGATGTACTGGTCCAGGCGACGGAGCAATGCCTCCTACACATCATGCAGGACATGGCTGAACATGATTCCACCAGTTGTTGCCACAGTATACTGGAAAGAACCAGTGGCAAAGAAATGTAAGGCAGCCATAACATTCACCTTGGGAGTCAGTCCAGTCGGATACCTGCGACCAGGCATCAAATCTGGTGTCAACTGCTCAGCCAACTGTTCAATTATTGTCCTGGTGAAACAGTATTTGCGAATTTGGTCACGTTCTTCCATGGTCTGCAGGCCTGGGAAGGGCCTTTAGACTGGTGGTCGTCTGCGATAACTATGTGTAGAGTGTAAACACAATTGTTGTTAGATACAAATATGCAAGATAACATGCATCAATACATACACAACATGAAATCTGAGCCCAAAATAGTGTATAGAACATTTGTAATACATGTTTAAATGTATACGGTTGATCTTGGATACATAATACAGCATTATGACCCTTGCCAGATCTGTTACCACGGTATAGTCACACAGCAATTTAATTGGCATACTGATAAATTCACAACTGTCCATCGCCGATCATGTCAATCAAGCATCACATACTAAACAAATCAACACAAAATAAGCAGAGATGTAGGTGTGTGACACCAATTACATGCTTAAAATGTACACTCATAAGGATCATGAAAGTACAGATATGTAGGACACCACATACATACCCCACTCTGTAAATTATGCACACTACTGTCCAGGATGGACACTGTCATGTTGTCAGGTCAGCATCACACATACAATCACATACACAAACAATACATTTTTTGAGATTGCATATATGATGCCTTCATACATTTGAGTCAGGGACAACAAAGATACACTGGTAAAACACCCAACACACACATCATTTGTTTGGGTGCATATTGTCACGGTCTAATCATTCAAATATAAATGCTTGAACCATGAATCACACACAAATTATTTATTGTCAGAAATCACACTGATTGCACACTGGGTCACAGACTCACCTAATGCTATGAACCTGTTAAAATATGGACTTGTCAATGCCCATGAAGTCATTGGCACTGTGACCAAGCCAAGAAGGGTAAATGGAAAACCTGTGAAAATTGTTGGTTTTAGCCACAATTACAGTGTGTCATGTGCCTCTCAAATGTAGCTCCTCAGGGGAGTGTGAGCTATGCATATAAAGGTCCATTGTAGCTTGTAAAAATCTAACTACACACAAGGAATGCTCAAAACATACAACAATAACAGAAGTGTCTGCCCTGCTGAACGATCATTCAAAGGACGCGTTAGCCGCATCGTAATGGGATCGGTCACAGCCATTGGCTGAAAGTTATTATGGGGATAGACACGGGTAAGTATTCACAAGACGGGGTAGCCACATCCGAACCGATTCGGTCACAGCCATTGGCTGAAAGTTATCATAATGATAGACGCAGGTGAGTATTCAAAGGGCGCGGTAGCCGCATCAGAACCGAATCGGTCACAGCCATTGAATGTTGGCTGTTATGGTGACAGACGCGCATTTCGATTTCTATCGGCATCGCATGGATACTGACTCGATAACCTCCCATCACCAATGTATCAAAGTAAAGAACGCTAAGAGGTTCCGCACTCAACAATGTATCATATAAAAATCAAGGTGGAAGACAGTCTTTGTGTGCACATTGAAGAACTTCCAGTTCACTGTTGTTTCTTTTTTCAAAACGTTCTTTATTGGACTTTCTTTTTATCAAGATAAGTCGATCGGATAAAATCCAGTAGCCGACACGTTTCGTCCCAAGGGGACTTCTTCAGGGTTCCACAGTATAAAAGCGAATTTCCAATGACAGGCTTTGTTTTTGATATAACTTAAGTCCTGTGGTCACACATTTTGTATAGTGTGTATCTCCATTAACGCGGCTCGGTAACTGGCAGTCCGTCAGTGCGTCTGCTTCCAAGTTTAAGTTGCCTGTCATTGGAAATTCGCTTTTATACTGTGGAGCCCTGAAGAAGTCCCCTTGGGACGAAACGCGTCGGCTACTGGATTTTATCTGATCGACTTATCTTGATAAAAAAGAAAGTCCAATAAAGAACGTTTTGAAAAAAAGAAATAACAGTGAACTGGAAGTTCTTCAATGTGCACATAAAGACCGTCTTCCACCTTGAATTTTATATGATACATTGTTGAGTGCGGAACCTTTTTGCGTTTTTGGGTGTTTGGAAGTTTTTCCAAGTTTAGGAGTAGAGAGGGGTGTACTCCTTGGTTTCCTGCACCACCATTTACCTCCCACACATTATATTCACAGGTGCGGACTGCTATTGCCTCAACCCTCAGCTCGCTATAAAAAAAAATGTATCAAAGTCACTCGCGGTCCGATGAAGAGTTTTTGAACATCGCGGTAGGCGTGTCGTTTGCAAGCAATGTAATGCATTGGACCGATTTGGATAATGCTACTGACGCGAACCTATAAAAAAAAATGTATCAAAGTCACTCGCGGTCCGATGAAGAGTTTTTGAACATCGCGGTAGGCGTGTCGTTTGCAAGCAATGTAATGCATTGGACCGATTTGGATAATGCTACTGACGCGAACCTATCACTTTTGCTGCATGGATTTGAGACCGCCTCTGCTGTTTAGATATGTCTGTTCCCTAGAGACTTCACTCACCTGCACTACCTGCATCATTCCTGCACCTCCCTATCTCTCTGCTGCTGTTACCACATCCTCTGGGAGCTAACTACCATGGCACGTACAGTGGACAGAGTCCCAGCTTTCAGTGAGGAGGAGAACCAGGCCCCGTTGGACACCCTCCTGCCACTGTACAGCCAGCTGTATGGCAAACCAGATGAGCAGGTGAGTGATGATCACACTGCGTTTTCATTGGACATGTGCAATCACCATGCTGTAATACCATTAGGAATCTCATTGGCAAGCATGTAAAATGTTATCTGTGAGTTTAAAAGTGTTTAGATAACTGTTGTGGGCAGGTACACTGCTGTAGACGTGTGTGTACTGGGGTGAACATCTTATCACTGTTCACATGGGACGGAGTCAGCATTGAACCCAGGACAACTGCACAGAATGCCATGTGCATAGCCCTTAGTCATTGTTGCCAAACTGAGCATTAACAGTGTGTACAGGTGTCTGACTCATAAACTTGTTGCATGTGCACTAAGGTTCTTTCACCATGTTATCCTTACAGGTCAACGCCCATGATAAGGCAACATTTGGAGGACCATCCCCAAAAAGGTGCGCTCCGTAGGGTTGGAGCTTCGGCATTTCCGTCATTGCTGCAAGAGGTGGCAGGACCTTCGTGGCTGGGCCAAGAAGATCGCTGAGGTCCAGCTGGGCCTGTCACATCCTGGCAAGAGGGGCGGGCACTGAACACTGACCCGCCAAATGCTCCGCATCCTAGCGGTGGTCTTCCCTGACCTGGATGGGCAGTTGAAAGCCAGACAGCAGCAAGGAGGGGGTGAGTATGTGCCTTTTCGCACACCTTTGTTAGACATGCATGTTACAGTACCTTAGCCTGCTGACCCTTTTCCAGGTTTTAAGTCAGCCAAACCCACTGATCAGTTTTGTAAGATGCATATGCAAGTGGATATTTTGATGCCCAGTTATGTCCCTTCATCAGGGAGATGTGAGTCAGTTATGTTCAGGGAAGTGACAGTAGTTCCATGCTCATGTGGTCACCACAAATCACAGAAACATGTGTATGGAGTTAACCTTCTGGAGTAATGCAAATGCCCAACATGTGCCAGAACATTGACTAATGTATGACCTGTTATCATTGTGGTTTCCACAAATGTGTGAGGCATGTTGCTATTGGAGCAAGCAAGTGTGAATAGGCCATGCTATACATACCTGCAGCAGGTGACATCAAGATTGAGGCATTGGTGAGTTTTGCTTGCTCATTGTCCCACTGTTATATCCCAGCCGTGCTGCTCAGTGTTATGAAATGTATCCCATGGGCCAATTACAGGTATGCTAACTCTGGTCATCTGTCACACTGGCCTGTCACATGATTGTGTGGAAGATTCCATTCTCTCCATTCAAAGTGAGTCTATGTGTCTGACTCTGTAACAGTGACAACACATGCCATTCACTGACAAACACAGGTGGGTACTGGTTGAAACATGGCTGAAAATGTGAGGTCTGATGTTGGATACACATTCACAACAGTTGCCATGTGTGTAAATGCAGTCGACTATACATACTTGGGGCTTTGTAAACCATGTGTATAATGCATCACTTCAATCCAAAAGTAGGGTTACTGTTCCTAATGAGACACAAGTAGTGTCTGTCAAGAAAAGAAAGAACAGTGGATATCTAGGTACTATACTATTCAACAGGAGACAGTCAAAGGTTATGTCTCTTGCTGCCCTCACACATCCCAAGGCATGTCATGCTTCATCACCAATGATTTAAAGTTTGAGAAGGAAGTCATTTGACCTGTGACATTAGAGCCAATGGTTCCCAATTTGATGACTAGGGATTGCAGAAAGGATACCATGTCTCAATGCAATTGTGTGAATCCTATTCCCATTGTGAGCTCTACACTTCCTTGCAGGAGATGAGACAGGAATTTCAGGACATGAGACCGTCAGGTGCAAAAGACAATACATCACCTGCTACACAGTGAAGTAGTCAACATTGTGTTCCTGGCAATTGATGTTGATACACCCAATGTTGCAGATAACCACATGTGTGAGGGAGCAATGGTTAACTTGCAGAATGACAAGTGCCATGTATGTAAATGTATGTAAAGGCGATAGCATGTATAAAAATGAGGTACGTTTTTGAGCTGTTAGGATTTGTGATGTCACCTATGTGTCAAGTACATACAGATGACTTATGTGAATCCTTTTCAATTTTATTCACAGCATCAGCACCTGCCACCAGAGGTGACAGTGCCACAGATGTAGGGGGAGCAGTTCACCAGTCTGGGTCCAGTGCCAAATGGAGGCATCCACTGGCGGGGAGGATGAGGGGAGCCACACTAAGGGCAAGTCTGCAACTCCACCAGCAACATCTGAGGACCAGTCAAGCTCCAGTGATGACTCCCTGCTGGTGGAGGACATAGGAAATGATTCTTCAACATCAGAGTCCACCACCACCACTCCCATCTCCATCCTCCCAGCTGCTCCCATCCCACTATCCGTGGCCGCTTCCGTGGCAGGGGAGCCATCTCCTTTGGGCCAGGCACCTCACCCCTGCTCCTGTCTTCCCTGCTGCCCTCAGTGTGGAGGCGATAGACATCCTGAAGTAGATCTCTGTGGGGCAGACATCAGTGCGGAATGTCCTCCATGCACATACCACTCTTTGGACACAAATGGTGTCATTCATGGAGAACATTCTCTCGGAAATGTCTGCCCTGCACAGATCCATTCAGGCACTGGCCTCCACACTGACAGCAGCAGTGTCCCAGCTGCAGCAGTCCCTCCCCCCTCCTACCTCTTCCCCATCCACAGTCCCAACTACCCTCCCTGACCCAAGTACACACAAACATACACATGAACACACCTCAAAAGCCACACGCAGCACACAAACACACAGACAAACCCACACACATGCACACTCAGGAGACAGACAGCACACTCACCACCAGGGACATACCACCAGACGACACACATGCATCCACAGATACTCTGCAGACCTCACAACCCTCTGCCTCCACAACACCTGCCCGTGCCTCACCTGTTCCCCCCTCTGCCCAGAAACTCTTCCTCAGAGACCTTGGCCTCTTCCCTGCCGACCCACCCAAACCCCATCACAAAATGATGAGGCAATCCACCGCCTGGCCCTGACATCTAAATCTGCCCCCCCGCTTGGAGAAGAAAAGGTAAAAAAAAAACCTGCAAATCACATCGGTCTCCCAAGCCCAAAACCCCTCCACCAACCCGGACTAGCCCAGCCAAGCACAGTACCTCCAACCAAATAAAATCACTCCCAAGAAGTCAGAGCCCCTCCCCACCCCTGTATATACAATTGAAGATTATACTATCCCCAAGAAGGTTAAACCAAGCCCCCTCCATTGTCTACTCCCACTACAGCTGCCCCCCCCTCAGTCTGAGCCTGCCACTGCAGTAGACCCACTGCCCCCTCAATTCGACACATCCACTGCAGTGGACCCAACCACCCCTCCTGATCCCATCCCTCCCAAAACCCAACCCACTCCTCCCTAGTTTTGTCCCTTTGGTGCCTGGCATGCCCCCTAGATGCCCCTCCCAGGGAGGTGTCCCTTTGCAGAAATTGTTAAGGCAACACTTGATGGGCACAACTCTTCTAGCCCCTGTGTCAGAGACTTTTGGACTGGCCATTGGCCTTTTGTCATTTCTTATCTTCTGTAATCATGCTGAATAAAGCAGGTTTAAAATTTTGTTTTCAGATTTCTGTATCCCCAATTTTGTTTATTAGTTAACTGTAAATCATGTGTAATTAGTAAAGTATACAATGATGTTAGTATGGCATGGATTGCATATGGTCCATGGAGTATGTGTACTTTGACAGTATGTAGTCTAGATTTTGGTGCCTTCATTTGCTGGGTTTCAATGTCAAGATTAGTTTTGGCTATGAATGTGACATGAAGTCACAAACCTTATAATTTTTTATTCACACTTCCACATAGTTCATGCTTTCAGATGTCAACATAGTGCAATTGTCTCAAAGTGCAACAGTTTAGGAGAAGCATGCTGCATATGTTTGTAATGTGCAGAAAGACACCTGTCTCATCAATACACCTGGGTACATATGGAGTTTGACTACATGGTAGTGACTTTTGACACACCCACATACACAAAGTAATGGTACAATACTTGTATGGGACTTGATAGTGGTGGATCCATGTCTGTGTCTTCTTTTTCTGCCACACATCATTCATAGTTGAGCTTATGATTTGTGTGTAGGTTGTCATTTGTGCATGACTGACAATGGTGTCCTTTAGAGCTATGCTTGATGCCGTTCCAGATCACACAGAGCTGAACTAGGGTGCTGTGATGTCTGTTGTATTGCCCTGTGCTACATGTGGTAAGACGAGTGGACAAAGAGTGCACAGAAGTGTTGTGGGTGCATCTGCCGTGCAGATGCCACTGGAGCCAGTGTCACATCCATGCTCTCAGTTGCCACGCAGGGGAGTATGTGGAATTTAGGTTGTGAGGCCTAGTTGCAGGTTTAGGTTTAGGTTTAGGGATTTATAGAGCGCAAGGCTACCCATAGGCATCCCAGCGCTAGTATGAAACAAGACAGGAAGATGTCCTGCACATTGGTTTAGGGGAACAGCCATGTTTTTAGTCTCTTTTTAAAGGTCATTTTGTTCTCAGGTGTGTTTAGCAAGGTTAATGTTGCATGTGCTAAGCTGGCTCAAACAAGTGTAGAGGTGAGAGTGACTGGTGTTTCCAACTTTGATATGAAGTGGAGACTCCTACGTTATGGGGCCAGGACAAATGCAGCTATTGTCAGAGAGTGTAAGGTATGGATTAAGTTAATGGGCAGTTCTTGTGTAGGCGATGTGAAGTAGCCAGATTGGCCCAATGTGAGTGGTTTTACATGCAGGAGTGTGAATTAGTGTATGCAAGCTTGTTGCACTGGTTTAATCCTGAACAAGGTATGGTAGGTATGGTTAGATGTGATAGGGGTATATCCAGCTAGACAAGGTCAGATTCTGGAAGGTGATGAGAGCTGTAGTCTGTGGCACTATTGTGACATATGACAGTAACATGGCATTTTCAGTGTGTGTGGGTAGTTGTCAATGTGCATAAGTCAATGGGGTTATTGGGCATGGCAGTCATATGTGGATGTGACAGGGCCACAGTGAGACATGGTTAAACCAGTCGTATGTGAAAAAGTTGATTAGTGTAGGTACAAGGTATACACCAGTTGTATAATTTAGGGTGCTGAACAGTGAAATGTGAGGTGTTGTATAGTTGATGTTTGTTATTTTTGCTTCTGTGTGCGCATGTGTTTTAGAAATGTCAATCTGTAGAACTTAAGCAGAGTAGGGTGGGTTTGTGGTGATATGTGAATGACTGGGGAGACATCCATTGAGCAGTGTAAGTATCTTGTTGTGATATGTGGTGATGTGTAAAGTGTGCATGTCAGAGTGGGTGCTAATGCTGTACGTTGTGATATGAGTGCAGTCCAAAACATTCTGAGGTTGCAACTGGTGATGAGCGTGGTCCTTTTGACATGTTACGTTTGACGTCTGTTGAGGAGGTGAAGTGTACAGTACATTGTGTACATGTCATGTATGTGAGAGTTGTTGTGTACATAGTGATGAAGAGTGGTGCAGTGCATGTAGGTGTGGATGTGAGAAGGGCAGCGCCAGTGTGAGATTGGACAGTTTGAGTACAAGGCTGTAGCTTGCGGGGCTGACATGTTTTTCCATCTAGCTGCGTCAGAGTGGGCTCATGACATGCTAGTGTGTATGATAGTTTTGAAAGTTTAGCATGTACTTTGAGGTGGATGTGAGAGGGGTCATAACTACACAAGTAGAGTTCATGTGGACCATGAGGTAATGTTGATATGTACATATGTGTCGATTTGGTGTATGTAAGTAGTCAAAAACAGTTGCCTGAGTAAATATGAAGATGTGGAATGTGTTGTCTACACAGCTTGCTGTCTGCCAATGGATGTTCATGACTGATTGTTTTAATAGCCGCTTTGAGTACACTGTCCTATGCAAGACCTATTGGCATCACTGGAAAAGTTGGCTCCACCTAGCCTTGCCTTGTCTGAGTTGTGTGTTGGCATATGTGGCGTTTCACCCTTTGTAGGTAGTTGTAGTCAGTTATTGGTCATTCATGCCCTTGGATACAGAGCTGGGATGGAGGTGGTGATTGCTAAATTTGCAATGTCATGATTCCGGAACGTTGGATGGCAGTCCATTCCTTAGAGGTATTCAGCCCCCTCAATGTTCTAAACTGGGAGGAGCCAGCCCATCATGGCTGCTCGGAGCCTGATGCTCCGTGTTGAACCTTCCCCTTGACTTCCCGAGCGGGCATCCCGCCGCGCTGTTTCCTCACCTAAAACAGCGTTTGTGCGACCGGAATGCGGGCTGATTTCAAGAAGATCCTTAGCGCCCTTCTCCGACCTGACATCTCGGAGAAATGAGCCTCGACGTCCCCGCCGACAAAAGGCTAAGATGGCGCCTGCCGAGCGGAGAGGTCTTTCCCAGTGCCTTGGTAGCTGCACCGTATGGCCACCAGTTAACGTGTTCGCCCATCTAGCAGTTACCCCTCCCTGGGTCCACCTCGTGAGCGGGGGGCTACTCACTGCGGGCAACTAACAGCAGGATGAGCGGGACACCTAGAGGGAACACCGAGTCCAACCGAGGTGAGATCTTCCTCTGTGCCGGTGGGAAAGGGGCACGCTACCTCGCCACTGAAGTTCTGGGCGATTTTAATCAATAGCGCTGATGCTGCCCGCAAATTGTGAGGAGTTTTTCATGGTGAGGCCGTTTTCATCTCCTCGATGATCTCCTCGAAAATATTGCCTGCCCCTAAAATGGCGGCTAAACAAGAACTATGCAGGACTATGCCTCTTAAGAAATGCGCCTGGTTCCAAAATGGCGCCTGCAGTAGATTGTGGTTAATTTAACTCTCGGTGTGGAAAAGGGTCCCTGGATGCCTGACCCCAACATGGCCACCAGTGGTGACTTTTTCTCCCCCTTGCTGAACTTTTACTTCCACAACCCTCCCAGGACTGTGCCCGACCTCAAGAGGACGACTGGAATTCTTTCGGACCATGGCTCCCCCCGCACTATTCTGACAATCCCTGATTACACTTGATCTCTTTCCTGACAGCGGAGTCCGAGCATTATATCCGAGGCCCGGTGGAGCTGCTCTGTTCAGCTAATGAGGAGATCAGCCTTGGTTCATTCCCTGACCGTCACCTGCCCAGCCGGACCTTGGGCGCAGTTTCTCCCTTCTCCCTGTCTCGCCCCCCCCCTCATCGTATTTCTACCTTTCTGTTTTTCCCTTGTCTCCTTTCTATCATTCTTTCTGACCGATGCCCGTTGGAGCTTCCTGAGAGCTATAGGGGAGACTGGCCTTGGATTACCTCCTCGGCCGTCACCTACCCATTCGGTCTTTGGGCTGACTTGCCCTTTGTCTCTTATTCTGTCTTCCTCCTCGTCCCCTCCCTTCTCACTTCCCCCCTCTCCTTTCCCTCTCTACCTGTCTCTCCTTCTCTCCCTTTAATGTGTCTCTTATATTTGATGTAACGTGTAATTGATATCATTGTTGTAACATTGTTGACCTTATGTAAAGCACTCTGATACCTACGGGTCTAGCCAGCGCTATATAAAACTGTTTAAATAAACAAATAAATGTTCAAGTCATGGATATGTGTTGTTGTGCCACCTGGGGTAAGACTACTCCAAAACCCATGCCCACACTTGCCAGTACACTAACATGCATTTTTATTGCAGACATTCTGACTTTGAATGGCTGAGGTATGGGGACACCAAAGGAGATGGAGTCATTGTGCTGAGGAAAACACATTCCACTGTAAGCAAACACATTTGACACTGGAAAGTACACCCAGTTCCATAAGTGTTTGCATTCTCTAATTTTTGATAGCTCTGATCTGGTTTTGCAAGGGTAGCCCTTGTGTATGTCCATGAGGGCTCCCATCGTGCCCATTAAATACTGCCCTAGGGCCTGATGATAATATGTATTTGTTGAAGGCCTCCTGGATATTTCCATGGATTTTTGGACAGTGTTTCAGTGCCAAATGTGGACAAAGCAGACTTTATTCAGCACATATCTTTCATCCTCACAAGATGTACCCATATCCCCTGGCTTGAGGATGACTATGTCAGTTGTGTTTGTGAGCCACCCCCCCAGCATCCTCACCCGCGCTGGCAGCTTATCTTACACAATGAGTGTGCACTAGACACACCAACACTGTTTGTGGATCCTACGTACTGAGACTCATGCGTACTCCTACTACTGTGCAGGACACAATCTGCACATTCAAAATGGGACTATTAATTTGTGGAACACACTACAGCCTGAGGAGCTAGAAGCTGATTTGCTGCAAATGAAATTGTCCAAAGATGACCGTAGAAACATACAGATTGGGAATTGTTTGCAGCAGCACCAGTCCACACATGGGGACTGTATCCTACATTGCTGTCTGCCCATGCTTCTTTCAAATCCAAGATGGATTTTGTCTGCAGATATTTCCCTGACAACTGTGACACAACCACTTCTGTGTTGTTGTATTTGGAGACACTGAAATCAGTACTGAGTGGCTGGGTCTGTGGAGATGTGTGTTGTCTGGGCCTATATCCTCTGGGCTTTACTGTACACAGACGCATCACAGTGTCATACTATTGTGAGTACATTGTAGTTCTGTTGCCCTGCAATGTTTCAGTGTGTGTTGTGGTGGACTCATGCATTTACTTTGTGATACATACGTATATGTGGTTATGGCAAATCCTGTTCCACTGCCAAATGTGTGTTTCCCCTAGTATTTAGCGTACTAACTGTACCTACCTGATGATGACATTCCCTCATTGTACATACACGACATGCTATGGACCCATGTTCGGATTGGGATCACAATGATTCACAGGCCCTCTGGAAGTACTTGGCACACAATCTGTGATCATCTCTTTTATTCTGGCCTCTGTGCTTTTACCTGTCAAGTGTTTTTTTAAATAAGGATATCTGCTGCTGATCAAGGGGGTGGTGTGTAGGTCAGACTGTCCGGATGTGACTTGATTCCCTGCAAGGCCCCTACACACAACACAAGCTCCCTGCACCTGCCATGACCTGAAAGTGATGGTCGTGTGTGGGAGATGACACTACCTCTGTCAAGGCACGTAAGGCAGTGCACCAAGGTGAGTATGCTCAAAAGGCTGTCCCCCAGCCTCAATTTACAGCACAGATGGTGAGCCGAGAAAATCCTGGCACCACATTGCAGTGGTGTGGTGGGGACTGTGTAAGTAAGTCAGTCTCTTGCTGTGGTTAACGATGGACCCAAAACCTTGGCCCACAGGTGCCCCTGGTACACCAGCTCATCGACCAATGCTCAGTTGGCAGCAGGGCCAATCCAAGGGTATGCTGAATACTTTCTGATTGGACCCAACACCCAGAGGGCTCTATGGGCTTTGGCCCCCCGTTGTGTGTGCCATCCCAGGCTGAGACAGCTTCCCCACACACACATACAGTCCTTGAGCTGCTGTAGGTGGCTGGTCTGTCTTGTTTGCGCAACAGCCCCCGGTATTTCACAGGTTTTTAAAGGGACCATTTAGTAGATGATGAGGCTGTGTTTGTTTTTTAACAGTTCCTAGCGCACTTGCAACTCCACTCTGCCCATTCCTCAAATTTGCAAGTTACTTTTGCTTCAACAGTATAGGAATGCATCATGGAAAATGGCCTTTGTGTTTGTTTATTTAGACATTCCTGCAGCATGTACTCCACCTGTAGGTATTGAGGCACTTTGCATGTGCACCAGTTACATTGTTCACGTACACATTGCTGGGGGTATTTGCCCCCCAACCCCAGATTGTCATCTACATGACTGTGGGTTTTGCCCCACAAACCCCAGATTATCATCTATATTAATGTGTGTTTTGCCCACCAAGCCCCAGATTTTCATCTACATGACTGGGGTTTGCCCCCCAAACCCCAGATTTTCATCTACATTAATGTGTATTTAGCCCCCCAAACTCCAGATTTTCATCTACATGACTGTGGGTTTAGCCCCACAAACCCCAGATTGTCATCTACATTAATGTGTGTTTTGCCCCCCAAACCCAGATTTTCATCTACATGACTGTGGGTTTTGCCCCCAAACCCCAGATTGTCATCTACATGACTGTGGGTTTTGCCCCCCAAACCCCAGATTGTCATCTACATTGTTTGTTTTTCCCCCCAAGCCCCAGATTTTCATCTACATGACTGGGGGTATTTTCCCCCCAAACCCCAGATTTGCTCAACATAGCTGTGGATATTTGCCCCACAACCCAAAATTTGCTTGTACATTGCTGGGGGTATTTGCCCCCCAAACTCCGGACTGGCACAACATAGCTGTGGCTATTTGCCCCACAACCCACAATTTGCCTGTTTATTGCTGGGGGTATTTGCCCCCCCAAACCCCAGATTGGCTCAACATAGCTGTGGCTATTTGCCCCACAACTCACAATTTGCCTGTACATTGCTGGGGGTATTTGCCCCCAAACCCCAGATTGGCTCAACATAGCTGTGGCTATTTGCCCCACAACCCACAATTTGCCTGTATGTTGCTGGGAGTATTGGCCCCCAGCCCCCCTTGTGTCTGAATTGCTGGAACTAATGCCCACCCCCAATTTGCCTCTACATTGCTACAAGTATTACCTCCCTCCCCCAATTTAACTGTAGTTTTGCACCTGCTTTCTCTTATGTTGCCTTTCGCGGTGTAGTTAGGTTATTGTGTTTGGGTGGGTGTCTGACTTACCGTCTGCGACGACCGCGTTGGTTGGGGTTGTAGTATTGCTCGTAGATGTAGAGTATAGTGATGAGGTATTCAGACAGAATATCGAGAGTGAAATGTCGACTTACACAATATCGAGTTGGAAATATCGTGACACAGAAATATCGACAGCAACAATATCGTGGTCAAGAATATTGAAATTGAGGTAAGAAATATAGTTTTCAAAAATATAGAAGTCATTAATATCGTTTGCAAAAATATAGGGGGATATTCTCAAGAGCGTGCGATAAACATCCCCAAAATAGGCTAACGCAATTTTTCATATCGCCGTCTATCGCGGGAAAATAACTCCGTGTCAACGTCGTATTCTCAACACGGCGGTAACATGCGATAGTTTCCCGATAACGCCTCAAATGTCCGCGACACAACTACCGCGACGGCGATAAAAAAGGAAACCCGAACGTGAAAAAAGTTGCAATGGGCCCAACTGCGAAAAAAATCCAGCGAAAAGCAGCGCCAGGCCCGCAAGTCCCACAAGTAAGGCAGGAAAAATCACTATAAAAACGGCAAAAATGAAATACAAATAAAACACAAACAACTGCAAAGCACCATGGAGGTAGCCGGAGCAAGCACAGAGGACAACCCGAACCCCACAAGCCCCACGGAGTACCAGCCTGGGACCTCGGGATCAGGGAAGGGCAAGGAGAAGAAGAAGAGGAAGACGCGGTTCAGTCCGCAGGAAAACAGGATCCTGATTACGGAGGTGACAGAACACCATCAACAACTGTTCGTCACCTCCACTGTGTCATTGGCAACAAAAAATGGAATATGGCAGTCCATCGTGGACAAGGTGAATGCAGTCGGAGTGCTGAGGAGGACAATGGAAGAGGTCAAAAGGCGCTGGAATGATGTGAAGCGCAAAACCAAGCTGAAACTCATCAACAACCGCAAAGCAGCAATGCAGACTGGTGGTGGGAGTCCTGCGCCACAGGAGGAGCTGGATGAGATGGAGGAAATGGTGTCCACAGTCATCAGTGTGGAGACGGTGGCAGGAGTCGCAGGACCAGACACTGCTCAACATGACCTGACACAACAGCAACAGGGTGAGTAACCACCAGGGGCTGGGGGGACGGGGGGAGATGGGCACAATGGCACACATGCACAAGTAAGTACAGCACATCTGTGGACAAACCATGCCCAAGAGTCACAACTCCGACCAAGAGCCCAATTTACCCAAGTCTGCAACAGCTCAGCACTGTAGAAGCACAGAAGTGAAAGGCACACCGCCTGAAAGGGATAAGGGCCAGCCAAATCAGAGCTGAAGGGGTAAATCACCCACAATGCAGCACACACACATTACACTCAGAGCACCTCAACATTTACAACAAAGTGGACCAAACTGCAACACTTTCACAACAGAACAGAGGACACAACTGCTGCCGCTTGTGTGTAGAAAATGGCCATTCGCATTTGGCATAGCAGGAAACTGTGAGCTGATAATGGACAAATACAACCTCACATCCGTGATTGTGGCGAAATGTCAACTGTCCAGCATTAAATATGCATCTCCACACAAACAGTCACAATGTACATTGACATGCAGTCTGTTTGTAAACTTGGCCAATGCGTCAACATACATGTGAACACAATGTCAAACTGCATCTCCCCTTCACATTGCAGAGGGAGAATCATCACCTCCCGCAGAGCAGACCGTACTCCTCATCACCGATGATGAAGAGGACCTACACACCATCGACCCCGATGCCCTCCAACAGCTCATGGACACCCTCAGCACTCCACCCCCAGGAGCAGGGCAGCCCAGCTGCATCGAGGAGAACCCACCCCCTGCACAGACCACACAGCAGGAAGCACCCACCACCACGGCCGTCTACCAGGATCCCCACGAGCAATACATGGCATTCCAATGCTGTGTGTCGCAGGGCCAGAAGGGGTTGGCAGAGCAGGTGCGGGTGGGACCTCATGGCAGCCAAACTAGATGCCATACGTGGGTGTCCAAGTCCCATCAGGGACCACCTACAGGCCCTAACGGACACCCACAGTCCGCTCCATTGTCTCCAACAATCCATGGCTGACATCGTCGGAGTCATGACTCGTAGACAAGAACAACTGTCTAGTCAGAGTGGCTCCAGCGATCTCAGCCATGAATTGGCCAACATGGGGAGGAACATGGAGAACATGGAGTGGATGCAGGCAGGAAGAATGGCTGCCACGGCTGCACACCAGCGAGATGTAGCAGGGATCTACCATGTCCTGCAGATCCTCATCATGGCAGTGCGGCCACAAGGCCTGGCGCAGATGAATGCTGCTGCCACTACTCCCTCCACATCACCGCCCCCTGATGTGTCAGTGCCTCACAGTGCGGCTGACAATCCACCTCCGGCCCCTGATGTGTCACTGCCACACAGTGCCGCAGACAAAATACCACCACCCACATGTAAGGCACATCACACATAGGAGGACGATGATGAGGATGAATCTGCCGTTGGGCTAAGTAGGAAGCGGTAGCATTCATCTCCGCCATATGGCCTCTTTCTGCTTGGTTCTGCCCTCTGCATCATGCCCAGGAATAACACCCTCCACTGTCCCCCTTAACACTCTGCGACACTCACCTTGGCCCCCGACATGGACTGCTACATTTGTTTAGGCAACAAATGACACAGAAATCAGACTGCGGACTGAACTCCCTCTCCTACGATGTACTTTTCCCTCCCCAAAGGACCCTGGCTGGCCCTCCACGGGGCAACATTGTAAAATAGCGTGTGCATGGCCAGGTACTGGTCCACCTTCACCACTCCACCGAATGTGATTAAGACATTCAAATTCACACAGATGAGTCATGTCCATGATCAAGCAAGTATGAAAGTATGGATGTACGTAGGGGCAGTGATTCCAAACAACGGTGCTCCCTGGGAACTGATTTCAATGTGCATGTATGTCCGTGACCCAGATAGGCAGTGAGATGACTGGGAATGTGTGAACTAGCTGTGGCCTCATTGCTCCAAAACAACAATCTCGCTATTTCCAAACTTAGCCCCACGTCAATGTATGAAATAGGGCTGTGTGTCACAAAGGCAAAGTCAAAGTTATGTGGAAGCCACAGCTCGGAGCAATGATTGGTTTGAGTGTGGAGTGCTTGGACTCCTGGGATGGTCGGTGCATAAGTGTGAAGGTCATACCATGCAAGTGAACTATGAGCAAGGACTCCTGTGTGTGGGGTGAATATATGTTGGTCTCTGGTTAGCGCTGTGCGTAGTGTGGGAGCTGTCAGCAGCTGCTATGGTATCGCTCAGAGGGTGCCGGGCGCATGCATTCCCAAGGTCGGAGGTGCAGATGTGCTACCGCCTTCTAGTTCAGACAGAGGGGCTGTCATCCACAATGTTAGTTTGTCATCTGCTTGCATTCTGGAAATGTGATGGGGATTGGGTGAGGGGGATGTCACAGCTTCGCCTTCCGGCATGGTTGAACCCTTACCAGCCATGTACGTGCCCTCACGGTCAGTATTGCATGCTCTGATGTAACAGTGTTGTTTTGCTGCAGTCTGACAGTGATGGGTGCAGGTAGCTGTGAGGAGGCAGTTGACCACTCACCTTGCACCTATTAGCTGGCACTGATCACTACTCTTGATGGATGACGTCCGTGTACACATGTGACCTGTACATGGCACATTTGACCAGGGGACACCTTGGTGTGTTCCACGCAAGGTGGACCTGCTGGCTTCTAGGCTGGTGTGCATCTCCCAATGTTGCTGAGGTGTCCACTGTGCCCACATCCCCCTTACGGCCATGTTGTTCATGTTGTGGGACTCGACACACAGGGTGTATATTTGCATCAGGCAGGTACATCTCTGACCACAAATGGCACCCTGTTGCTTTTCCTGAACACCAATGACGGCCTTCATGTCATGTTCATGTACACGTGGGACGCTGATGAGTGGCATGACGTACTACATGTGACACCCTGATATGGCATATCGAATACGTGATGCCCTAAACAGCCTCTCGGTACAGAGGTGACATACACACCAGCTCTTCTTGCAACATATGCAAATGTTAGCACTCAATGTTGAACTTACACCCGTCAGAGTAATGTGCTAATGCAGAGGACTGACATGCACACGGGGAATGTGTGTTGCTAAGATTTTATTTGAACATGCTGGTCATGTGGTCATCTTGTACTGTGCCATGATTGCTGTGGACAGTCACAATGTGACGTGCTCATGCGAAAAAATTGTTGATGATTGTGTTCCTTCGGGCTATTCCTGCTGCGGCTGCAGTGGGGTGTGGTCCACCTACATCATCTTCCTCATCATCGTCCGGTGCTTCTGGGACTTGGATCCATGGGGCATTGGTGCATACACATATGTTGTGCAATACACAACATGCAGTGATCATCTTGCACACTATTTCTGGGCTGTACAAGAGTCTTCCACAGGTGATGTCCAGGCACCTGAAACGTGATTTCAACACGCCAAATGTGCGTTCAACAATGCCCCTAGTGCGTTTGTGGGCCACATTGTACAGCCTCTGGGCTGGGGTGTTCGGGTCTCGGAGGGGTGTCATCATCCATGGGCAGAGTGCATATCCTTGATCACCTGTGAGAGGTAAGTGAGATTAGTGTTAACTGGTGGTTCTGCATGCTGTGTTGGCAGACATACAAGTTTCGTGGTGTGTGATTTGTGCGACCTTGGGATTCATGTTAGCCATGTATTGCTGCTTGCAAATGTGGTAGGACAATGTGTATTACGTAGCCTCACAGCTGCTCCTCCCTCCCACCGAGCCTATTTACTTGTGTGTGCTGCGCGGTTGCATCACTTGCACTCCTACGGCACACCATTGTCATGCCTGTCTGCGCATGTCCGCAGGACTGACAGCAAGACTGTAATGTTGGCCGTTGAAGGTGGGCGGCCACGTGTGTGTAGGCCTATGGTAAGGATAGGGCGGACACAGATGTGGAGTTCTGGCCTGGCTGAACTCGCGCTGATATTGAGGCTAGGCCTTCGGTTCAGGCTGCGACAATGTAGATACACACACAACAGTTGGCATGTATGAGCCGAGACCCCGAGCGGTCTCGCGCTCCTTTATTAATCCATTCGGGTGAGGCCGCCCTCCTGGTGCATGCTACATTGCAACATTGTCGATTACAGGCCGGGTGGCGCAGACACTACTACCGAGACACATGCCATAGTCACTTTTGTGGCCAGGCCGGAACTGAACCACGCCCAGAGCCCAGAACTGAACCACGCCCAGAGCCCCGGGCCATTTCTCCGCACTCCTCACACGCGTGCGCCGCGGCACTGGGATGTCGTGCACTTCGGAGTACGTCTCCAGACGATCTACCCAGGCTTACCGGTGGCCTGCCTGGGACGGGGGTGGCCCCGTGACTGTGAAGGGCTCCAGTGGCGTTACCGAGGACATGCTGTTGGCTACTGGAGGCGGACTTGTGGGGTAGCCCCTCGGGACAATGACTTGCAGTGCACTGAGTTCGGCCCACCGGAAGAGCTGAGCGGGTGTGCAGCCTGCGATGATGCAGCAGGCCTGGTGGCTGGACGGTGACTTGTGGCGCACTGAGTTAGTCGCACCTGAGGCCCTGCGTCCGGCACGGGCCAACCGCCACATGGCGATGACTTGCGGTGCACTGAGGTAGGCCCACTGGAAGAGCTGAGCGGGTGTGCATCATGCTATAATGCTGGAGGCTGGACGGTGACTTGTGGTGCACTGAGTTCAGCCCACCGGAAGAGCTGAGCGGGTGTGCAGCCTGCGATGATGCAGCAGGCCTGGAGGGGCGGACTGGAAAGGATGTGTCTGTTACTTGCTGTACCGCAGTGTGGTCAGAAGGCAGCAGTAGCCAACTTGCAACTCCGCGGTGCGGTGCCGCTGGGTGCGCTGGGGGCCTGTTGTGCAGAATCCAGCGATCGGATGAGGAGGCTGCCAAGCTCGCGGAGCCCGGCCTTGGAGATTGCACCGGCATGTGGTGGGCCCTCTTGAAGAGACGCCTCGTGGCAGGGTGAGGGACGCCGCCCTGGCAGACACGCCACTGCAGGCGATGACGAGATGTGTGCCGGGTGGCGTGGGACGTAGCCACCTCGTCACCGGTGTGACTTTGCCCATTGTAGGTGGTCGGCCACGTGTGTGTAGGCCTATGGTCAGGATATGGCGGATACAGAGCCACCCGCAGTAGTTACTTCGGTGGCTGTCCCGGAGGTGAACCACTCCCTGAGCCCCGGCCTATTTATTCACTCCCCTACGCTGGACTGGCATGTGCCGGCCCTGCCCACTATGCTTACGCTTACAGGGGGGCTGACATGGCTACTTGTCCAAGGTGTTCCCCACTGCCTGTGATGACATGGTTGTGTCCACTGTCCACGACACTACAGACTCCAGCAGTATGTGTCCACATGGACATGTCTGTGCTCTGCATACTCAAGACTGTCCAGCACATCACCGCTAACCCTGGGCGAAGTACTACGCTACGCTCGCGTAGTTTGCGAAGTTTGCGCTACTTCGCACTATGCGAATTGCACGTAGCACAGTGCAAACACGCGTAGCGTAGCGGTCATTTTTTGCTTGCTCGCGGTCCTCAACGTCAAGTTGGCGACCGCGAGCAAGCAAAATGACATCCCGGCGAGACTTTTTCCTCGTTCGCGATCAGCAACATCAAGTTGCCGATCGCGAGCATGGAAAATAAACCTCCCGGCGAGATTCTCAACGCGGGGAGGTCAGGTTTCTCATTGCGAGTGGTCGCGTATGCTCGCGACCGCTCGCAATGAGAAACTACCAGTCCGCGTTGAGAAAGCTGCCGCTCGAGTAGAAATCTACTCGAGCGGCAGAAAACGACCGCTTGCACTGTGCAAGATGCGGTTTGCACTGATTGCACAGTGCGGACAAGCATCCGGCACTGTGCAATCAGTGCGAACAGCATTTTGCACAGTGCACTGCGCAGTTCACGTAGCTACGCGTAGCTCGCGTAGTGCGAAGTGCACTTCGCGTAGCTACGCGTAGCGCTACTACGCGAACTACGCCCAGGGTTAATCACCGCCACACTTGGCATTGTGTACATTGTTATTCATATGTCCATTGCCTCCTTCGCACCATCGTGGTTCCCACCTCTCCAAACATTCTGCAAATGTGTGGCAGAGGGGCTATGCCTTAGTGTATGGTTTGTCCACATTTCTGGCCCCTCTTACCACGGTTACTTGTGTCGTCGTGTCTGGCAGGTGTGCATGTTGGTTGGCATGTTGAATGTGATTTTGTTACGTGTCCATTCCCACAGTTGTGCGTTGTGTGATTGTGGAATTGAGGTGTGTGGTGTGTTCCGTTGGTACTTACCAACGAGCAGTCCATTTCCATAGGTGCCATCCTGAAAGCGCTCTTTGATGATGGACTGTCGGAAGATGTATGAATCATGCACACTGCCTGGGAAGTTGGCGACGACATTGGTGAATAGTCCCCGGTGGTCCACTATTGCCTGCACATTGATGGAATGCGTGTGCTTCCTGTTGCGGTAATTGTGTGCAGTGTCAGCAGGGGGCACAAGTAGGACATGTGTGCAGTCGATTGCCCCAACACGTGCGGGAATCCAGCTATGGCGTAAAAGCCTTGCTTGGTCTCCATCTGTTCCTGCGCAGTGTGGGGGAAGTGAAGGTGCTGGGGTATGAAACTGATGATGGCATCCAGGACAGGTGTGAGGAACTTTGATAGGGCTGGCTGTGAGACTCCTCCGACTCTGGCAGTTGTTGGTTGGAGGGTACCAGAGGCCAACAGGTGCAGCACAGCCAGCAGCTTTGTCTGCGGAGGGATGTTGGTTGTCCGCTGTGTTGGTACCGTCAGCCTGTGGGCAATGTGGGTCATGATGCGGAGGATGGTTGTCCTTTTGAGCATGTAGTGGGCAATGACATCCTCTGGCGTTAAGTCTGTGAGGCTGATGCGTTTTCGGAAGGTCCGCTGTCTTGTTCTGCGCTACCTCAGTGGTGGTCCGGGGGGGGTGGTCCTGGGGGTGGGGGTGGTGGCGGTGGGGGTGGTGGCGGTGGGGGTTGTGGCCCTCTTGGGTCTCCAAGCTGCATGATTAGTAGCTCCATGGCATCTGTTGGTCTTCAGATGTGGCTCTGGCCTGGGCTCCCTTTGTACTGCAGGCTTTCATCCTACTTAAGACCAGTAAAAAGTAGGTGTTAAGTCCCTGCTGCTAACGCGCCTTATCGCCTGTTTTTGTCCGGCATCGCAGATCTGGCTGGTCGTTGAGAATATCGCGAAGTGGTGTTTTCGTGTGTTTTTGAACGGAACACCTACTCTGCATATCATTAGCGTTAATTGTCGCTCTCATCCGTGGCGATGTGTTTTGCAGCAGCTATCGCAGGAAAACTGGCGATGTCGGCAGTTTGCACCAGCTTGTGAATAGGGCAATAAGTCTATCGCCACTTTTGCGGCGCTAAAGTGCCGATAAATCAGCGATGACTTCTTGAGAATATGCCCCATAGTTGTTTAAAATATCGATTTTTAAATTAGTGTTATGTATTTTAGTTTATATTTTAAATGTATGTAATGTATGTTTTTTTGTAGAAGTATTGTTTATGTTTTTTAATATATGTGTTAAATATTTAGTAATTATCAATTTTATTTTAAGTAAATTTTGCGTTTTTTAGTTCCATAGCGGGTTGTGGGTTTATAGGGGAGTAGGGTGGGAAGTAATTTAATTATAATAAATTATTAATTGGTTGTTCATTAAAATTCATTAATTAATTGGCAATTTATTATGGTAATAATGTAATTTGTTTTAGGTGGCGGTTGAGGGGTTTATAGGGGTAAAGGGTAGGAAGTAATTTATTTGTAATTAATTATTAATTAGTTCTTAATTAATGTTAATTAATTAATTGGTAATTAATTATGGTAATTGTGTAATTTGTTTTAGGTGTGGGGTTTATAGGGGTAAAGGGTAGAAGTAATTTTTGATTAATTAATAATTAGTTGTTAATTTATATTATTTAATTGATTGAAAATGTATTAAGGAAATTGTGTAATTAATTTTAGGTGCTGGTTGTGGGATTTATAGGGGTAAAGGGTGGGAACTAATTTATGTTTAATTAATTAATAATTGGTTGTTAATTTATATTAATTAATTTATTGTAAAATAATTATGAGAATTGTGTAATTAATTTTAGGTGCGGGTTGTGGGGTGTATAGGGGTAAAGGGTGGGAAGTAATTTATGTTTAATTAATTAATAATTAGTTGTTAATTAATATTAATTAATTAATTGAAAATTAAATATGGAAATTGTATGATTAATTTTAGGTGTGGGTTGTGGGGTTTGTAGGGGTAAAGGGTGGGAAGTAATTTATGTTTAATTAATTAATTTATAATTAGTTTATCATTAATATTAATTAATTAATTGATATCTAATTAGTGTATTTGTTTATATTTTTTGTGTGTGGGTTTTACTGTTATAGGGGTACAGTGTGGGGAGTAAATTAATTTTACTTACTTTATAATTAGTTGGTAAATACTATGGGGCAGATTTACAAGCCCCTTGCGACACTTTTGCTTCACTTTTCCCATGTTAAAAGTGACGCAAAAGTGGCGCAAGGGGCTTGTAAATCTGCCCCTATTAGTTTTTTAATTGAAAATAAGTTTTAATTGTGTCATTAATTTTTTTACAGTTCAGTTTAATTTTAGCTGTGGGTTGTGGGGATTATAGCTGTGAAGTGTGGGGAGTCAATTAATTTTAATGAGTTTTAATTTGTTTTTTAATTAATAATATTTCTTTAATTGGGAATTAAGTATGTTAATGAAGGAAATACATTTAAATTTATTTTTAGCTATGGGTTGTGAACTGTGTGGTGTTATAGGGTAGGAAATAAAAAAGGTACATTTATGTAATAATTAATGTTTTTGATTCTAAATCATTTCTAATTAAAAATATTTGTTTGGAAATTAATTTTTATTTTATTTAATATAATATTTGTAGGTATTTGTTATAAGTTTTTAACATTATAATATGTTTTTTAAATGATTTTTAATATTAAATATATTTGTATTTAAATTTCTAACATATTTATATATTTTTTAATTTATTTGGATTTTTTAAAATATTTGTGTTGTTAATATTTTGTTTGTTTTTAATTTTGAACTGACTGGAGTGAGAATATTAATTGTTACCCAACACTTTCCCTACTGTTGCACTGACTGGTGTGGGAATAGTAATTGTTACCCCTCCGCTTTCCAACACTTTTCCTACTGTTGCACTCACTGGAGTGGGAATAGTAGTTTTTACCTCTCCGCTATCCAACACTTTCCTTACTGTTACACTGAGTAGTGTGGGAATAGTCATTTTTACCCCTCCTCTATCCAACATTTTCCCTACAGTTGCACTCATTGGACTGGGAATAGTAAATTGTATCCCGCCACTATCCAACACTTACCTTACTGGTGCACTCACTGCAGTGGGAATAGTAAATGTTATCTCTCCGTTATCCAACACTTTTCCTACTGTTGCACTCACTGTAGTGGGAATGGTAATTTTTACCCCTCCACTATCCAACACTTTCCCTACTGTTGCACTTAGTGGTGTGGGAACAGTAATTGTTACCCCTCCACTATCCAACACTTTTCCTGCTGTTGCACTCACTGGAGTGGGAATAGTACTTTTTACCTCTCCGCTATCCAACACTTTCCCTACTATTGCACTCATTGGAGTGGGAATAGTAATTTTTACCCCTCCGCCATCCTACACTTTCCTTATTGCTACACTGACTGGTGTGGGAATAGTAATTTTTACCCCTCCGCTATCCAACACTTTCTCTACTGTTGCACTCACTGCAGTGGGAATAGTAATTTTTACCCCTCCGCTATCCAACACTTTCCCTACTGTTGCAGTGAGTGGTGTGGGAATAGTAATTTTTACCCCTCTGCTATCCAACACTTCTCTTACTGTTGCACTCACTGGAGTGGGAATAGTAATTTTTGCCTCTCTGCTATCCAACACTTTCCCTACTGTTGCACTCACTGGAGTGGGCATAGTAATTTTTACCCCTCTGCCTTCCAACAGTTTCCTTACTGTTACACTCACTGGAGTGGGAATAGTAATTTTTACCCCTCCGCTATTCAACACTTTCCCTACTGTTGCACTGACTGGTGTGGGAATAGTAATTTTTACCCCTCCGCTATCCAACACTTTTCTTACTGTTGCACTCACTGGAGTGGGAATAATTATTTTTTCCCCTCCGCTATCTCTCACTTTTCCTACTGTTGCACTCACTGGAGTGGGAATAGTAAATTTTACCCCTCCGCTATCCAGCACTTTCCCTACTTTCGCACTCAATGTAGTGGGAATAGTAATTTTACCCCTCCGCTATCAAACACTTTCCCTACTGTTACAATTAGTGGTATGGGAATAGTAATTTTTACCCCTCCCCATTCCAACACTTTCCTTATTGTTACACTGACTGGTGTGGGAATAGTAATTTTTACCCCTCGGCTATCCAACACTTTCCCTACTGTTGCACTGATTGGAGTGGGAATAGTAAATTTTATCCTGCCACTATCCAACACTTTCCCTACTGTTGCACTCACTGGAGTGGGAATAGCAATTTCTACCCCTCCGCTATCCAACACTTTCCCTACTGTTGCACTGACTGTTGTGGGAATAGTAATTGTTACCCCTCCACTATCCAACACTTTTCCTACTGTTGCACTCACTGGAGTGGGAATAGTAATTTTTACCTCTCCTCTATCCAACACTTACTCTACTGTTGCACTGATTGGAGTGGGAATAGTAAATTTTATCCCACCACTATACAACACTTTCCCTACTGTTGCACTCACTGGAGTGGGAATAGTAATTTTTACCCCTCCGCTATCCAACGCTTTCCCTACTGTTGCACTGACTGGTGTGGGAATTGTAATTTTTACCCCTCCGCTATCCAACACTTTCCCTACTGTTACACTCACCGGAGTGGGAATAGTAATTTTTACCCCTCTGCTATCCAACACTTTCCCTACTGTTGCACTCACTGGAGTGGGAATAATAATTTTTACCCTTCCGCTATCCAACACTTTCCCTACTGTTACACTCACTGGAGTGGGAATATTTATTTTTACCTCTCCGCTATCCAACACTTTCCCTACTGTTGCACTCATTGGAGTGTGAATAGTGATTTTTACATCTCTGCCTTCCGACAGTTTCCTTACTGTTACACTCACTGGAGTTGAAATAGTAATTGTTACCCCTCTGCTATCCAACACTTTCCCTACTGAGGTACTCACTGGTGTGGGAATAGTACTTTTTACCTCTCTGCTATCCAACACTTTCCCTACTGTTGCACTCACTGGAGTGGGAATAGTAATTTTTACCCCTCCGCTAACCAACAATTTCCCTACTGTTGCAATCATTGGAGTGGGAATAGTAATGTATACCCCTCAGCTATCCAACACTTTCACTACTGTTACAATTAATGGAGTGGGAATAGTAATTTTTACCCCTCCGCCATCCAACAGTTTCCTTATTGTTACACTGACTGGTGTGGGAATAGTAATTTTTACCCCTCCGCTATCCAACTCTTTTCCTACTGTTGCACTCACTGGAGTGGGACTAGTACATTTTACCCCTCCGCTGTCCAGCACTTTCCCTACTTTTGCACACAATGGAGTGGGAACAGTAATTTTTACCCCTCCGCTATCCAACACTTTCCAATCTGTTACAATTAGTGGTATGGGAAAAGTAATTTTTACCCCTCCCCTATCCAACACTTTCCTTATTGTTATACTGACTGGTGTGGGAATAATAATTTTTACCCCTCCGCTATCCAACACTTTCCCTACTGTTGCAATGATTGTTGTGGGAATAGTCAATTTTATCCCGCCACTATCCAATACTTTCCCTACTGTTGCACTCACTGGAGTAGGAATAGTTATTTTTACCCCTCCGCTACACAACACTTTCCCTACTGTTTCATTGACTGGTGTGGGAATAGTAATTGTTACCCCTCCACTATCCAACACTTTTCCTACTGTTTCACTCACTGGAGTGGGAATAGTAATTTTTACCCCTCCACTATCCAACACTTTCCCTACTATTGCACTCATTGGAGTGGGAATACTAATTTATACTCCTCCGCTATCTAACACTTTCCCTACTTTTGCACTCACTGGAGTGTGAATAGTAATTTTTACACCTCTGCCTTCCGACAGTTTCCTTACTGTTACACTCACTGGAGTTGGAATAGTAATTTTTACCCCTCCGCTATCCAACACTTTCCCTACTGAGGTACTCACTGGTGTGGGAATAGTACTTTTTACCTCTCCGCTATCCAACACTTTCCCTACTGTTGCACTCACTGGAGTGGGAATAGTAATTTTTACCCCTCCGCTAACCCACACTTTCCCTACTGTTGCAATCATTGGAGTGGGAATAGTAATTTTTACACCTCTGCCTTCCGACAGTTTCCTTACTGTTACACTCACTGGAGTTGGAATAGTAATTTTTACCCCTCCGCTATCCAACACTTTCCCTACTGAGGTACTCACTGGCGTGGGAATAGTACTTTTTACCTCTCCGCTATCCAACACTTTCCCTACTGTTGCACTCACTGGAGTGGGAATAGTAATTTTTACCCCTCCGCTAACCAACACTTTCCCTACTGTTGCAATCATTGGAGTGGGAATAGTAATTTATACCCCTCCGCTATCCAACTCTTTTCCTACTGTTGCACTCACTGGAGTGGGACTAGTAAATTTTACCCCTCCGCTATCCAGCACTTTCCCTACTTTTGCACACAATGGAGTGGGAATAGTAATTTTTACCCATCCGCTATCCAACACTTTCCAATCTGTTACAATTAGTGGTATGGGAAAAGTAATTTTTACCCCTCCCCTATCCAACACTTTCCTTATTGTTATACTGACTGGTGTGGGAATAATAATTTTTACCCCTCCGCTATCCAACACTTTCCCTACTGTTGCAATGATTGGAGTGGGAATAGTCAATTTTATCCCGCCACTATCCAATACTTTCCCTACTGTTGCACTCACTGAAGTGGGAAAAGTAATTTTTACCCCTCCACTACACAACACTTTATCTAGTGTTGCACTGACTGGTGTGGGAATAGTAATTGCTACCCCTCCACTATCCAACACTTTTCCTACTGTTGCACTCACTGGAGTGGGAATAGTAATTGTTACCTCTCCGCTATCCAACACTTTCCCTACTGTTGCACTCACTGGAGTGGGAATAGTAATTTTTACCCCTCCGCTATCCAACACTTTCCCTACTATTGCACTCATTGGAGTGGGAATACTAATTTATATTCCTCAGCTATCCAACACTTTCCCTACTGTTACAGTTATTGGAGTGGGAATAGTAATTTTTACCCCTCCGCCATCCTATACTTTCCTTATTGCTACACTGACTGGTGTGGGAATAGTAATTTTTACCCCTCCGCTATCCAACACTTTCCCTAGTGTTGCACTCACTGGAGTGGAAATAGTAATGTTTACCTCTCTGCTATCCAACACTTTACCTACTGTTACACTCACTGGAGTGGGAATAGTAATTTTACCTCTCCGCTATCCAACACTTTCCCTACTGTTGCACTCACTGGAGTGGGACTAGTAAATTTTACCCCTCTGCTATCCATCACTTTCCCTACCTTTGCACTCAATGTAGTGGGAATAGTAATTTTTACCCCTCCGCTATCAAACACTTGCCCTACTGTTACAATTAGTGGTATGGGAATAGTAATTTTTACCCCTCCCCTATCCAACACTTTCCTTATTGTTACACTGACTGGTGTGGGAATAGTAAATTTTACCCTCCGCTATCCAACACTTTCCCTACTGTTGCACTGATTAGAGTGGGAATAGTAAATTTTATCCTGCCACTATCCAACACTTTCCCTACTGTTGCACTCACTGGAGTGGGAATAGTAGTTTTTACCCCTCCGCTATCCAACACTTTCCCTACTGTTACACTGACAGGTGTGGGAATAGTAATTGTTACCCCTCCACTATCCAACACTTTTCCTACTGTTGCACTCACTGGAGTGGGAATAGTAATTTTTACCTCTCCGCTATCCAACACTTTCCCTACTGTTGCACTCACTGGAGTGGGAATAGTAATTTTTACCCCTCCGCTATCCAACACTTTCCCTAGTGTTGCACTCACTGGATTGGGAATAATAATTTTCACCCTTCCGCTATCCAACACTTTCCCTACTGTTACACTCACTGGAGTGCGAATATTTATTTTTACCTCTCCGCTATCCAACACTTTCCCTACTGTTGCACTCACTGGAGTGGGAATAGTAATGTTTACCTCTCCGCTATTCAACACTTTCCCTACTGTTGCACTCACTGGAGAGGGAATAATAATTTTTACCCCTCCGCTATCCAACACTTTCCCTACTGTTGCACTCACTGGAGTGGGAAGAGTAATTTTTACCCTTCCGCTATCCAACACTTTCCCTACTGTTGCACTGATTGGAGTGGGAATAGTACATTTTATCCCGCCACTATCAAACACTTTCCCTACTGTTGCACTGACTGGAGTGGGAATAGTAATTTTTACCCCTCCACTACCCAACACTTTTCCTACTGTTGCACTCACTGGAGTGGGAATAGTAATTTCTACCTCTCCTCTATCCAACCCTTTTCCTACTGTTGCACTCACTTGATGGGAATAGTCATTTTTACCCCTCTGCTATCCAACAATTTCCCTTCTGTTGCACTCACTGGAGTGGGAACAGTAATTTTTACACTTCCGCTATCCAACTTATTTCCTACTGTTACACTCACTGGAGTGGGAATAGTAATTTTACCCCTCTGCTATCAAACACTTTCCTTACTGTTACAATTAGTGGTATGGGAATAGTAATTTTTACCCCTCCCCTATCCAACACTTTCCTCATTGTTACACTGACTGGTGAGGGAATAGTAATTTTTATCCCTCCGCCATCCAACACTTACCCTACTATTGCACTGATAGGAGTGGGAATAGTAAACATTTTCCCGCCACTATCGAACACTTTCCCTACTGTTGAACTCACTGGAGTGGGAATAGTAATTTTTACCCCTCCGCTATCCAACACTTTCCCTACTATTGCACTCATTGGAGTGGGAATACTAATTTATATTCCTCAGCTATCCAACACTTTCCCTACTGTTACAATTATTGGAGTGGGAATAGTAATTTTTACCCCTCCGCCATCCTATACTTTCCTTATTGCTACACTGACTGGTGTGGGAATAGTAATTTTTACCCCTCCGCTATCCAACACTTTCCCTAGTGTTGCACTCACTGGAGTGGAAATAGTAATGTTTACCTCTCTGCTATCCAACACTTTACCTACTGTTACACTCACTGGAGTGGGAATAGTAATTTTTACCTCTCCGCTATCCAACACTTTCCCTACTGTTGCACTCACTGGAGTGGGACTAGTAAATTTTACCCCTCTGCTATCCAGCACTTTCCCTACCTTTGCACTCAATGTAGTGGGAATAGTAATTTTACCCCTCCGCTATCAAACACTTGCCCTACTGTTACAATTAGTGGTATGGGAATAGTAATTTTTACCCCTCCCCTATCCAACACTTTCCTTATTGTTACACTGACTGGTGTGGGAATAGTAAATTTTACCCCTCCGCTATCCAACACTTTCCCTACTGTTGCACTGATTAGAGTGGGAATAGTAAATTTTATCCTGCCACTATCCAACACTTTCCCTACTGTTGCACTCACTGGAGTGGGAATAGTAGTTTTTACCCCTCCGCTATCCAACACTTTCCCTACTGTTGCACTGACAGGTGTGGGAATAGTAATTGTTACCCCTCCACTATCCAACACTTTTCCTACTGTTGCACTCACTGGAGTGGGAATAGTAATTTTTACCTCTCCGCTATCCAATACTTTCCCTACTGTTGCACTCACTGGAGTGGGAATAGTAATTTTTACCCCTCCGCTATCCAACACTTTCCCTACTGTTAGACTCACTGGATTGGGAATAATAATTTTCACCCTTCCGCTATCCAACACTTTCCCTACTGTTACACTCACTGGAGTGCGAATATTTATTTTTACCTCTCCGCTATCCAACACTTTCCCTACTGTTGCACTCACTGGAGTGGGAATACTAATTTATATTCCTCAGCTATCCAACACTTTCCCTACTGTTACAATTATTGGAGTGGGAATAGTAATTTTTACCCCTCCGCCATCCTATACTTTCCTTATTGCTACACTGACTGGTGTGGGAATAGTAATTTTTACTCCTCCGCTATCCAACACTTTCCCTAGTGTTGCACTCACTGGAGTGGAAATAGTAATGTTTACCTCTCTGCTATCCAACACTTTACCTACTGTTACACTCACTGGAGTGGGAATAGTAATTTTTACCTCTCCGCTATCCAACACTTTCCCTACTGTTGCACTCACTGGAGTGGGACTAGTAAATTTTACCCCTCTGCTATCCAGCACTTTCCCTACCTTTGCACTCAATGTAGTGGGAATAGTAATTTTTACCCCTCCGCTATCAAACACTTGCCCTACTGTTACAATTAGTGGTAGGGGAATAGTAATTTTTACCCCTCCCCTATCCAACACTTTCCTTATTGTTACACTGACTGGTGTGGGAATAGTAAATTTTACCCCTCCGCTATCCAACACTTTCCCTACTGTTGCACTGATTAGAGTGGGAATAGTAAATTTTATCCTGCCACTATCCAACACTTTCCCTACTGTTGCACTCACTGGAGTGGGAATAGTAGTTTTACCCCTCCGCTATCCAACACTTTCCCTACTGTTACACTGACAGGTGTGGGAATAGTAATTGTTACCCCTCCACTATCCAACACTTTTCCTACTGTTGCACTCACTGGAGTGGGAATAGTAATTTTTACCTCTCCGCTATCCAACACTTTCCCTACTGTTGCACTCACTGGAGTGGGAATAGTAATTTTTACCCCTCCGCTATCCAACACTTTCCCTACTGTTGCACTCACTGGATTGGGAATAATAATTTTCACCCTTCCGCTATCCAACACTTTCCCTACTGTTACACTCACTGGAGTGCGAATATTTATTTTTACCTCTCCGCTATCCAACACTTTCCCTACTGTTGCACTCACTGGAGTGGGAATAGTAATGTTTACCTCTCCGCTATTCAACACTTTCCCTACTGTTGCACTCACTGGAGAGGGAATAATAATTTTTACCCCTCCGCTATCCAACACTTTCCCTACTGTTGCACTCACTGGAGTGGGAAGAGTAATTTTTACCCTTCCGCTATCCAACACTTTCCCTACTGTTGCACTGATTGGAGTGGGAATAGTACATTTTATCCCGCCACTATCAAACACTTTCCCTACTGTTGCACTGACTGGAGTGGGAATAGTAATTTTTACCCCTCCACTACCCAACACTTTTCCTACTGTTGCACTCACTGGAGTGGGAATAGTAATTTCTACCTCTCCTCTATCCAACCCTTTTCCTACTGTTGCACTCACTTGATGGGAATAGTCATTTTTACCCCTCTGCTATCCAACAATTTCCCTTCTGTTGCACTCACTGGAGTGGGAACAGTAATTTTTACCCTTCGCTATCCAACTTATTTCCTACTGTTACACTCACTGGAGTGGGAATAGTAATTTTTACCCCTCTGCTATCAAACACTTTCCTTACTGTTACAATTAGTGGTATGGGAATAGTAATTTTTACCCCTCCCCTATCCAACACTTTCCTCATTGTTACACTGACTGGTGAGGGAATAGTAATTTTTATCCCTCCGCTATCCAACACTTACCCTACTATTGCACTGATAGGAGTGGGAATAGTAAACATTTTCCCGCCACTATCGAACACTTTCCCTACTGTTGATCTCACTGGAGTGGGAATAGTAATTTTTACCCCTCCGCTATCCAACACTTTCCCTACTATTGCACTCATTGGAGTGGAATACTAATTTATATTCCTCAGCTATCCAACACTTTCCCTACTGTTACAATTATTGGAGTGGGAATAGTAATTTTTACCCCTCCGCCATCCTATACTTTCCTTATTGCTACACTGACTGGTGTGGGAATAGTAATTTTTACCCCTCCGCTATCCAACACTTTCCCTAGTGTTGCACTCACTGGAGTGGAAATAGTAATGTTTACCTCTCTGCTATCCAACACTTTACCTACTGTTACACTCACTGGAGTGGGAATAGTAATTTTTACCTCTCCGCTATCCAACACTTTCCCTACTGTTGCACTCACTGGAGTGGGACTAGTAAATTTTACCCCTCTGCTATCCAGCACTTTCCCTACCTTTGCACTCAATGTAGTGGGAATAGTAATTTTTACCCCTCCGCTATCAAACACTTGCCCTACTGTTACAATTAGTGGTAGGGGAATAGTAATTTTACCCCTCCCCTATCCAACACTTTCCTTATTGTTACACTGACTGGTGTGGGAATAGTAAATTTTACCCCTCCGCTATCCAACACTTTCCCTACTGTTGCACTGATTAGAGTGGGAATAGTAAATTTTATCCTGCCACTATCCAACACTTTCCCTACTGTTGCACTCACTGGAGTGGGAATAGTAGTTTTTACCCCTCCGCTATCCAACACTTTCCCTACTGTTGCACTGACAGGTGTGGGAATAGTAATTGTTACCCCTCCACTATCCAACACTTTTCCTACTGTTGCACTCACTGGAGTGGGAATAGTAATTTTTACCTCTCCGCTATCCAACACTTTCCCTACTGTTGCACTCACTGGAGTGGGAATAGTAATTTTTACCCCTCCGCTATCCAACACTTTCCCTACTGTTAGACTCACTGGATTGGGAATAATAATTTTCACCCTTCCGCTATCCAACACTTTCCCTACTGTTACACTCACTGGAGTGCGAATATTTATTTTTACCTCTCCGCTATCCAACACTTTCCCTACTGTTGCACTCACTGGAGTGGGAATAGTAATGTTTACCTCTCCGCTATTCAACACTTTCCCTACTGTTGCACTCACTGGAGAGGGAATAATAATTTTACCCCTCCGCTATCCAACACTTTCCCTACTGTTGCACTCACTGGAGTGGGAAGAGTAATTTTTACCCTTCCGCTATCCAACACTTTCCCTACTGTTGCACTGATTGGAGTGGGAATAGTACATTTTATCCCGCCACTAGCAAACACTTTCCCTACTGTTGCACTGACTGGAGTGGGAATAGTAATTTTTACCCCTCCACTACCCAACACTTTTCCTACTGTTGCACTCACTGGAGTGGGAATAGTAATTTCTACCTCTCCTCTATCCAACCCTTTCCCTACTGTTGCACTCACTTGATGGGAATAGTCATTTTTACCCCTCTGCTATCCAACAATTTCCCTTCTGTTGCACTCACTGGAGTGGGAACAGTAATTTTTACACTTCCGCTATCCAACTTATTTCCTACTGTTACACTCACTGGAGTGGGAATAGTAATTTTTACCCCTCTGCTATCAAACACTTTCCTTACTGTTACAATTAGTGGTATGGGAATAGTAATTTTTACCCCTCCCCTATCCAACACTTTCCTCCTTGTTACACTGACTGGTGAGGGAATAGTAATTTTTATCCCTCCGCTATCCAACACTTACCCTACTATTGCACTGATAGGAGTGGGAATAGTAAACATTTTCCCGCCACTATCGAACACTTTCCCTACTGTTGAACTCACTGGAGTGGGAATAGTAATTTGTACCCCTCCGCTATCCAACACTTTCCCTACTGTTGCACTGTCTGGTGTGGGAATAGTAATTTTTTACCCCTCCGCTATCAAACACTTTCCCTACTGTTACAATCTGAAAGAAACAGTTAGTTATATTTTCCTTACCTTAGAATTACACCGAGGCATCGGACTGGATCCGGAAAGTTTTTCGTCAGCAGTACCCCTGCGTGTCGGAAGGTGGCATCGGTCGACTCCGCGTTCGTCGTCATGGTCACCAGGATGATGTCGCGGTAGCTACATAGATGCCGCCCTCGCGTACTGACGTCAGTTCTTTCTTTTTCCGCGCCAGCAAACGCAGATCCGGAGAGAGCGGTACCCCCAGTCACTTTTTGACTGACTTTTTTCTCAACTTTTGTCGACACTGTTTTTTTAATAACGACTCCTGGTGCACGAGGGATGCCTGGCTTCAAGGCTTGCGGTTCCTATAGCCGACTGATGTCGGTGATGGATCCGCACCCCGTGTGCCTCTTCTGCCTGGAGCGCGACCACAACCCCAAGTAGTGCTCCGACTGCCAGACCATGAACTCGAAGTCTTTGCGGGAGCGGTCCTGAAAGCTTCTCGAGGCCCGGCAGTTGGCCCCGTGCCGTTCGAGGTCCCGATCGCGTAGGAGGTCGAGGGACCGGTCGCGGAGCCACCACTACTCTTAGTCCAATTCTTCGCGCTCGGGGTCAGGTAAGTCGAAGCACAAGAAGAAGTCGAAGAAGCATCGTCGCTCTTCGACTTCTCCCCGTCCGTCGGCCGACGCGACAAGGGATGCGGGTCGTGCCCCTCCCACGGCTCCGTGTGTGGAGCCCGAAGGGTCGGCTCTAGGTTTCCACCCCTTCCCGGGACTGGGAGTTACCCCTGCCCAGCTTCGTCAGTTTTATGAAGCAATGCACACCATCTTTGGGCAGCCTGACTCAGCCAGCGTGCCTTTGGGCCCTGCAGACTCGGCTGGGGGCCCTGGGCTTTTGACACCGGTGGCTTCGGCCTCGGCACCGCAGGGCCCCCTTGGATCCAGGCCTGGATTGGCGCCGGTTGACCTTGTTACGCCTCTCCTGGCGCCGATTCCACCTGCACCACATCCGCAGCCGGTGTCGGCTGTGTCCCCAGCCGACGTCGACCCCGGCCTCCACCTCGAGGTAGACACGGAGCCGGACCGGCGTCGACCGACGCCTGACCCGGCTCCGACAGTTACTTTTGTGCCCTTGTTCTTCCCTGGCTCTTTGAGACCAGATTGGCAGCCAGAGGAGGGTGAGGAGGACTGGGAGAGTTCTGGGGACCCTTTAACCGACCAGTTGGTTTATGAACAGGACTGGAGAGAGGAACTGGGGGAAGCCAGTGGTCTGGATACCTCACCAGACCTTGGCATGTTGTCTCTTCCTACCGTGGCTATGGAGGAGTGAGCGTCGTATGCAGTGGTGTTGCGTAGGGTGGCCGAGGCTCTCCACCTCGAGCTACCTAGGACTAACCTCCTGACAGAGGTGCTTCAACCGGCGGTGAGCTGTTCGGAGCCCTTGCTGCCGTTTAATGAAGCCCTGATGGACATCCTTTTGGGCACCTGGTCCAGGCCCAACACAGGGGCTTCTGTGGACAGGATGATTGCTCAACGCCACCGCCCGGCCCCGGGTGACCCCACTTTCCTCTCCCAACACCCCACCCCTAAGAGCTTGATAGTCCAAGCCTCCACCTCCAAGGGAGCATTCCCTACCGCTCCACCGGACAGGGAATCCAAAAAGCTGGATCATCTTGGGAAGAAGATGTTTTCTTCCTCCAGCTTGGGACTGCGGTCGGTAAACACCTCATGTCTGTTGGGCCGTTACACCCACTCCGTGTGGGACACGGTTGTGCAAGTGCTGCCTCAGTGCCCGGAGGAGGCCCGGGACGTACTCTCTCGGGCGGTTGCCGAAGGGAGAGACGCAGCGAAGTTTACCATCCGCTGTGGGCTGGATACCGCCGACTCACTAGGCAGGACGTTTTCCACGTCAGTAGCCCTTCGACGCTATGCCTGGTTGAGGTCGACTGGTTTTTCCGGGGATGTCCAATCCACTCTTATGGACATGCCCTTTGATGGCCGTCGCCTTTTCGGCGACAAAGCAGACAACGCGATGGAGCGCTTTAAAGACTCTCCGGCTACGGCCAGGTCCTTGGGCCTCTCCACCACCCGGCCTGCGCAGTCTGCCTTTCGCCCCTTTCGTGGCTATGGAAGGGGTGCCCCACCACATCCCGCCCAGAGCCACAGGCAGGCGCAAGCTGTTCAACCTCTGCGCGGCCGGGGACGTGGGAACCAGCGCTGTGGTTCTGGGGGCCAGCGGGCGGGCCAGTCCACCACAGCCCCCTCTGCAGCAGCCTCCAAACCCTCCTAGGCCGACCTTTCAGGGCCACCAAACGCCAGTGGGCGGCAGGATTCGCCATCACCTCCCCCACTGGCGCACCATCACGTCGGACAGGTGGGTTTTGCAGATAATCCGAAGGGGCAACTCCCTCCCCTTCGAGACTACCCCTCCATCCATGCCACCTCAGTACCATCGCATGTCGGAGGATCATCTGGCCTTTCTCCAACAGGAAGTTTCGGCACTCTTGGCCAAGGGTGCCATTGAGCGTGTTCCTGTCCCAGAAGTAGGTCATGGTTGCTATTCCCACTGCTTTCTGGTGCCCAAGAAGGACAAAGGCCTGCATCCTATGTTGGATCTCAGGAACGTCAACTGCTTCCTCCGGAAGGAGAAGTTCAAAATGTTGACGCTCGCTCAGGTCTTGTCTGCCCTCGACCCTGGAGACTGGATGGTAGCGTTGGACTTGCAGGACGCTTACTTTCGCATCCCCGTCCTGCCGGCCCACCGGCGTTACCTGCAGTTCACGGTAGGCCACAAGCACTTTCAGTTTACCGAGCTCCCCTTTGGCCTTACCAGCGCCCCTGGGGTGTTCACGAAAATTATGGCGGTGGTTGCAGCTCATCTGCGCAGATCAGGGGTTTTAGTCTTCCCATATCTCGACGACTGGCTTTTGAAGGCGGGCTCGCCCCAGGCTGTCGTCTCCCACCTCCAGACTACGGCCGACCTCCTGCATTCCCTGGGGTTCTCCATCAACGTGCTGAAGTCACACCTGACCCCCTCTCAGAAGCTCCTCTTCATCGGAGCAGTTCTGGACACGACGCAGTTTTTGGTTTATCCTCCCGAACAGTGAGTCCGGGATATTCGGGCTATGATTCCGATCTTTCAGCCTCTATCCCGGGTTTCGGTCAGGATGACCCTCAGGCTGCTGGGTCTGATGGCCTCCTGCATCCTGCTCGTGGACCATGCTAGATGGCATATGTGGGCTCTGCAGTGGGACCTGAAGTTCCAGTGGGCGCAACATCAGGGGAATCTGTCCGATTGTGTCCAGATCTCGGAGGGCACTGCACACCAATTGCAGTGGTGGCTAACGAACCAGGATTGGGTCGACGGCAGATCCCTCTCCCTTCCTCAGCCAGAATTCACAGTGGTGACCGATGCATCACTTCTGGGATGGGGCAGCCACATGGGGGAGGTGGAGATCAGAGGCCTCTGGGCTCCGGCGGAGTCCGGGCTCCACATCAACCTTCTGGAGCTTCGGGCGATTCGTCTTGCACTCAAAGCATTCCTTCCCTCTGTCCGGGGAAGAGTGGTGCAGGTGTTCACGAACAACACCACCGCCATGTGTTACTGCAACAAACAAGGCGGGGTGTCGTCATGGACCCTATGTCAGAAAGCCCTCTGCCTCTGGACATGGCTGGAACATCAGGGCATATCCCTGGTGGTTCAACACCTGGCAGGTTCCCTGAATGCCAGGGCGGACGAACTCAGCCGCAGGTGCATGATGGATCACGAATGGCGTCTTCACCTGTAGGTGGTGCAAGGTCTCTTTCAGCAATGGGGAGAGCCTTGGTTAGATCTATTCGCCACCGAAGAGAACGTGCAATGTCAGCAGTTCTGTGCGTTGGAATTTCCAAGGCGGCACTCATTAGGCGACGCTTTTCGTCATGAGTGGAGTTGCGGTCCGCCTAAACCACTCCTGCCCAGAGTGCTGAAGAAGATCAAGCGCGACCGGGCCCAAGTCATTCTTGTGGCTCCGGATTGGGCACGAAGGGTCTTGTATCCTGAGCTGCTCAACATGACCATCGATCCTCCGATCAGACTGCCTCTTCGGGAGGATCTTCTGTCGCAGCAGCAGGGTACGGTCCTCCACCCAAACCTGTCCAGTCTCCACCTCCTTGCGTGGAGATTGAGCCGCGGCAGTTGACGTCGTTTGACCTGCCTCCCGAAGTCTGCAATGTTATCTTGGCAGCCAGGCGTCCCTCCACTAAGACGGTATACGCCTGCAGATGGAACACATTTGTGGCATGGTGCACAGCAAAGGCTGTGGATCCCCTTTCCGCCCCTCTTTCTGAGGTTCTCTTGTTCCTCCGTTCTTTGGCCCAGCAGGGCTCTGCTCTGGGCACTCTAAAGGGCTACCTCTTGGCCATTTCAGCCTTCCTTAGGCTTCCTGATCAGCCTTCTCTTTTCAAGTCCCCTGTTGTAAATAGATTCCTTAAGGGCATTACTCACCTTTTTCCTCCTGTGCCCTTCATAATGCCTCAGTGGGACTTGAACTTGGTTCTTACCTACCTTATGTGCACTCCCTTTGAGCCGCTACATAACTGTCCTCTCAGACTTCTCACTTTGAAAACTGCATTTCTGGTGGCCATCACCTCTGCTCGCAGGGTGAGTGAGCTTACAAGCTCTTTCTTCCAAGCCTCCCTTTCTGGCTTTCCATCCGGACAAGGTCATCCTTAGAACTAGACCTTCCTTTCTTCCCAAGGTGGTTACTTCTTTCCACATTGGCCAAACAATCACTTTGCCCACCTTCTTTCCGCCTTCGCATCCTTCAAAAGAGGCTCCACCGGCTGGATCCAAAACGTGCGCTTTCCTTCTACTTGGATCGCACCAAACAATTCTGGGTGGATGACCAACTCTTTGTTGGTTACGCGGGCGCTAAGAAAGGTGGGGCTGTGCACAAACGGACCATCTCCAGGTGGGTCGTTCTGTGCATCAAAGCTTGCTATTCTTTGGCAAAGAAGGAGCCTCCAGTGGGACTGCGCGCTCATTCCACCAGGTCGACGGCAGCCACCACTGCTTTGGGACGAGGAGTCCCCCTTAATGACATCTGTCAGGCAGCTACGTGGGCATCTCTGCACACGTTCACCAAACACTACTGCCTGTACAGCCAAGTCTGGAGATATGGCTTCTTTGGCCGTTCTGTTCTCCAGGACTTTCTGGTGTGAACTTAGGGGCTCATTAGGATGGCATAACGATCACCATGGCCGGGCTGGCGGTGGCGATCGTTACGCCATCCTCATGTGAAATGCCCCCGCCACATTATGATGGCGGTGTGTATCGCGGCGGACGCAAAGTCCGTCCGCCGCTTTTCCGCCGGTCGGCAATCGTTACGATTGCCGGCCGGGTGGAGCTGGGCCACTAATATGGTGGCGGTGCCTAGCAGGCACCGCCAGCCATATTAGGATGTGGGTGTTTAAAGGCCTTTCCATGGCGGCGATGCTGCCATGGAAAGGGTGGCTGGGATTGCGTACAGGGGCCCGTTGCGGGCCCCCCTTGTGTCTGGGGGAGGTGGGGTGCACTTGGGGGGTACCTATGGCACCCCCCTACATTTTGCTGCACCAAGTGGCAGGCACCGTGTGGTGCCTGCCATGTGGTGCAGTGAAATGCCAGGCATGCAATATTAACATCGCGGCGGTGCTGCTGTCAGCAGCACCCGCCGCAATGTTAAATTGCAGAATGCGACCGCAATGGTGGCGGTCGCATCATAATTCGCGGTGCGGGACCGCCGCATGTCTGGCAGCCGGTACCAACACCGCGGGGATGGCGGGCATCCTAATGAGCCCCTTAGTTTGCAGACCCACCTCCGGGGTTGATATTGCTGGGGTATCTAAGGTAAGGAATCTATAACTAACTGTTTCTTTCAGATGAACAAGTTACTTACCTTCGGTAACGATATATCTGTAAGAAACATAGGTTAGTTATAGATTCCTTACCGCCCCACCCATCCTCCCCGTTCTGCGAACTGACTTCCAGGGTTAAGGACTTCCTTCCAGGGCCCTAGTTTTGTGCACCAGTGGTCAGTGTCTTGCATGGCTCTGCGCTTCTGGTGTGGAAAGTCGTGAACAGAACTGACGTCAGCGCGCGAGGGCAGCGTCTATGTAGCTACCGCTACGTCATCCCGGCGACCATGACGACGAATGCGGAGTCGACTGACGCCACCTTCCAACGCGCAGGAGTACTGCTGACTAAAAACTTTCCGGATCCAGTCTGACGCCTGGGGGTAATTCTAAGGTAAGGAATCTATAACTAACCTATGTTTCTTACAGATATATCGTTACCGAAGATAAGTAACTTGTTCATTAGTGGTATGGAAATAGTAATTTTTACCCCTCCGCTATCCAACACTTTCCCTACTGTTCCACTGATTGGAGTGGGAATAGTAATTTTTACCCCTCCGCTATCCAACACTTTCCCTACTGTTGCACTCATTGGAGTGAGAATAGTAATTTTTACCCCTCCGCTATCCAACACTTTCCCTACTGTTACTATTATTGGAGTGGGAATAGTAATTTTTACCCCTCTGCTATCCAACACTTTCCTTACTGTTACACTGACTGGTGTGGGAATAGTAATTTTTACCCCTCCGCTATCCAACACTTTCCCTAGTGTTGCACTGACTGGAGTGGGAATAGTACATTTTATCCCACCACTATCCAACACTTTCCCTCCTGTTGCACTGACTGGAGTGGGAATAGTAATTTTTACCCCTCCGCTATTCAACACTTTTCCTACTGTTACAATTAGTGGTATGTAAATTAGCCCTTACATAATTACATCTAAGCATTTTTTGTTACTTGGAGATTTTAATGTCCATGGCGAAGATAGTGAGAATGTAGAGGCTGTGAGCTTTTTAGCTGACATGGCCACCTTAGGCTTAAATAAGATTAATTTTGGACCCACACACTCAGCTGGCCACACTTTGGATATCATATTTTCCTCATCCTCTTATATTGTTGCTGACCCTGCTTGCCCATTGACATGGTCGGATCATTTTATGATTCCTTTTAGGATCAACTGCAGCACTAGACCCCTACCGGCGGGACGCCCTTCGTTTGGTCTCAAAAGGCGGTGGCATAGAATCACATCCGAATCATTTGGTAAAATATATGTACCCCCCGCATTCAATGAGCATATGGATAGTACCACAAAGCTGAGGTTTTTCAATGATACCATGTGTGATATGATTGACATGTTGGCTCCCTTAACATATCAACTCAGCAACTCCCGTAAAAAGTGAAGAATTGTACACAGATGACCTACGTAGTGAAAAATCTAGCTGTAAACAACTAGAAAAATCCTGGCGTAAATCCCAGGGGGAAACGGAAAAATTTAAATTTAAACTGGCCCTCACTACTTATCATAAGAATCTAAAAAGGCACGTAAAGATCATGTAATAATTAAACTCAATCAGGCTGGAAACTCGGCAAAAGATCTCTACAAAAGTTTGAATTCCTTTACCAAACCTAAAGCTTGTGCATTGGTGGTCACCCCCTCTCAGGGACTATGTGACAATATTGCTGTATACTTCGACGATAAAATCAACCAGATTTATCAACAATTCCCTCAAGACGTTTGCCTGGTGCCATCTATTACACCTGAATTAATACCCCTTGTAGGCTCAGATGAAGGTCTGACATATTTTAAGGCTATTGAGGTCTCTAAAATGGAAGCTATGTTGAAAAAGGCTAAGTCAGGATCTCCTGTGGATATAATGCCCACCCACAAATTTGCTCTCCTTGCCCCTTTTTTGGCCGCCCCAATTGCAGAGATCTTAAATTCATCATTGATTGAAGGCAGTGTGCCTCTAGATTGGAAAGTCGCCCAAGTATTGCCTATCAAGAAGAAAGATCAGGTACCGGCCGAAGTGCTCTCCAATTACCGTCCCATCTCGCTCCTTCCGCTTATGGGCAAATTGGCGGAGAGCTATGTTAATACTCAATTAATGGACTATCTTGAGGCCAACGGTATCCTTGCCCCTTCACAGTCAGGGTTTAGATCCAACTATTCCACCGAGACAACTCTCATTGGGGTCACGGATTATATAAAAATGGCCATGGATGATAACAAAGGAGTGATGTTGGTTTTGTTGGATTTAACAGCAGCCTTTGACACGGTCTCTCATCAGAAACTGATACTTCGACTGAGAGAGGCCGGTCTGCAGGGAATAGCTCTCGATTGGTTGATCAGCTTTCTTGATCATCGCACGCAATCCATCAATCTAGGCCCTTTTCGATCCCAAACTATGAAGATTAATAAGGGGTGCCCCAGGGCTCCTGTCTGAGCCCTACTTTGTTTAACATCTATGTGGCCCCCCTTGCAAAAGTCATCCGAAAGTTCGGCTTTACGCCATTCTCCTACGCTGACGACACCCAATTACTCCTGTCCTTTGATAAGGACACGGAGTTTGTCGATCAGCGCTTTTCTAATAGCATGTCTGCCATAGCAGAATGGATGACTGAACACTTTTTGCAGTTAAATGCGGCCAAAACTGAGATCCTTCTGTTTGGTGCTGCATCAACGTCCTGGTCCCCTGAGTGGTGGCCAACGGTGCTAGGCCCCGCCCCTCTACCTACTTCGGTGGCAAAAAATCTGGGGGTCAGGTTGGATGCACATCTATCGATGAAGGACCAAGTTATGACCACCGTCGGGACCTGTTATCATACCTTGAGCCTGCTGCGCAGAGTGTTCAGGTGGCTACCTCAAACTGTACGCAGAACTTTAATTCAGGCTTTGATTATAGGTCGCCTGGATTATTGTAATGCTTTATTGGTATCAGCGAAAGAGTCTTCTCTTAGCAGACTGCAGATCGTCCAGAATGTGGCTGCACGCCTAACTCTTAACAAATCTCCCCGCACCGCTCCCGGGCCTTTATTGAACACTCTCCATTGGCTCCCAATTCGCCGGAGAGTAAAGTTTAAGCTCTGTTGCTTTGTTCACAGAGCTCTTTATGGCACTAGCCTGAGTTATATGGTGGAGAAGTTTAAAGTGTACTGCCCGAATAGGTGCCTCAGATCTGAAGGCAAAATGTTATTGGTGGTCCCTCGTTTTAAGAAAAAACGATCTGGAGGCAAAACTGTGGCCTATCTGGCACCATTATACTGGAATTCTCTGCCAGAGGATTTACGTAAATGTCCTAGTCTTCCCCGTTTCAGAAAACTCCTGAAGACGGAATTATTCAAGGCTTGAGCTATGGGATTTTGTGCCTGTCTGACTTGTCTCTATGCTTAGCACGGAGATACCCCTTTGGGGGTGATTCCTGCGCTCTATACATTCTTTACATACATACATACATATGTGAATAGTAATTTTTTACCCCTCCCCATCCAACACTTTCCTTATTGTTACACTGACTGGTGTGGGAATATTCATTTTTACCCCTCTGCTATCCAACACTTTTCTTACTGTTACACTGACTGGTGTGGGAATAGTAATTTTAACCCCTCCGCTATCCAACACTTTACCTACTGTTGCACTGATTGCAGTGGAAATAGTAATTTTTACCCCTCCGCTATCCAACACTTTTCTTACTGTTGCACTCACTGGAGTGGGAATAGTAATTTTTACCCCTCTGCTATCCAACAGTTTCCCTATTGTTGCACTGTCTGGTATGGGAATAGTAATATTTACCCCTCCGCTATCCAACACTTTCCCTACTGTTGCACTGACTAGTGGGGGAATGGTAATTTTTACCACTCCGCTATCAAACACTTTCCCTACTGTTACAATTAGTGGTATGGTAATAGTAATTTTTACCCATCTCCTATCCAACACTTTCCTTATTGTTACACTGACTGGTGTGGGAATAGTAAATACATTTTATCCCTCCTCTATCCAACACTTTCCCTACTGTTCCACTGATTGGAGTGGGAATAGTAATTTTTACCCCTCCGCTATTCAACACTTTTCCTACTGTTGCACTCATTGGAGTGAGAATAGTAATTTTTACCCCTCCGGTATCCAACACTTTCCCTACTGTTACAATTATTGGAGTGGGAATAGTCATTTTTACCCCTCCGTAATCCAATACTTTCCTTACTGTTACACTGACTGGTGTGGGAATAGTAATTTTTACCCCTCCGCTATCCAACACTTTCCCTACTGTTGCACTCATTGGAGTGAGAATAGTAAATTTTACCCATCCGCTATCCAACACTTTCCCTACTGTTACAATTATTGTAGTGGGAATAGTAATTTTTACCCTTCTGCTATCCAACACTTTCCTTACTGTTACACTGACTGGTGTGGGAATAGTAATTTTTGCCCCCTCCGCTATCCAACACTTTCCCTACTGTTGCACTGATTAGAGTGGGAATAGAAAATTGAATCCTGTCACTATCCAACACTTACCTTACTGTTGCACTCACTGGAGTGGGAGTATTAATTTTTACCACTCCACTATCCAACACTTTCCCTACTGTTGGATTCACTGGAGTGGGAATAATAATTTGTATCCCTCCGCTATCAAACACTTTCCCTACTGTTGCACTCACTGGAGTGGGAATCGCAATTTTACCCCTCTCCTATCCAACACTTTCCCTACTGTTGCACTGACTGGTGTGGGAATAGTAATTTTTACCCCTCCACTATCCAACACTTTCCCTACTGTTACAATTATTGGAGTGGGAATAGCAATTTTTACCTCTCCGCTATCCAACACTTTCCCTACTGTTGCACTCATTGGAGAGGGAATAGTAATTTTTATCCCACTGCTATCCATCACTTTCCCTACTGTTGCACTCACTAAAGTGGGAATAGTAGTTTTTACCCCTTCACTATCCAACACTTTCCCTACTGTTGCACTCACTGGAGTGGCAATAGTAATTTTTACCCTTCCGCTATCTAACACTTTCCCTACTGTTGCACTCATTGGAGTGAGAATAGTAATTTTTACCCCTCCGCTATCCAACACTTTCCCTACTGTTACAATTATTGGAGTGGGAATAGTAATTTTTACTCTTCCGCTATCCAACACTTTCCCTACAGTGGTACTCACTGGAGAGGGAATAGTAATTTTTACTGCTCTGCTATCCAATACTTTCCTTAATGTTACACTGACTGATGTGGAAATAGTCATTTTTACCCCTCCGCTATCCAACACTTTTCCTACTGTTGCACTCACCGGAGCGGGAATAGTAATTTTTACCTCTCCGCTATCCAACACTTTCCCTTCTGTTGCACTGATTGGAGTTCGAATAGTAATTTTTACCTCTCTGCTATCAAACACTTTCCCTACTGTTACAATTAGTGGTATGGGAATAGTAATTTTTAAATACACAGTAGTTAAGGGGTAGGAGGAAGTGCCCCACTCCGCCCTCCTAGGTATACCTTTACACACACATAGAAATGGGGCTTCGTAAGTGATGTCGTTATGAAAAAGAGGAGAAAAACCACAAGTGTTTTAATACTGCCCTCACCCACAGAAATCTGTGGCATGCTTCATCATAGGGCTGCTGACACACCTCCGCGCAAGCCAACGCTGGAGGTGGAGCAATAGGGAGGGGAAGACAAAACAAAACACTGAAAGACACTGTGCGGGATCAAGTGAAAAGTGCAGAACAAAGTTAAAAATAGACCACGGGATCTCCGAAACAAACCCTTTAATGATGGACTCCCTGGTCTAATTGAAAGGTCATTCCAAGACCAATGGATGGTGGTATGGTAGGTATTAATGAGCCACCTACCCCTCCAATCTGCAAAATGTCGACATGTTTCAGCCGGCTCTCATGAAATCCCGGGCTTTCATCAGGATTAAGACACATCCCTTACAAACTATCCCTACCTCCTTACTTGTGGAGTAGAGCGTGGTCCCACTCTGAGTATATGCTCAGGTCTAGTGCTAGAGTAACTTACTCCCAGTGAGTAACCTGTAAACAATGAGAGAGTTACATACATGAACAACCAAATTAAGTATACCCGGTGTTTGAGAGTAATAAAAACACAGACAAAAGTGAAGAAAAATGGTTATATCCCTCTAGTTCAAAGGTGCGACCCGATAGCCGGACTACCCCAGAGCCCCCAGACTTACTGCATCAAGGTGAGCTGTTGCCAAAACCCATTGTCTCTCCCAGCGCCGTGCTGCTACATTGAGATCAACGGCGGGGGGAGATAAACGATCTGTTTCCGACTACGTCATCACGTATTGGACGTGGATGGACGGTGGCGTGCTACTGAGTCGAGTAAGTCTGGGGGCTCTGGGGGTAGTCCGGCTATCTTTCGGGGATATGGCCTATGTGGCCCGTTCCTTACGAAGGAGATCGGTTGGTACACCTCACCATGCCGGTTTGACACTCTCCCCTTTTCCAATCGGAGTCTCTTCCGGTCGCATGTGTCTACCGGATGCAAGCACTCCGGAACGTTGATTTCAAGTGTTACTAATTAATAAGTACGATCATCTCTTTCTCTCTCTCCTTTTTTCATTTCCACAACTATAGAGTGTGACTATAGTGAGCTGTCCTCGCTCCCCCGCCAGTTTAAGTACTGTTTTCAAGTAGACTTGGTAAGACACTCCGAGTAATTGTTTGTGTCGAACCACCGAGTAGTGATGACCCAGCATTTTTAAGCATGTTTATGCACTAGTAGAGCGCCATACACATGCTCAAACGGGATATAAGGCCCTGCAAATGGCTGTGTGGTGCCTACTCTTAACTATAGAACCCATCGGGTCGCACCTTTGAATTTGAGGGATATAACAATTTTTCTTCACTTTTGTCTGTATGTTTTTATTACTCTCAAACACCGTGTATACTTAATCTAGTTTGTTCATGTATGTAACTCTCTCATTGTTTACAGGTTACTCACTGGGAGTAAGTTACTCTAGCACTAGAGCTGAGCATATACTCAGAGTGGGACTACGCTCTACTCCACAAGTAAGGAGGAAGGGATAGTTTGTAAGGGATCTGTCTTAATCCTGATGAAAGCCGGGGATTTCATGAGAGCCGGCTGAAACATGTCGACCTTTTGCAGATTGGAGGGGTAGGTGGCTCATTCATACCCACCATACCACCATCCATTGGTCTTGGGATGACCTTTTAATTAGACCAGGGAGTCCATCATTAAAGGGTTTATTTCGGAGATCCTGTGGTCTATTTTTAACTTTGTTCTGCACTTTTCACTTGAACCCGCACAGTGTCTTTAAGTGTTTTGTTTTGTCTTCCCCTCCCTATTGCTCCACCTCCAGCGTTGGCTTGCGCAGAGGTGTGTCAGCAGCCCTAAGATGAAGCATGCCACAGATTTCTGTGGGTGAGGGCAGTATTAATACACTTGTGGTTTTTCTCCTCTTTTTCACAGCAACATCATTTACAAAGCCCCATTTCTATGTGTGTGTAATAATAATTTTTACCCCTCCCCTATCAAACACTTTCCTTATTGTTACACTGACTGCTGTGGGAATAGTAATTGTTACCCCTCCGCTATCCAACACTTTCCCTACTGTTGCACTGATTGGAGTGGGAATAGTACATTTTATCCCGCCACTATCCAACACTTTCCCTACTGTTGCACTCACTGGAGTGGGAATAGTGATTTTTACCCCTCCGCTATCCAACACTTTCCCTACTGTTGCACTGACTGGTGTGGGAATAGTAATTTTTAGCCCTCCGCTATCCAACACTTTTCCTACTGTTGCACTCACTGGAGTGGGAATAGTAATTTTTACCTCTCCGCTATCCAACACTTTCCCTACTGTTGCACTCACTGGAGTGGAAATAGTCATTTTTACCCCTCAGCTATCCATCACTTTCCCTACTGTTGCACTCATTGGAGTAAAAATAGTAATGTTTACCCCTCCGCTATCCAACACTTTCCCTACTGTTACAATTATTGGAGTGGGAATAGTAATTTTTACCCCTCCGCCATCCAACACTTTCCTTATTGTTACACTGACTGGTGTGGGAATAATAATTTTTACCTCTCCGCTAGCCAACACTTTCCCTACTGTTGCACTGACTGGTGTGGGAATAGTAATTTTTACCCTCCTCTATCCAACACTTTTCCTACTGTTGCACTCACTGGAGTGCGAATAGTAATTTTTACCTTTCTGCTATCCAAAACCTTCTCTACTGTTGCACTCACTGGAGTGGGAATATTAATTTTTACCCCCCCCTATCCAACACTTCCCCTACTGTTGCACTCATTGGAGTGGGAATAGTAATTTTTACCCCTCCCCTATCCAATACTTTCCCTACTGTTACAATTATTGGAGTGGGAATAGTAATTTTTAGCCCTCCGTCATCCAACACTTTCCTTGTTGTTACACTCACTGGAGTGGGAATAGTCATTTTTACCCCTCCGCTACCCAACACTTTCCCTACTGTTGCACTCACTGAAGTGGGAATAGTAATTTTTACCCCCTGCTATCCAACACTTTCCCTACTGTTGCACTCACTGGAGTGGGAATAGTAATTTGTACCCTTCCGCTCTCCAACACTTTCCCTACTGTTACACTCACTGGAGTGGGAATAGTCATTTTTACCCCTCCACTATCCAACAGTTTCCTTACTGTTACACTCACTGGAGTGGGAATAGTAATTTTTACCCCTCTGCTATCCAACACTTTCCTTACTGTTACACTGACTGGTGTGGGAATAGTAATTTGTACCCCTCCGCTACCCAACACATTCCCTACTGTTGCACTGATTGTAGTGGGAATAGTAAATTGTATCCTGCCACTATCCGACACTTACCTTACTGTTGCACTCACTGGAGTGGGAATAGTAATTTTTACCCCTCCTCTATCCAACACTTTTCCTACTGTTACACTCACTGGAGTGGGAATAATAATTTTTACCTCTCCGCTATCCAGCACTTTCCCTAATGTTGCACTCACTGCAGTGGGAATAGTATATTTTACCCCTCCGCTATCCAACACTTTCCGTACTGTTGCACTCATTGGAGTGGGAATAGTAATGTTTACCTCTCCACTATCAAACACTTTCCCTACTGTTACAATTAGTGGTATGGGAATAGTAATTTCCCCCCCTCCCCTATCCAACACTTTCCTTATTGTTACACTGACTAGTGTGGGAATAGTAATTTTTACCCCTCCGCTAGCCAACACTTTCCCTACTGTTGCACTGATTGGAGTGGTAATAGTAAATTTTATCCCACCACTATCCAACACTTTCCCTACTGTTGCACTCACTGGAGTGTAAATAGTAATTTTTACCCCTCCACTATCCAACACTTTCCCTACTGTTGCACTGACTAGTGTGGGAATAGTAATTTTCACCCCTCCGCTATCTAACACTTTTCCTACTGTTGCACTCACTGGAGTGGGAATAGTAATTTTTACCTCTCCGCTATCCAACACTTTCCCTACTGTTGCACTCACTGGAGTGGGAATAGTAATATTTACCCATCCGCTATCCAACACTTTCCCTACTGTTGCACTCACTGGAGTGAAAATAGTAATTTTTACCCCTCCGCTATCCAACACTTTCCCTTCTGTTACAATTATTGGAGTGGGAATAGTAATTTTTACCCCTCCGCCATCCAACACTTTCCTTATTGTTACACCGACTAGTGTGGGAATAGTAATTTTTACCCCTCCGCTATCCAACACTTTCCCTACTGTTGCACTTATTGAAGTGGGAATAGTACATTTTATCCCGCCACTATCCAACACTTTCCCTACTTTTGCACTCACTGGAGTGGGAATAGTAATTTTTACCCCTCCGCTATCCGACACTTTCCCTACTGTTACAATTATTGGAGAGGGAATAGTAATTTTTACCCCTCCGCCATCCAACACTTTCCTTATTGTTACACCGACTGGTGTGGGAATAGTAATTTGTACCCCTCCACTATCCAACACTTTCCCTAATGTTGCACTTATTGAAGTGGGAATAGTACATTTTATCCCGCCACTATCCAACACTTTCCCTACTGTTGCACTCACTGCAGTGGGAATAGTAAATGTTACCCCTCCGCTATCCAACACTTTCCGTACTGTTGCACTCATTGGAGTGGGAATAGTAATTTTTACCTCTCCACTATCAAACACTTTCCCTACTGATGCAATTAGTGGTATGGGAATACTAATTTTTCCCCCTCCCCTATCCAACTCTTTCCTTATTGTTACACTGACTAGTGTGGGAATATTAATTTTTACCCCTCCGCTATCCAACACTTTCCCTACTGTTACAATTATTAGTGTGGGAATAGTAATTTTTACCCCTCCGCCATCCAACACTTTCCCTACTGTTGCACTTATTGAAGTGGGAATAGTACATTTTATCCCGCCAC